>JAWWLV010000011.1:19163226-19214497 GCA_035041135.1 Platyrinchus mystaceus | reverse complement strand
AGGGAATACTGGGTAGATCTGGGCACTTCCTTGGCTACAAACTGGTCACCAAGGAAGGCCCAGACCAAACTACCACACACACTCATGCAGTCAAGCGATTTTCACAGTTAGACGTTCCCCTTTATCTCTGGAGTTTCTTGAAACACTTGAGAGATCTTTCCTTGCCTACTCAGCAACACTCAATCATCAGTTGGCTCATTGCTGCTGATCTTTACCACAGCAGAAAATGCCTCTCTTGTATTCCTAAGATTGGCAACATGCAGTGGTGGTGTCACCAGCACTCTGGAAGTTAGCAGTAGTATAACTGGATATGTATTTAATACAGAGAATAAACAAACAACAGAGAGCAGGGCAGCACTGGCCAAGGATGACCATGGGCTCTCCTCTTGTTTTTCCCCAGCTTTGAGCAGCTCTGCATTAACATTGCAAATGAGCACCTTCAGCAGTTCTTCGTGCACCATGTCTTCAAGCTGGAGCAGGAGGAATACCTTGCAGAGCACATTGCCTGGAACAACATCGACTTCACTGACAACCGCCAGGCTCTGGAAGTCATTGCACTCAAGCCCATGAACATCATCTCCCTCATTGATGAAGAGAGCAGGTTCCCAAAGGTAAATCTCTGGTTTCACTCGTAATGCTTGGCTTTGCACACAGCTCACAGGGAGCACTTGGTTTTACATATACAAAACGGCAAAGGTGGCTTTTGGACACATTAGGAGAGTCAATGTGTTCTCCCCACAGATGTTTCTTTTAAATTAGCTCACCATACAGCTCCTTCACTTTCTGTTGGAATTTGCTCTTCCTGGTACCTCGCTGTTGAAACTCTTACAGCTGTTCCAGACAAAGAAGGAAGGAGTCCAGATCATTTTACAAGGGCTTCTTAGGGAATCTTTGAAATTGTTTATTGTTTGAGTATTGTTCTGCTCTTGGTCTGGGCTGCAGCTTGCTCTTTCTTCTCCTCATTGACAAAACTAATTGAGGAATGTCACCATTGTGAGGAACTGAAGGGGAACTACAGGTGTGTCAGCCTGACCTTGGTGCTGGGGAAGGTCATGAATAGATCATTTTGAGCACCATCACAGAGCACATACAAGGTGATCAGGCCGAGTCAGCATGGATCCTGTTTGACTAACCTGATCTCCTTCTATGACAAGGTGACCTGCTAAGTGGATGAGGGAGAGACTGTGGCTGTTGTCTACCACAGTTCTCTGATTCTGTGAAATGTTATTCTGCGAAGACCGGGCATCTCAAACAGAAGAGCAGAGATGAAAGTAGCATCTGATCTCAGACATCCCTGCAAAAAATTTTCAGCCTCCAGAGCACAGTGAGGCTAAGCAGGATTGCTAGTGCAGGAATCAGATGGCAATGGGGTTGTCCAGAAAAGCAAGCCCCTGCCTCAGCTCATCTGTGTCCTTCGGGTAACAGTTTGAGAGGATCACATATAGGCAAACAGCTTTCCCCTTTCTTCCCTAAGAAGAGGGTGGTCCCACAGTCAGGACGAGAAGGCACTTCTTCTATAACTCCCAGAGCACAAGAATTCTGAGAGCACAGCCCTCACTGCCCCTGGAAGGGCCAGTGCACACAGTGCACAGTGTGAGTGCCTCACATGCACCATGAGGGGATGAGATTGTGATGGCACCCCTTGAAGAGAAGCACCCAGCTGACTGCCTTGCCTCTGGAGCTCACCACCTGGGCATGCTGGCTGGTATCTGCTCGAGGATTCTTCCAGGGATCTCTGAGTCTTGCACCAGCTGGGGAGTGAAAGAACTGTGCCTGCCCAGGAGAAGGAGCATGCACCCCTTAGAGCGTCCTGGGTAGGACGGCATGAGAAGGTTGCGGAGGATGGCTCTGCTTGTGAGGTCCAAAGATCTGAGGAATTCTCAATGCACCTGGTGATGTTAGTAATGTTATGGGCGCTTGTGTACAGCCCTAGAACATCAGGCCTTAGGCTCTGATGGTGTGTTCTGTCATGGTGCTTGAGAGAGAGGTCTATGTAACAGGGAAGATACTTTTGGCACTACTTTCCTCCAGATCTACTACACAAATTAAGGGCAGAATTTGATCTTTTGCTACCTCTGATCACCACTTCTGTTTGTTTGCTGAGCACAGGCCAGTGCTGGGGACAATCTGGTAACTGTCCATTTTTGCCTGTATTTGTTTCTAGGGCACAGATGCCACCATGCTTGTTAAAATCAATTCCCTCCATGGCAAAAGTAAAGTCTATATCCCACCTAAGAGTGTTCATGACACCAAGTTTGGCATCAACCACTTTGCTGGGGTTGTCTTTTATGAATCAAAAGGTGAGTCTTTCTCTGTTGGATACAGAGGGTGAAGGGTAGTGTTGATCTGAAGCTGATCAGGAGGCCAGGAGGATTACTCTAAATCCATCTGCAAGGTACTGTAAATGAGTTGGATTTTAGGCAGACAGAGTGGTGCTAGAGCCAGTAGGCTGCAGATGTGACAATTTTGTTTCCATCCTATAGATTTCCTGGAGAAAAATCGTGACACACTGAGTGCTAATGTAATGCAAGTGGTCCATTCCTCCAAAAACAAATTCCTGAGGGAGATTTTCCAGGTGGAAATGACCCCACCTACTCTGGGACGTGGGACCATCCGGCATCTTGGAGCTGACCAGGTCTACAAGGTTGGCTTACTGGCGCTGGCTTATAGAAACAACTCATTTCTCTTCCCTTCCTCTAGATGTTCTTGACCTCCTCTTTTTTTTTTTTTTCACTGTCTCTGCAAATTCCTATCCCTTTCATTTAACTTGTTTCTGCAAAGGAAGCTGCAGGAAGGTCAGGGTCAGGGTGTTCATGCTGTAAACAAGTGCACTGTCAGCCCTGTGGTCCACGTCTGCATCCCTGGACATCTGTGCAGCCATGCCTGCAGGCTGCCCCAGATCCCTGAGTTGTGGTACCTCCTCCACATGCTGTCATCAGCTGGATGGGTTTGGTCTGCATCTGCCTGGGCATCCATCCATCCAGCATCCACATCGCTCAGAGGGGCGTAAATTACAAAGGGGTTCAAAACCTTCACTGGAATGGACAAGGCACCAACCAGAGACCCCTCAGCAAAGCCAGCACAGCAGTGAAGCTGCTGCCATGCTGCACAGTCAGCTGGGACCAGAACATCAAGGGGTCTCACTGGGCGGTGGGTCCTGGCCTTCCCATTCTTATAGAGAATATATGACAGGTAGCACAACCGAGCAAAGAGCTGTGCTGTCACAGAAAGATACTGTCGCCTTCTCCCAGTGACACCTGTAGAGATAGTCTCACTGCCCTGCATACTGCTGCAATTTTAGCTCTCCCTCCTTGCCCAGAGGCTTTATGACAAAGTTCATGATGGCTCATTGTCACAGGCTCATCTGTGCCTGGTGGTGGAGGGAGCCTTGTCTGTGCCTAGTGAAAATGAGGGTGTAAAGTGCAGCAGACTGGAAACAGCGCTGGGGCAGAGTTCGGGTTCTTTGCCCTGCTCTAACTTTCACATACTGTGATTTCTGAGCATTTAACAATGTAGTGTCATCAGTGTGTAAAGGTACTTTTGCTTTTACTGTTTACATCTTTGAGTTTTCCTGTTGGGACACAAAACAGTCACAGAACCTTACCTCTTATCTGTCTATTCTCCTGGCATTGTTTTCTGATCCTGTTCTTTCTTCCTCTATCTTTGTCCCAGTGTGGCTTTCTGCTGTCCAGAACACCTGGCCATGGACAGGTAAACATCCTGGGGGCAAAGAACATCAGAAGTGATACAAGCAGCAACAGAGCACTGGCTTAGCATCTCTTAAATGCTATGAATACCTTCAGATTAAATATCAGGTCTATCTACATTGCTCTAATGGCTTTTGTTCCCATAAATAAGGCTGTGTTACTGAAAAAAAGCACAGTGGCATGTCAAGAAAGGAGATACTAAATGTGGGCTGTCCATTTCAAAATGCACAGAAATCAGCTGAAATACCCCTATTAATTTTCAAATAATTAATAGGTGGGGCTACCATTGGGAAGCTTAAGAAGCAGGCTACAGAAAAGAATAATGAACTAAGTGCCAGAAAACACTTTTTTGTCCTGAGGTCCCACAGTTCCTCTCCTGACACACCAGGGCAGAAAAGTCACCATTAAGTTAAAAGTCAACAATAAATTCAGCTTTAAGTGTTACATGTGTGAGATCATGAGGGCACGGGCTTCAGCCTTTTGTGGCCTTGCCACTGAGGGTACAGCAGAAAGGCCTCTAAGCTCTGGGAGTGAAAGCTTTTAACTCTTACACAGCTTAAATATGTATATGCTGTTATCATTACCTACTTCAGATGCTTGTTAGCCCTAAGATGCATCAGAGCATTCCCAGGAACTGTTTTCCAAAGACAAGAGTCTTTGATCACTGGAGGGCAGCCTTGCCTTGTAACTGAAGCAGAGGGTGGCAATTTGAGTGTTCAAAAAGGGCACTTTAGATGTAAGAACAGAGCAGAATGAAGTACTGTAAAGACCATGGAAGTGAGAGGAGAGTAAATTATTTACTTGGAAAAAAATTAAAAACCACCACAACCCACTAAACGCCCCCAAAACGAGCAAACCAGCTGTGTTGTGCTGCAACAATTAGCTCCGTGCCTGTATGTAAAAGGCCACTGGAGTCCTTCTGTTACTTGGAATCTGTAAGTGGTGTAACTGCAATTTAATGTGCCTATAGAACATACTGAGAGACAGAAACTTAAGCCTAATGTGATGATTTGTGTGAAAAAGGCATAGGTGGAACTGTACTGTCAGAGAAACTGGGGAAGTCTGGAGTGGCTCTTACCTTAGCCTCCAGTAAAAGTTTGCCTTCTAATTGCTTACTGTAGTATTAATGAGCAAGGTGATCAGTCATCCTAATCCCTAAGAAATAGGCTGTTCTGGATCTTTAGCATTCTTATCTATGATGGCAGCAAAATGTCTGGCCTGGAGGTTATTACTGCTTTGGGAGTGGCTCTTTCTCACAAAGCTTTCAGGCACAAACCCAGGAATCACACTTGGCACCCAGGCCCTACACGAAACACAGCCTTGGTTAGAAGAGACAGGCGTCTGTGGGCTCCTGTAGGTGGAATTTCTTCTACCACAGCCACCCTCATTGCTAGAACTTAGTGCCTAAGTAGGTGAAAGCACTTAATGGGGTTTCTTTGCAAGAATATACCAAAATTAATAAGATGAAAATGACAATTCAATTTCCATGTAGGTAAATAATTTTTCTGGGAGTTGTGTGATACTGCTATGCTGTACAAAAATACCAAGTTTTATTAATTGGCCTCTGACAGTGAATGATGTAGCAGTCAGCATGTGCTTACTCTTCCCAGGGCTTGGATACTACCAAGCGGCTCTCTACTCTGGGAGGACAGTTCAAGCAATCCCTGGAAAAACTAATGAAAATCCTGGAGCAGTGCCAGCCATATTTCATCCGCTGCATCAAGCCTAATGACTACAAGAAACCACTGGTAATGTTCTAACAATATGAGCTCTTGTCTTCAGTAAAGTATTTAATCAGAAAAAGCTGTCAGTTGCTGTGTAGTGCTGGTAGATGTACTTGGCTGCAGCCAAGAAGAGCTGGAGTACAGGCTTTTCCTGCAATTAAGACAGTAGGAGGATATTTTTAATGTACAAAAACATCTCAAAAAATACATCCCACAGGAATGGATGGCAAAAAAGCACATACATGTATTTCTGAGCAGAGTTATAGATATATAGTTATCTTTTCTGTAAAGCGAAAGGCAAAACTAGAGAGTTTGTAGCCCCTCAGGAAGGGGACAAAAAAAAGCATTGGGATCCCACCATCTCATACTATGAAATAGCCTGAGAGAGAATAGGAGAGCTGTTGGGAGTTTGTGAGAGGGGTGATGTGGCTTAGTCTGACACTACAGAAGAAGAGGAATCAGTTTGTCATTAAGACACTTGGCTGGAACTCAGGAGATCTTGATCCAGTTTTACACTAAAACTTTGTATGGTGTTGGTCAAGTGACTTTTTTAAGTCCTGCATGTGGCTTAGTGAGCCCCTTAGAAACAAGCAGCACACCTGCTGTGCTTTGCATGGGATGCCCAAAGGGCCTAAGTTGCTACTGCAGTTGCTCACACCTGCAAAATGATAAGAACAGTTTACTGTTCATCTGGAATTGTGGTTCTAGAATTCAAAATGGTTACTAAAGCCAGAGTGAAGTTAATAGACTGTTTCTTCTGTTCATATACACAAACTGGAGGACCCTCTGGGGTAACTTGTTTATGCCCGTAATGAATTAATTCAGTGCACTAAAGAGATATGAAGTACAATAAAAAAAGCACAGTAGGCCATTTTGCAGGCCCTCTGAGGTTGAAGGTTAATGGACACATTCCGAGGGATGCTGGATGTGTACCTTTTTTCAGTGCTAAGTCTCTCCATGTGTGCTTTCCCCTTCAGCTGTTCGACCGGGAGCTGTGTATCAAACAGCTGCGCTATTCGGGGATGATGGAGACCATTCAGATCAGGAAAGCTGGGTACCCAATTCGCTACACCTTTGAGGAGTTCTTTGACAGATACAGGGTTCTCTTGCCATGGTCTCTTCGACAACAGGTGTGTAAGCAAAAACACGGTTTAAGGCTAATTTAACTTTTCCTTATGAGGCTTTAGTCTTTTCCACGGTAGAAAGTTCTTGGATTATTGCTGGCAAAGTCAGGAGAGCTGTCATCACAGGAGCTGTCACCATGGGAACTGTCACCACAGTTACATACTCACTTGGGCCTTAGCTGAAAATGCACAGCTGTTCTTAGGTCCAGCTGTCCTTGACCTGCTCCATAAAGACATCCCAGGCAGGACGTGCCTTCAGATGTTTCTTTTCTGTAATCACATACTTCTCAGGTCTCTGACATCTTCCTCACACTTGAACTCTGGAATGTTTGGCCATGCAGTCGCGTTCCTCCTTTTCCTGACCATTTGAGCTGAACCACTTTCATTCATTATACTGCCAGCCCAGAGGTCAGCAAGACCTCATCTGTTTCTGTTATTCGCCCTTTGAAATGCAGGGCAGTAGATCCTTACATAGCACAGCTGCTGTGTTTCACAACCAAGCCCTAACATCATCTTGCTTTTGCACATCAGCTGAAGAATGATGCTCGACAGAGCTGCATCAGCATCTCCGAGGCAGTGCTGGGCAAAGATGAGAGCTGGCAAGTTGGAAGGACCAAGATTTTCCTTAAAGTAAGTAAAAAGGACAGTTTATTGTCTCTTCTCCTGAAAGGCTGGATGCTCCACAGTACAGCTTGACCTGCTTGTGCAACAGTGGTGACCTAGGAGGACTCGGCTGTCTTATAAACTCTCTTGAATATGAAGCTGGATCTTTGTTCCTGAAGGCCAAATAATTCAATGGAGACAGTTTGGTGTAGGAGAGGCTGATCCTGTTCCTGTGCACCAGTGTTGCAGCTGAAACAGTACAGTGCAATGTACTGGAGCATGAAAAAGAATGGGATGTCAGTACACTGTTGCAGGAAACCACCTTGCCTGTAGCATTCCCCCAGGTAAAACAGTCTTACTGCTTGTTTATGGCTATAGACAGACCGGGTGTGCTCAGGTGCTGTGTACCCATCCTACTGAAGTCCCATAAATGCATTTTAATCACATTATGCTACATCATGCTGATTTTGGGCCTCTTTCAGACCATGTGCTCAGTTTTCAGAGGTTGTAGGTGTGTCTGCTCACCTGGCATATGCACACTTTCTCTTAACAGGATCATCATGACACTGTATTGGAGCTGCAACGCCAAAATATACTCACAGATAAGGTTCTTCTTATCCAGAAGGTGATGAGAGGACTGAAGGACAGGTCAGTGATCTTGTAAGAGGGAAGTCACTTTGGTATGAAGCAGTTATCTTTGTGGTGCAGCTGAACACACTCTGTGCAGCATTTCTAAGTATGAAACGTACCAACCTACACCTCCCACCACCCCTAAATTCCATGCTCATCTTGTAAGAGTGCACAGTGTATCTATGCAGATTTTGCAGAAGGATTTGTTTTGGCTAAGTTTTTTTATTTTCACCATGCTTTTCAAAATGCAGGGCTGTGGCACATGCAATTTGTATGAAGAGGAAGGGTTGGAAGGAGGATTTGTTCTTAATATTTCTAGTAAACAAGAGACATCTGGAAAGCAGGAAATCCGTATGCAATCTGTGTTCTTCGCAGAGCTACAAGAATTCTCTTACTTAGGATGCTTCTTTGATACAAAACCTAGAAAAGAATCAAATAGAAACTAACTAGTCCTTCTCTTTGCCAGAGATGCATAATTCTTGAATTTTGTCTGGTTTTAGTTTGAAATAGCTTAACTTATCCAACCTTGTTGTAAGGGGTTTTCAGTTCTTACAGAGCACTCTGACTGCAGCAATGAATTTGGTGTGCAGTTGCTGTGAGTATTTTTGCAGGAAACAAGGCTGAGATCGGACTGGAGACATCCCAGGAAAAAAGATAAAAAATGCCACCTTATTCTTCATTACTGTCATAAGAAGCAAGAGAGATAACCTATTGTTTGTCACCTCACATGTCTGCTTAGGAAGCAGTTCCTGAAACAGAGAAAGTCTGCTGTAGCCATTCAGTCAGCCTGGAGAGGCTACTGCTGCCGGAAGGACTTCAGAATGGTAAGGTGAAGGTCTATATACATATATGTATAAATGTATATGTATGTGTGTGTGTGTGTGTGTGTTTGTTTATCTACTGTGTCCTGCCAGACTGAGTAGAGTATTAGGAATGAAGATATTCCCAGCTCAAGGGAGGAGAGGCAAGATGGCAGGGTGTAAGGAAGGGTGTAAAGTCCAAGAAGGGCTCTGGGACCTCTCAGGGCTTGCTGAATTCTGCTTTCTGGTGAAATAGGAACCCTCCTCCGCCACTTCTCTTGCAATTGCCACATCCATGGCTCCAAGGGTGTGACTTTGTTTGTTTGTTTGCTTCCATTCACTTGGCTTCATTTCTGCTCTGTTCCTTCCCTTGTCATAATTCCAGGCTATCACTGTCACTCTCCGGAGCCATTCCCTGAACAGATCCCCCAAATAACTCTATATATCTAGTTTTAGAGTCGCATTACTGGCAGGAAATAAAGCATAAAAGGTACTATTGCATTAGCCGCTTCCAGTGTCTTTATGCAGTTAGTGAATTTTGCTGTCCTCCACCCATCCCAGCTCACTTGCAGTCGCTGTGGTTCTGAAGTGACTCCCTGTTTCTCCCGTCCCTCAGGCCATGCTGGGTTTCGGGCGCCTGCAGGCCCTGCACCGCAGCCGGCAGCTGGCTCAGCACTATGGGGCCACCCGGGCCCGTATCATCAGGCTCCAGGCCCGGTGCCGGGGTTACCTGGTGCGCCAGAAGGTCGCAGAGCAGAAGAAAGCTGTGTGTGTCATACAGGCATATGCAAGGGGCATGCTGGCTCGCCAAACCTACCGGAGGAGGAAGGGGGAGGTATGCTCACAGATACCTTGGGAACACGTTGCTCCTGTGAAATTCCAGTGTCATGAACAACAAGCACTGTCACAGCATAGCGTTAGGTGTGGATATTCATTTTGGGATATGTTATTTTGAGCTCTTGTCAAGCACAAAAGCAGAGTGTTAGGCAGACTGATCTTGTTTATGTTTGCTTTATGTGATCATTATCATGGGTCAACAGCACGTGAGAGGCCTCTCCGTGATTTCCTTTCTGTACTAATGCTGTATAAACAGGACAAAGCCAGTTTGCAGATTTCTGTCTATTCCCTAAAACGCCCAATCTAGAACTGAGTCTCTGCTGGGAAAAAGTGCTGGTGTGGACAGCTTGTTAATGGCTGAAGGGACCTGGCTCAGCAGTTGTACAAATGGTCACAGAATGTCATCCACAGAACAAGCTGGAAGACGGGAATATCCACTTGGAGGAAGAGAAACGTCTCATCCAAGTCCTTGGACCAGTGAAAGCAAGGGAAGCAGCTATGAGATTAGAAAAGGTAGGTATGCTGGTGGAAGAACACTGAGTGCTATGTTCCTTGGCTGACAAGAGAGCTTGCCCTTGCCTAGCCCAGACCTGCAGTCCTGTTCAAACATCTGAGTGCTGCTATATTTCAAGGAAGAGAAAACATAGTTGTAAACCTATTTGTAATAGTGCTTTGAAAATGGGAAAAGCCAAACACATACACATTTCTGACTGCAGCATGAGCTGGCACATTAGCCAAATATGCCCAATGCTATTACAACCCCCTGACACAAAACCTTTTTAAATTTTAAATATGGTGGGGTTTTCTGCTGCTAGAAATTCTGTGTTTTCCCTGTAATATCTCTTGTTGATAAAGTTCTTGAATAATTGCACATCATTATCAATGGGCCAACAGTCTGTAAGGACAGCTGTAAGAGCAAGGCTCTGCTGCTGATGTGCCAGGTCTTTGTGACTGCCTGACACAAAGCAACATTTGATTTCCCATTCCCCTACTGCACTGGCAGGGCTGGACCTCACTGTCACACACCTCTGTAATAGTGTTTCATCTTCACATTCCTTCCTTCTAACAGAATGATGTTGAAGTCATGCCTAACCTATCTCTGTGTTTATTTCTATACCTGGCAACTCAGGAAAGAGAGGAGGCCGAAGCAAGACAAAGGAGGAACACACCAACAAATCACGATGTTATCAGTGACCAAGAAATGGTGGACAAAATTTTTGGGTTTTTACCTTCTATGATTGGAGGCCAAGAAGGACAGGCTCCTCTGGGTTTTGAGGTACAGAGCTGCAGACTGGTAATGGGTCACTCTTATCCCTTGTGCAAGTCCATCGACTGCCGGAATTCCATCAGTGGTCAGTTCTGTTTAATGAACCTCTCTACAGTGAAAGAATCACCCAAATTAGTCATTCAGACAGTCACTGTGACATCTGCTTTCAGAAGTCAGTTCCCAACAGTTTTTGGTCACATGCATTTTGAGAACTATATAGCTTCTAACTGCAGATTTGTTTCTTTGGCACAGCCTGTTACACTGGATTTTAAGCCAAAAGTTACCCAGAGTGGTTACATTTTATTTAAGACTTTTGAAAAGCCTTTTGGTTCATTATAACCTCTAATTAGCAACCAGAGAAAGAGTCATACACTCTAAGAGAAATACTTTTAGTTTAGTGAGAAAAATAAGATATTTTGGCAAAAGGAGTAAAATACAACCAAGAAAAAGCATTTCACTAAAACACTCGGTACAAAAACCCATTCCATAGAATCAATATACTAGCTGTAGTAAAACACAATTCATTGGTTTTAAGTTACCCACAAGAGAAGGAAAAGAGGAAAACAGATTAAAAGAGTAAAGAAAAAGAGATGAAAGAGAGTAGAAAGGGGAAAGTACCATGTACCTGCAGGCCTAGGCCCAGCCCTTCCCCACATGCACACACACACAGTGAGTTGGTTCCGACCCACACCAATAATTCAGTGAGATTTGGACCAGGATCTCACACAGACAAACAGTGCCATTCTCTGCATTTGGTACCAAACTCTGTTGGTGATTTTCTGCCTGAAAGCTGGAAAGTTCATAACCCAAGTTATCCCATGTTCTTAAAAGCAGAACTTGATACATACTAGTCCTGACAGTTCTAGAGGATGGAATTGCATAGGGAGAGGTGGGCAAAATAGAATGGTCTGGGTTAGTGCAGGATATGAACAATGAGGTAACACCTCAATTTTCCATCAGCAATATTACTGCTGAGGACCAAGACAGGAAGGCCATATGAAGTGGATGTATCCCAGAAGGACAAGCTCTGAGTCCAAATGACCTGTTGGTAGTAGCTGTAAATGGCTTTGAGGTTAGTTGGAAAGGAGGACCTATGATGAAATAAAAAAACCCAAAACCAAACATAAGATTATCAGAGTTCATGGAAAGAAAATATGCTTCTTCCTCATGTTCTGCACAGGACTTGGAAACAAAGCCTAACAAGCTGGAGGAGGTGGACCTGGACATGGTTCCCATGAGTGTGGAGCTCGAAGAGGAGGCAGATGGCTTGGAAGAGTACACCTTCCCCAAGTTTGCAGCTACTTATTTCCAGGGGTCTTCTACACATACACATATCCGGAGACAGCTAAGGCACCCACTACTCTACCATGATGACAGGGACAATGTCCTGGTATCTTGCTCCTTCTTCTTGTTGAACTTGCTCTGTCCACAGCCCTGGCTTTACAGCTCCCCTCATCCTTGGGTCCCCTGCCTCTGGCGCAGCCCTGGGAGCCAGAGACTCTAGAGCTAAGCAGATAGTCTTAAGCACTTGTATGAAAAATAACTGTTCTCATCGGCATTTTTTGGCACTTTGCAGGCAGGCACTTCCCACAAACACCTGCTCAACACAGGATCTCTGGTTACCTTCAGTCTACCCAAAAGAGGGAAATCAGACTTTTTTGTTTTGACTTCTCCAGAAGTTACCCTTTGGGGGCAAAAATGGACCAGAGAGAAAAAGCACCAGAGCTCCCCCGTTTCTCTGCCCTTGTTAGGGTTGCTGGTCTGTGAGTTAGGACAGAAGGGGAAGGACCAGGCCTCCAATATCCTGTTGAACCAGAGGAGGATTAGGGAGGATGTTTTCCTTGATGCTAAGCAGCCTTGCAGAATTGAGGATCTCATGTGTCAAGAACTTTGCTATTACTTGGCTTTCTAGTTCTGGGCATGAGGGCTCCTGGAAGAGTCCACTCCACTTCCCAGGTGGGTAAATGCAGGGTGCAGTTCAGCCAAGGTTTCTCCACCTCACTCCAGCCACAGCACACCTGCAAGGTGCCAGTAAAGGGAATGGTGAGGGCTCAGCAACCACAGAACAAATCTGATATTCTCACCAGAGCTGTACCCGCTTCCTTTGGCACTAAAGGGTTTAAGTGTTGATCTCGTGTTGTTTGACATGAAACTAAACTCCTGGTGTAAGTAGCAGGAGGAGATGGGAATTTTAACAATTTGGATTGGGTAAAGAAAAGAAATGCTCTTATGCTTAAACAGGCAGAAATGGCATGAGGCATTGGTTCTCTTGGAGGTGTCTGATTTTGCTTTCCACTACTACAGGCTTCTCTAGTTGTGTGGGTGATCATCCTCAGGTTCATGGGGGACCTGCCAGAGCCAGCAGTGTTTGCCAAGAATGCCACCAGCAAGAGCAGCTCCGTGATGACACAGATATATGACACACTTGGCAGGAAAAATCAGGTCCAGCTGAGGAATGACAGCCCGAATATGGTGAGAGAAGCAGGCTATGTTTGTGTTTTCATTTGCTTTCCTTGGTTTCTGTGCTGTTCTACCAAGAGTGAGAAAAGCAAAGGAACCCTTTCATGCTACTGTACTTGAAATGCTAAGAGTACAAAAGAGCTCCAGTTAGTCCTGGGCAGGACACTGCAGCTCCTTCTGGCAGGACAGGACAAAACAAAAACATCTTCACTTGAGCATCTTTCTGTCCTTAACGAATCATTCTTGCTGTGCATTGAACTAATTTCCTATCGTGGTAATGTGTGTTTCAGAGAGAAGGCAGAAGGGATAACAAAATTTTGAAGGGGATCTCATCCCTGAAGCTGAAACGGTCATCCAAGCTGACAGGAAAGGTAAGAGGTGAAAATAAATTGCTTCCCTTTCTTCTTGCCTGGAACCCTAATCTTCACCTTCTGACATGTCATGTAACAGCAATCTCCCAGGTGGGAACTTGTTACCCTGAGAAGCCAGTGCAGCCCTGTGTGGGATACTTGGTGCAGTATTCTTTGGAAATGATCCCCATGTGCAATGCTGTCATCCATTCTCTGGCAGAGAACACAGGGAACAATTTATTATCGAGAATTGTTGGCATTACACAACAGTTTGCCCAAAGCCCTGAGCAGACTGAGAACTACCCATGTGCTTAGGGCTGTACAGGACAGTACAAGACAGTTCTCCAAGCCAGTGATAGCACTGTAACAGTGCATTTAGGGAGTTACCTGGAGACAGAAGGGGAAATATGGCTGGGCTCTAGCTGCTCCTGCACTGAGCAGAAAGTGGTTTAGCCAGAAAGATAGAAAAGGAGTGTCTCTGATTTCTGAGAGAGCTGCCTGCTAAGAGGGGAGGTTTCTGGAACGCTCTGGGGTTCTACTTGGTTTCCTTCAGGTGACAGACCAGCTGCAAAGTGGAGAAGAGGCTTTCCAAGAGGACACCTCGATCTCTGAGAGACCTATGTCCAACCTAGAAAAAGTGCACTTCATTATTGGCAATGCAATTCTGCGTCCTGCCATCAGGTAGGAATTTTGTGCCTCCTTCCTAGAACCAGATGCCCATTACATCAAGGAAATCCAGCATTCCCTTTCCACAGTCCTGGAGAATGACTCCTTTATTGTCTTTTCCAGTATTTTCATGTTGCAGTTTAGGCCAGCTGCCTTCATGTATGGCTTTCTGAATACCCCACAGGTATGGAATGGGGCAGAGCTCAGGGCTGTAACCCAATAATGTCTAGTGGAACACAGCCCTAGGATGAGAGAGAAGAGCCACTCAGAAGTACACTAGGTTGATGAGAGGTTTCCCAATAGCCTGTTGCTGAGTCTTCAAGCAATGTCCCTAAATCAGAGACAGCTGAAGGTCTGGATTGCTGAGCATATCAGCCACTAAGAAGAAATCCTGACCACAAGCAGTGTGAGGCTGGACCTTAGGCCAAGCATGGTGTGAGGATAAGACAGAAGCTGGTTGCTCCTGGCCTGACCCCATGAATCCTCTCCTCTGTTTTAGCTTAAGTAACACTTTTCTCAAAGTCCACAGGCACAGGCCCTGCCTTGACCTCAGTCATGGGCTGCTTTCCTCTCTATACAGTTGCTTTGTTTCAGTCAAGACACTCCCTGAAGCAGATTCTCAGCTGGCAAAAATTGCCTTCAATCCACGTATCATAACAGCCACAGGCTAAGTACCTATCCCCTCGGTCTCTGTTCTATCAGGGAACCAAAAACTTATCCATCTTATGTCCTCCCATGTGATATTTGCCAAATGTGTGTTGCAAGAGTCTAGAAAAATTAAGATGATTTTTTAAAAGAAGTTTTGTCCATATACAGATTTTTGAATCTGTTTCCCATATGTCCTTGCTGCAGGCAATTTGCATTTTCAGAAGCTCACTCTGAAGTGCTCTTTCCTCCTTGCCTGTCCAAGGATTCACTCCAAGTTTGTATATGAATATAAATACAAAAATATATATAAATATAAAAATATATAAATATAAAAATATGACATTAAGCAGGGTGTCCCCCCATCCTTATCCCCAGATCCACCTATGAGCAAACAGACAAAAGCCAAGATACAAGCCACATGCTGTAGAGAGCTTGGAGCACGGTGGAACAGCAATGCCATTTCCCAGCTGGATGAACCAGCAGTTGCTATCCCTGCACAGTACCCCTGCTTGTCACAGGAGGTACCCCAGCATGGGAATTATTGCACTTAAACTGCCTGAAGAAGAAGGGGTGGCAAAGGGCCCTGAGCACACCTTTAGCCTTTTCCATGACCAAGTTATTTCCTGTGGTGCATCACAGGTGGTATCCCAGCTAACACAGTCAAATCCAGCTCATGGTCAATTGCACCATGCTTGCAATGGAAATGTAGCCAAAGACAGACGACAGACAGTGAATCATTATCTGTTGCTCTCACATCTTTCATTACAGAGATGAGATTTATTGCCAGATTTGCAAACAACTCACTGAAAACAGCAACAGGAGCAGCTACGCTCGCGGCTGGATCCTTCTGTCCCTTTGCCTTGGCTGCTTTCCTCCCTCAGACACCTTTGTGAAGGTACACTGCTCACCTTTCCAACAGCAGCTCACGTGCCTCAGCTCAGCTGGGGTCGTGTGTATTTTGATGTTTTTGATGCTGACAGCCACACAAAATGTCTGGCTGCCACAGCAGCTGGTGCTGTGGTTTCAGCAGAAACCCTCTCATCTCATATCCTTATCTGAGAATTTAAAGAAATTATTGCTGCATTCACGTCTAATTTTTTTTTCATTACACGTCATACAGGTTGGATTCTGTTTTTCATCACAGCTCTCATTTTAGATCTCTAACCTGCAAAGAATCTGGCAAATTTTAACCTCACCAATTCTACCTTTCCAACATTTAAAAGGTGTCTCTAGTTTAGTGATTAAATATACTCAGGAGGCCAGTATAAAATCACCCCTTATATTTTACCAGTTCTTACCCTACATTTCCAAGCCCTAAAAAATCCAATAGAGATTTGGCCTTTTCTTAAATCATGCATTTCCAAGTTTAAATGGATGATAAATCCACTTCACCACAGGATAAAAACCAGACCTGTGGCTCCAACTTGATATCAGCCTTCCTCCTAGATTTCAAAGGCAAACAGGATCTATGGATGTGCCTGAAACTTCAGCCTTGCTTTACTGACACCCCAGTTCAAATGATTAATCACAAATGCTGCTAAATGGACACTACTTGTAACAAACCAAACACATCATATTTTGATACCAGTCTTCATCCAAGGACTCTGAACTGTGCAAAATTCATAAAAGACATGACCTCTAGGAATTCGTAGTCATTAAAATAGCCAGGTGAATGACTCATGCTTGCACTAAATACAGATATGTAAACACCAGTCTATGTCACCCAATAGCCATACAGCCTGCAAAAGCTCAGTTTATCCAATTCTTCTCTTACAAAGTCCAATCTTAATCATGGACTTCACCTATTGATATTGCCAGAGAACTTGGTAAAACTGAAAGTTTTAACCTGCAATTAACTCTTTTCCCAGCACTGTTCATAGACTTCAGGGTCTTCAGTTGAAGAGTTAGTTTCTCTAACCTAATCATAAAGTCTCCCCTGTCTAATATTTGTCACGTAGTTAAACAAGTGAATAGACTGACACAAGTCTTCCCCTCTGGACTGAAAGCTCTGAAGAATGAATGAAAACCAAGTGTCCCAAACCTCCTTTTTGAAAACACTAATTCCAACCCTAACCTTTAATACTGTCTGATGAACCGAAAGCTAACGGATCACTCTAATCTAGTGTATCAGCTACAAAAGGCTTGTAAAGTTTTAAGAGGATCAGTGTTTCCTAACTGTCTCTCATGCTCTGTGCATGTAGTACCTGTTGAATTTCATCCACCACGGGCCTGCGGGCTACGCTCCTTATTGTGCCGAGCGTCTGAGACGCACCTACATCAACGGGGCACGGACTGAACCACCGAGCTGGCTGGAGCTGCAGGTATCACCTCCCTCTTTGCTTCATTATGTCTGTTTTATACTGCTCTGAATTTACTAACCTGCACTAACAGATTTTCCTAAATCCAGTCATGGAAATCAATTGCACAAGGGGATTGAAGACCAGTTGCCTTGGCCTGGGCAGTTTCTTGGATACACCTCTTCTGGCTGTTCAGTTAGCCTAAATTCAGTAGAGGATGTAAGTTAAAAGCTGCAGTGCATGATTTGAAGGGAGATACTTCTATCCACTCAGGAGCCACAGGCCAGAAACCACCTCCTGAGGGAAGTTCTTACCATCACTTTTGGAAAAAACTGAGCAGGGCTTATGCTTTTAAAATGGAGAGGAGTTTAATAGGGCTATATTGTCCTCCTCTTCCTTTAAATGTCATCCTAGTAACTTAAGTCACACCCCCGCTTCAAGTAAAAGCCTCAGTTCAACTCCTTCCTAAATCTCAGTGACCCTATTGCCTAACACACATCTTCCTGGGCAAACTACTTGATTCAGGCCATCTCTCCACTGATGTGTGCAAGGCCTTTCCCAGAAGCCATAAGGACAACTATGGCTCATGAAAAGTCTATCAGTCCACACTGTTGTGAGACAATGACCCTCCTGAGGAGAGAACTTGAGCCCAATGCCGCTCCAGGGATGCAATTTATATTTCAGACTCACCATGCATTGAAGAAACTGTGTGGGTTTTGGAGATTCACTTTTAGATTGCTGAGTGCATAGTACAGTGTGTGAAGCTCAAATCAAAATGCCTTCTTCATTCTTCAGAGAAAAGTGAGGTTTGCCCATAATTTTTTTCTCTTGTTTAATTCTGACTTACAGGCAACAAAGCAGAAGAAACCCATTATGTTTAATGTCACCCTCATGAACGGCCAAAGCATCACTGTCCCTGCAGACTCTGCTTCCATTGCCAAAGAAATCTGTCAGTTCATAGCAGATAAAATCAAATTGAAGGATGCCTTTGGTTTTTCACTCTACATCGCTGTGTTTGATAAGGTACAGTGTAGAAAAATAGAATGAAAGCTCCCTTCTCTTTCTGTGGAGTTGCTGCTGCCCACCCAGGCTCACTGAGGACTCCCTCTGACTTCTGGAGCACCCTCAACCCAGTTCTGAACTCAGACCAAATCAGTTCTGAATCCCAGCTGGATCTCAGGACCTGATAATCCTATTGTGCCTTTCTGCTGGCTCGCCACATAGCAATTCCTGCTGCAGGCCTGTAAAGTTTCCTTTCCCAGGTCACATAACGGACTAGTAAAAACACATCCACTTACCACGTACAATTTGCACATCCATCTGCTTATCTCTTCTGAGGTTTCCCTGCTGTTGGGAGGCCAGGAGCTTCGTGCTTGCTGTCCTTCCCTCAGCCCCAGAGCAGGCACGCCGGTAACGCAGCGTCCCTTTGTGGCAGGTGTGGTCGCTGGGCGGGGGCCGGGATCACGTCCTGGATGCCATCTCCCAGTGCGAGCAGCTCGTGAGGGAGCGCGGCACCCACGAGCGCCACGCGCCCTGGCGCCTCTACTTCCGCAAGGAAATCTTCACCCCCTGGCACAACTCCCAGGAGGATCCTGTCAGCACCGATCTCATCTACCACCAAGTCATTCGCGGCATCCGGTTCGGGGAGTACCGCTGTGAGAAGGTGGGCCTCCTGATCCATCTCCTAAAGAGACAGAAAAGTGTTAACACTTCCCACATTAAAAAGCCTGAAGATGAACTAAGTTTGCGGTGGATGTGGACAGTCCTTCCCTTCTTAGTGAACAATTCCTGTCCAGGTGATTGGGCAAGATGTCACACTGGCAGCTCTAATTAGTATTTTTAATTTCCCTGCAACTTTCAGTTCATGTGGCAGCAGGAGGCATGTCCAAAGGGGCAAATTGGGTCATATTTTAAAATATCTTTGCTAATAATTTCTCTGATGATTTCCATGATTGTATGAATTTCATCCCTCCTTATACTGGATGACTCTTAAAGAGTTTTCTAGACAAAAATGGAGAAAACCCCATTCCTAAACTGGCTTCAAGGTTGAATGAGGCTATCCGGCCTCTGTGACATCTTTCTAGGCCTCTTTTAATGGACTAATTGTTTCAGGAGGAAGATTTGGTGGAAATAGGTGCAAAATATTGTTATATCCAATTTGGAGATTCCATCAACAATGACCTTGTACAGAAGGTGCTCCATGACTGTATCCCAGTGAAACAGCTGAAGTCCAAGCCCCTGGAAAAGTGGGTGAGCCTTATAACCTATGCACATGCTAAGGTAAGAGGTTTGTCTGGCAGTGCTGGGTAACCACTCTTGAGCACCAGCTTCTGCTTCTTTTACCATTTCCATTTATGAATAGTCTGTAGGAGGAAGAAGGAAAACCAGCTCAGTTCGTATATCCCAAATAGTTTGTTAGGGCTGGCAGAGCAGAGAATCTTTCCACTCACTATTCTATTTAAGACTCAGCAGGGGGGCAGAATGAAAAAGTACATTGAAATCTCTGAATAGATTAGCTTTTAAGGCAACCAAGTCAGGAGGAACGTGTGGGATGGAATACTGGATTTGATCTAGAAATGGATTACCTGAATTACTTCCATGGCACCCAAAGTGTGTTAGACTCTGAACAGGTAAGTCAGTGTGGATTGAGGGAAAATTTGGAATCCATATGCCTGTGGGTAATCTTAGCTGCACGTGGCTTGGGCCTCTGGAGACTGCTCCTGATTTACTTACACCAGGTACCCTTGGCACCAGTGATAGCAGAGGGCCGTTAGGAATCTCTGGGATCAGGCTTGCTCTTTATTGTCTGCAGGTCATGCAAACCAGATTTTACTGAGAAAACCTTGGCTGTGTTTTATCCTGCAGGCCCCATACACACAGGACCATCTCTCCTCTCAGACTGTGAAGGAGCAACTTGTAGATTTTGCTCGCTTTCACTGGCCTTTGCTTTTTTCCCGATTCTTTGAAGTCACTAAGTTTTCAGGTAATACCTGGAGCCTGGAGGTAGAGGACAGATATAAGATCAATAGAAGAAGGCTTGTATAGCATTGATAAGGATTTTTTTTCTGTATTTTCAGGGCCCAGCTTGCCTAAGAACCACTTCATCGTTGCTATAAACTGGAAAGGTATCTGCTTCTTGGATGAGTCAGAAAAGCGGCTCCTTGAGCTGACCTTCCCAGAGATAACTGGCATCCACACCAACAGGTGAGGAAAGACAATATCTGAAGAAGGCACCTTTTCCATACTCAGAAAGCATGTACTTTCCCTGCCATCTCCTTAGGTGATCTGATCTGTGCCTGGAAAGGCGGCTTAGCCTAGGTCTGGGAAACAGAAAGGGAAAACTTCTGAGCAGCCTATAAAGGAAATACTGAAATGGTCAGATCCTTCCAGCTGATGGACGGTGATCCTCCTCAGCCAGAAAGGTGTAAGGAAGCACAGAGAAGCATAAAGACAAGAACAGCCCAAATAACTGACATTGTTAAGGCATTGCCTGCCATGCATGCTGGGAGCTCATATACTTCTCAGTTTTCATGGACCTGAATAGGATAACGAGAGAAAGAGGATAACCACTGGCTAGCTCAGGGCATATATCCCTGTGTCAGGTCACTCAGGGAAAAGGGTCTTCCATACATTAGAAACACCCCTGTGAGGACTGTTAAAGGTTAATTTAGGTGCCTGGTTAATCCAAAAGAAGGATGTTTGTTTGTCTATAATGAAGCACTTTTGTACAAAACATGGTGGAGTCCAGAGTAAAGCTGAACCACTTCAATCCTGCAGACCTACCCGTTCATGGGCGGGCAAATTAAGAGCCACCAATACTTACTGTAAGGGAGTTACCTGCAAGGAGGTATAGGTGCCTTGGCTGTGTTTGCAGATGGGTCTGTAAGCTTTTCAGTTGCTCTGGTAACAAATCGTTCATTAATACATAGGGCAGTGAAGTCATTTGGACAGAGCTGCACTCTCATCACGCTTCGTGCCGAGGAGTTTGTCCTGACATCCGTAAACAGTGTTGTCATTGCTGAACTGGTGGTGACATTCCTGGAAGGACTGAAGAAAAAATCACTATTTGCTGTGGCAATGCATGAGAAAAAATCCCAGGGTAAGTCTTACAACTCTTCTACAGGGTGGGAAAGAAATCTGGATTGGTAAGGAGAAAAGCAGCCAATTTTGGAAGGCGCTCACAGAGGACAGGAAGAACTTCAGCAAGAGTCCCTTTGCTGCAGGAGGAATGCCTCAGCACAGCACAGCAATGCAGAGCATAAGGAGATGGGATTCAGTACCTTTGCATACAAACCATCTTTTCTTCCTTGTTCTACCCCTTTGCATATTTTATATAGATAGTACAGTGTCCAAAAACTCAGCTTGGTTAGAGTAGGAAGTTGGGTCTGGGCTTCCTGGAAATCTTTTCCAGAAGAATTTCACAGAGGCAGTAAACTGGAATTTTCTGTAGAATACAGCTGGTTCGAACAGACATGAGGGGTTTAAAATGTAAACATTAACTTCAGCTACTTACAATACTGAGTTTTTTTCCATGCCAGTCTAGACACAAAATCAGCATCCATGTGAATCAAATGGAGTTTTACCATTGCCCTGAGTGGATCAAAATTGGGCTGTCAGAGGAAACTAAAGTGGTATCTCTGAAGTATTACTGTATAATTAGCTGTATTTACACAAATCACTTTCTACTGCTAACTGAATTTAGGCCTGCAAAATACAGTTCCCATGTCTTTCATGTTGCAATCCCTTTGCATTTTCTTGGACTGTCAAGACAGAACAGTATTCCCTTATTCTGTCTTCCAGAAGACCCTGGCATCCTGTCCTTCAAGAAGGGAGACTTGCTAATCTTCACCGAAGACAAAAGGCTGGATGAAGACTCCGGCTGGATCCATGCCCAGAATGAAAGGACAGGCAAAACAGGGAATGTATTTTTGGAAGACATCTACATCATTCCTTCTCTCACAAAACCCTCTAGTGAAGTGCTGGTAAGAAAAGCTAAGCACTCTCTGTGAAGAGACTGGAAGATAAATGATAATAACAATGTTAAATATGATTAAATTTATAACTGGAAGATAATTGTTCCCCCAAAGTCAGACAAGTTCTATACCTCCCATTGAAACAAAGCATTTCATTCTGTCCTGTCTGAAAACAAACCTAAACCTAGCCCAGACTCTAAGGACAAGGCTGCAGTTGCACAAAAGTAACAACTTTTTAAAAAACACCCAGTCTGTTCACCAGGGGAGATTTCAGTGCCTGGAACTGGTAGCAATTAGTGGATATGGGTGTGCAGTTGAATTTCCCTGCACTCACACTGGGTTGACTGGTGATCACATTATGCCTCAAGGGAAGCTCTGAGTGCAGCAAGCTACTATAAAAGAATACAATCTTTGAGGGAACCAAGGTTTCCCATTGATCCCTCTGCTAACAATTTTGTCTTCAGCTTTGGAGATTCAGTACATTGGATACTGTGCTAACAGGTAAAAGGCAGAAAAACTGGGACCAAAATACACTAAACAGGTGCATCGTAAAATGTGTTGTGCTTCGGAAAGTCACACACATTTTATTGTCTACTACTGCTGAGTCTATGGAAATTGCTCTTAAGTCAACTGTTCCCAGGTCTTTCTTGAGTCTCTGGAGATGCTGCTTTGGGGACAGAAGGTCTTGGGTGGCTAAGAGCACTACCTGTGCACATATGCCAAGTAACACCTGACAACCTGTACAGAGACCTGTCCCCATGTGACATCTCTATGTGGCTGTGTCATTACAGAGTTTGCTGATGATGTCTCCAGACCAGAGGAGGACAGCTTCACAGAACTCCTTCATGGAGGAACCTGATGAAGAGGATGTCAAAGTGAAGCCTTACACCCTGGAGGAGTTCTCCTATGAACACTTCAGGTGAAGCTCTGTGTGTAGTGTACCCCCTAGCAAAGCTCTTATTGATCACTGATCCTTAAAGCCTAGGATCTCCCATTTCTGACTGGGTTTCTTCTCTTTGTTCCCTGTAATTGTGACTTCGGATGTGCAGAGATTCTGGCACACGGTCTATTTTATCTTAAGTCTGCAGAAATGCAAAGGGGAGGGTAGAACTCCAGCTGGAGTCACTTCTTCCCAGCAGGCCCTATTCTTAGTTCTCACCCCTTCTTCAGCAAGGGTACACAACATTTCAGGTCTCAGAGAGGAGGGGAAAATTAGTTTTCTAAAACCTGTCTTCTTTTTGCAAACCTTCTTCCTTCTGGATATACAGGAAACTACATTTTCCTGCTCTTGTTCACCTACAGACTCAAAGGAGATATGAGATCAATGTCTTGGAAAAGAATATGTCTAGAGATATGACTATGTGATAATGACCTGCTATGTTCACAGCAATACTGATCCATTAATTTTGTACTGCCTGCACTTGTCTTTATTCAGGACTCCTGAGAAGGAATCCATCAGCAAAGCTGTTCTCCAGAAATCCCGTGGACGCAGTCAACTGTGGGCACACTCCAAGGAGCCCCTGAAACAGCCGTTGCTGAAGAGAGTGTGCACAGACCCTGATCTTCGGGATTTGGCCTGTCAGGCTTTCATTGATATCCTTTCTCCCCTCTCTTTGGGACCTCAGAACACTCAGGGGAAGGAAAAGCCTCCACTAAACTCGCCTCTATTGACATACCTCAACTGCATTACAGGGGATACATTCACATGAAGGTGGGATCTATCAAATCTGTGTCCCTTGTCTACACAGGAAAGGTTCCTATTCCCTCCCAGTGCTCCACAGCTCCTGATGGCTCACTTAACTGGGAATGTGGCTTTAGGAGAAAGCATTACTGCATAAGCAGCTAACACAGTACAAATCACAGCTGAGCAGTGGCTACTGCATGGGGGAAGGGGGTAGGGGACAGGCAGGGAGCCTGCTCAAGACCTTCCTCCCGGAAATTGCCACTTAGACATCAAAAGAGTCCCCAGCGTGTTAGGATCCGGATAAAACTTCCCATTTGCCTTCCAAAATTGACCTGTTTTTCTCCTTAACAGCACATTCACCCATCATGAAGTTCATGGGAGACTATCCCTCCAAACAGGCACACTCCTCTGTGGAAGTCACTGACCAGATATTTGTGGCAGCTATCCAGGAGGAGGTCCTGCGGGATGAGATTTACTGTCAGATTATGAAGCAACTGACTGAGAACAGAAACAGGTACTCCCCTGGGTGCCAACGCCCCGCTCCTGGCAGAGCCAGGCCTCAAGTGCAGGTGGGGATCAGGAACAGAGGGGAAGGATGGCTGGAGTGACACTTTCCCTTTTGCCAGGCAGTGCTGTGGGGCTCACCTCTGTGGAGCACTCAGGACCCCTGCCTGGCAGTGAGAGGCCACAGAGCCCCATTAGTCATCTCCCCTGAGCTGCTGCTTTGCTCCCATCGGCATTCCGTACTCATGTCCGTGCAGCAGTGTGAGGCAGGCAAGGTGTTACTGAGGCTCTCTTGCTCCCAAGGCAGTCTGTGCAGAAAATATGGCACTGCACAGTCCTTGCATCCCACCAGTGACTGCCCTGCTAACCCTCCATTTAAGTTTCCCAATGGCAGCACTTCCCTTCATAAGCAGAGAGTTCACACTAGATTTTTACCACCAGTGAATAAATACTTCTGTTATGTTAATTAGGTTACACAACTGCCTTGCAGAACAGATTGGTTTCACAGATCTCTGCCCACATAAAAATCTCTGAAACAGGCTGGTCTGTTCTCCCCCACTCACAAAATGAGAATTTGACCTACTTCCAGGGGAAATCAATTGCCAAAAGAAGCTTAAAATCATACTAATTACTAACAAAATGGTTTGTCTGTTTCTGGCTGCGTTGTGTCACTGCAAAAGTTATAGAAGGAGCTTCCATTTATTTATTTTCTTTCTTACTGTTCCACAAGTATTACACCTAGTGGAACCTTTACCATGTTTGTAATCATTGGCTGTTACATTTCCTTGCAGGCAGTAAATCTTACAGGCTATTTAACGCATAGTCTGTAACCATGGTGCCAGAGCCATGCCTGATGTCCTTCACCAATTTAGTCGCTGTTTAGAGCAGGATCACTGATGTGGAAAATACAATGCTTGAAAGGTGGCTATTTCCATATACTTTCATTAGAACAGCCACAGCAACAACTCTTTCATCCTTCCCAGGCTGCTGTGCTGTGGACCATGTCCTGCTCTCGCACAGACACAAACACCACACATCTACAGAGTATAAAAGAGATTAAAATAGCATGTCTTCATCTGCAAAATGAGAACAGTAAATGGGAATAGAGAAGCAAGGATCTCTTTATTCAGCAAAGGCTGGTGCCCCTTTCAGAGCCAGACATGCTGACTTTCCCAAACAAAACCACTTCACACGACTGAGCATTTCAGAGTAATCCTGGAACACAACTGAAGTGTGTTCTGCTCCTTGCTGTGAAGGCAGAATGACTGACCACCTCCAGGCTGCAGAGCCTTTCTTACTGGTGAGGGCAAGGTGCCAGAAGAACTTCAGCTGGCAGATTCCACAGGTACAGCGGCTGAAGAACTGGATTTCTGCCTGAAAACAGTACCAACTTGATGTGCGGTGTTTTAAGAACTCTAACTACCACATTACACAGTGCCATCTACATGTTCATTTTTTAGAACAGAAGCACACGTGAGGGGAAGTCAGTGCATGTGAAGTGCTCGTGCCCTGCGCAAAACTCACCAGTGCAGAGGGCGGGTGACTACAAACCACTGAGAAACCACATGTGAGCTTGAGCAGCAAATGGACAGTGGCTTTCTGAGAGGATGGCACCAGGGCCACTGCTGCCCAGATGTCTGTTAACCTGGAGCTTATATTTATTCATGAGACTTGCAACTGTCATAAGTATTCCTCATGGCAGAACTTAGCATTGTCTTCACATGCAGGCTGTGGTTGTTGCCCAGCAAATGACTGCCAGAGCCTGTGTGAAGGCTCTGTTGATTTGCAGCTCCTTGCTGAATGGCACCATGATGGGAGTGTGTTTCTCTTCCCTGTGGCTGGTGTGTGGTCAAACAGAGAATTACATGTGGCTGTAGCAGAACTGTTTGCTTTGTGTTCACAGGTACAGCGTGACCAGGGGCTGGCAGCTCCTCTGGCTCTGCACTGGCCTCTTCCCACCCAGCAAGTCACTGCTCAAACATGCCCAGAAGTTCATAGAGACACGTCAGAAAGAAACACTGGCCCCAGGGTGCCGTCGGAGGATTCAGACAGTAATGAGGTAAATGATCTGGCAGATAAACAGCTCACTGTTCAAAAATCAACAGTCAGGCTCCAAAAAACACAAGGGCTAAAATAATGTGACTCTTACTTTCCTTTCCCTCTTTACGATCCTCTTTTTTATAAGTGATAATTATTTTTAACTCTTTATGGGCTTTGAACCACTAAAAGTCATCTGAACTGATTGTATTATCAGTTCCTCTCTTTGATGAAACCCAAATGAGCAAAGCCCTGACACTTACCTGGCTCACAGCACGGCAATTTTCCATCCACTTGGCATTACCTGAGGCTGGTGAGGGTTGAAGCAACGTGGCCCCCAAACCACAGTGCTTCCTGAGCTTCTGAATGACTTGTTGTTCTAATGGACATGACACAACTAGAGAGAGTAGAAGGGCTACCAGAATTTCAGGAAGGATCAACTGAACTGTAGGGGGAAGGTTTCCCTAGATTCCTCCAGGCACTGGAATCACCCAGCTTACCACTCTCAGAACAGAGTTTGGCTTCAAGGTTGACTCCAGACTTCTCCCTTTTGATGATGCTGTGATTTACCACCTGCCTGTCACAGACCTCATCAGTAAAGAAGCTGCCCAATGATTTCTCCTTGCAGCTCCTTCATCCTCCCCTCCCTCAGGCTGAGCCCCATGTCTGGTCTGTGAGCCCTGTGGGTCAGGCTCTAGGGGAACGCTAACACAGTGGATAACCCCCTTGCAGTGCATGGATTTTGGCACTGCTGAGGAAATGACACCACACACTGAACTTGCCTTTGAAGTCCCTGAAAAATGCATGGCGAGGAATGCTATTCATTGTTTATTTCTATGGAGAAGACTTGAAAATTCCTGCCTCCCTATATCACGTGCTATTCATGCTGTAAGCCCTGTTGAACTTTACAGAGCTGCTTTTGAGAGGGCAAACAGGGAGGGGAAAGCAGAATGGGCTGTTTGAGAGGAGAATTCTCTTTGCTAAACTTCCCCAGATCTGAAGCCCGGGGGATGGGAAGAGGAACAAAGACAAATCTTGTTTTCTAAGAGCAGTTAAACCTGCACCTGTTTAGAACAGCACAGAATAGCATAGAATAGAACAGAATAGAACAGACTATTTCAGTTCATCTAGTCAAACTTCTCCCTAAAGTAACCTGCTCTCTTTGGAAAGGGGAGGGCAGTCAGCTCAAAGGACAGACATGATACATTCAGGGAGAGCCAACTGAGCACTTGGGTACATACCTTTTCCTCCATAAACAGCTTTACAGCTTCATCCCCAGAATCCTGGCCACTGATCTCACCCTGGCAATGAATTCCTAGCTCAGGCGGCAAGGAGAGGTGGCCCTGTGCCTCTCCAGCCAAGCTGCTGCACTTCCTTGAGCTCCTTGTGATGCCAGTTCAGGAACAGGTGACTGAGTAGGGAAGGTCCACGCTCCGTACAGTACCTGCGCAGTACAAAGCACATGCTGCTCAGCTTGGCTACAGTCAGGTTTTCCTTTTCCAAATGAAACTGCTTTTTTATTGAATGGGGAAAAAAAATAGTTTTCAACTCTACACAACTGCAGCTGGATCCAGAGTAACCTCTTCCTGACAGACTGACCCAGTGTGAGAGGAGTTTGGCCCATAAGTTACGGTGCACAAAATCTCTGAACAGCCTGCTCTGTGCCACCAAGGGTAGGAACATACCAGCCCTAGGAGGTAATGTGCTAGATCTGTCCTCACTTTAACTGTGTCAAGGTTTTGACATGACTGAGACTTCAGGGCCAGTTCCTTTGCTTTAAAAAGCAGCTCAGCTCTGAGGTATAATTTCAAAGAACTGGGTTTGTACAGCTTAGCAGCTCCCGAGTCAATGATTGCACTCCAGCTCTTACATAAAATGTGATGCTTTCAGGAGCCCTCCAAACTATTTTGGTACTCGCCTTATGTGCTTTAAGTAATTTTGAATCTGAATACATCTCCTCCCGATGCAAGAATGAAATAAAATGTATTTCTCCTTGTAGACATTATCTTCACACTTCAGTAAGGAAAAATGCTGCTCAATCTATAGAAGGGGCAATGGTACTGGCTAGGAAGGTGCCTTGTTCATGCAATCTCCTTGCAGAGTAGAACACACTTTTAATATATTTGCTAGTAAGACCCTTAGTTTCTTACTGTTAATATACTGAATTTCACTGGGGTGAAGCCCACCCTGCCCCACAGCACCAGCATTTTGAGTGGAGGCTGTTGTTCAGCTGGAAGACTGTCGTTCAGTTCCTCAATGATTAAACATCCAGCACTGATCTCTCTTATGATGGTGGTGGTATTTTCCAGGAGTGGCTGCAGGAAGTGGGCACCTCATCCTGTGGAGGTTGAGGCCATCTTACAGAACAACACTAAGATCTCACACAAGATTTGCTTCCCCAATGACACACAACAGGTGAGCACTTACTTGTTTTCCCAGCCTTGGCCATTTTTCCAGCCGTGATGTGTTCACCCAGGAGCATGTTTGAAGACATTCAGTGCTCTTACTTCTTCCTCTCTAACAAGAGTCCTGTTATCTCATAGACATTTGATGTGGGAACAAACACCAAAATCCGGACTCTGTGTCAGAACATCGCTTCTAAATTGCAGCTGAGCTCCTGGGAAGGTTTCAGCCTCTTTGTGAAGATTGCAGACAAGGTAACTCTTCTCAGCTGCGGCCAGACTCTCCCTCCTCTCTTACTTATTTACTAGGCTACTTAAACAACCACATGAAGCCAAGGACCTGAGCAGGTCATTACTGCTTCTGTCTTACTGAGGGGATACAATCTAGACTTGAACTTTTAGCACCAGACAATTATTTTAAATCCCTTGAAGGGGCTGGATGGAGATGTAAGTTTTTATCAGTCTGTCAATACTTAGGTGATACTAAAAGCAGAGAAGACATGGGCTAGAATTTCTAGCAGCTGCTGGGATTGTAGCAACTTGGATGCTGCCTAGTGCTGGATTCAGCCCTTTTCCACTCAGGCTTTTCCCAGGAGATGTGCTGCACATATACAAGTGGGATTAAGGAGAGCAAGGGCAACCAGCACCAGCTGATTGCTATCTATTTTCTCAGGAGCTTGCCTTTCTTGATCTCCATACAAAACGTAAATAAATTGAATCTTCCTTCTCCTATTTCTCTACTTCTTTTCCCTTGCCTCTGTCTTTCCTGCTGTACTTACTGTAGATAGGGAAAGAAAATTCAGCCTGGTCTTTGGGTATGTTGGCACTGGCAGTACTTTATATGACTTGCTAATCCCTCCTTTCTCTCCTTCATTGCTTGGCCTCTGCAGGTGATCAGTCAGAACGAAGCAGACTACTTCTTTGACTCACTAAGGCAGGTGACAGACTGGAACAGGAGGAACAAACCAGGGAAAGATGGTAAGGAGAATGCCAGCATGACAAGAAGCTGCATGACATGCTGTGTTGTACTGGGAAAGAGCAGATTTATCCAGCAGGATTCATTCCATCTTGGGAAGTGTTTAGCAGAGTCTTTTAATATAATTTTTGTTTGTACACACGTGGTTACTGCCTGCACCAGCAGCAAGTGACCCAATGCAACCAAGCACAGGCTATCAGAAACATCAGAGCATCTCTGTGTGGGGATCTCTCCAGAAACTTTAAATTGGTAACAAAGATTTCTTGACCAAAAATCTTTTGGTGTATCCAAAACAGACCACTGGATACACACAAGTTATATAGGTTGATCCTCAAGTATTAGGCATCAGCCAACAAATGCAAATAGGTTCTTCACGGTGTCACATTCCTTGGGTTGTCAGAAAATTTTTAACCAGATTATTACCTGGTGATACCCAAGCACAAGTTATGTTGTCAGGGGAACACCTGTTAGAGTAAAACAATGTAATACTAATAACAGCAATTCCTTGCACTTACCCCCCCACCCATGTATAACATACATTTTGAAATCTACATCAAACTCCACTCAAATTTCACATCAGTTTATCCTGATCTTTGCTTATTTCAGGACAGCTGAAGTTCAACTTCCTGAAGCTCTGTCGATGTATCTAAGACTTTCTAACTTCTCTCCCCAGAGCTGATGCAGCTGCTAGGAGCTCCAAAAATCACAGCATAAAGATGTGGGTCCACTAAATCACAATCTGTTTGTGTAAGCACAGCCATCAGGGAACATACTTGCATCAGTGTACCAGAATTCAGGTGTGCTGCAAACCAGCAGGCAGCTGTCATGAGCACCAAGAAATAACAAACACTCCATGGGTGCACCCTCACCTTCTCCTTCATCTCTGGAGAGCCCACATCTCAGACCACTGCGTAAGCAGTGTCCAGGAACTGACAACTGATCGCTTTCTTAGTCATCTAAAATGGCTTTTTGTATTTTTTGGGTAGCAATTTTGTTTCTTACTATTAAAACCAGAATTACTTTTCTGAAGAAACTCACAAACCATTTAAAAACTGCAGAACTGTCAATGACATAGAAAACACTAACAAGATCTGGTTTCCTTAGGGACTGCTATGTCTGTGGCATATGAGGTGTACTTCATGAGAAAGCTGTGGCTGAATGTCACTCCTGGGAAGGACCTGAAAGCTGATACCATTTTCCATTACCACCAGGTAATCAGCTCCCTAAAGCACAGATATAGTGTGATCCCAGAAACACTCCTGAGAAATTATTAGTCTCCCTCCCCAAGGCCTGCATTACAGAGCCTCCAGAGGAATTCCTCCAGAAGGCACAGCTCAGCCTCAGGAGCAGATTTATTTCTCACAGTGTTCACACCTTAGCAATGTTACGAGCACAGCTCTCTTATCAAATTGTTCCGTGGAGATGCTTGTCTTGCTCCATAAATTGTACAGAGAATGACAGAAAGTTTTGAGTTGGAAAGGACCTTTAAAGATCATCCCAGATTTTCTTGGGATGTCCTTGCCCTGTGTTTGGCAACACTCACATCCTGACCTTACAGATTTAGAATGTTTAAGTCAGTGTTTGCTTCAGCCCGTTCTGCCTGAATTCAGAGCTGGTCTCTTCCAGGAGCTGCCAAAGTACCTGAGAGGTTACCATAAGTGTTCCAAGGATGAAGCTGCCCAGCTGGCAGGGCTGATTTATAATGTGCGTTTCAATAATGACCGCACACAGCTGGCAACCATCCCCAAATTCCTGAAGGAGCTGGTGCCAGACAATCTGCTCCGAGCAGTCTCACCAGATGAATGGAAGAAGGTAAGACCATCAGCTTTCATTAGTCATACTACTTACAGAGAGCTTAGGAGAGAAGATAGACATCGAGCCACTCTACATTTTTGAGCTGACAGTCTTTGAAAGTGCTATGGAGGGATAATATTGGATATTGCTGGATTTGCCAGCAGGACAGCAAGACTATTTGCCACTTACAATCCTCATTTTGCAGCCTCTCGACCAAAGCTCTGAAAGACATCTGCAGGCCTGGATGACTGATTTGAGATGTGCATCTTTCTTGAAGAGAGTAATTACTTCCAGTGCCCAGAATAAGAGTTAGAGATAGGGAAATAAGTGATGGGACTGGGAATTTGAGAATATTGGACAAAACCAGAAAATTAAGGTGTGTAGTAAGTATTTCATAGTTTGGCACCAAGTAAAATTCCTTGCACCACGTGCATGCTACTTGTAACAAAGGCTCTTTTATCCATGAGAAGGCAAGAAAGTTTCAGCAGGTACTTCTCACTTAGTCTGCTGAGGAAGACACAGGACACTATTTCAAACGACCCTACACTTTCAGCAGAAGATGGGATACATGTCTATGGGTGATGAACACTGCCTTTCTTTTGTTTCATCCTACACTGCCACTCTGACCTGAAGTCCATTCCCTGGGGCTGCTGGGCTTATATTTTCACAGTCTTCTGTTGCTGTGGGGAAAAAAAAATGATCTTGGTGATGACCCAGTGCTGTCTTTAGTGCTAATGCTGGGCACTGGAAATCTGCCTGTTTCCCACCTGAACAGGCCTTGTATCTGCTTTTCCTAAACAGAGCATTATTGCAGCATACACTAAACATGAGGGGAAAACTGTGGATGAGGCCAAGATTGCCTTCTTGAAAATGATACACCGGTGGCCAACATTTGGATCAGCCTTTTTTGAGGTGAAGGTAGGTTCTGACTGACTCTAATTCCATATCTGCATAAGTGAAAATACATTAGAAAGCTGAGTTCCTGTGATCTATTGAGGAAAACTCAGTTCCTTCAAAGTGGGGAGATGGGTTCTTTATTCATTCTGAACTATGTCTACTGTTTACTGGCGGTGTTGTTGTTCCAGTTGTAATACCTGTATTACAACTGTGTAGTAGCAGTAGGGGGTTAGTTACATGGACACTTAATTGTCCTGTCATCACTCTCCACAACAAAATGCTGCCAAATCTTGTCTCTTTGGGGACTCTTCCCTTAGAACAGAACTGTATTAATCCTCTCATTCTGAAGAGGATATCTCCCAAGAATCATTTCCCACTTGCTACCTTAAATTTCTCCTTGCTTAGGCTCTTAACTTCCCTTAACCGGTTTGCAAGCAACCATTAAGCCTGTTATCAGTGTGGTAAATAATGGATCTGGTTCTGCTTTCATGCAGCAGTTGCTCAAGTCATCCATATATGGCCAAAAGGTTTCAGTGTTCATTTGGGAAAGAGAACAAGCAGCACTGGACACTGTTAAAGGTCACTATGCACCTCATACAGATAATTTCTTCATTTTCTGCTTATCCTTCTGTGTTACTTGTTTACAGCAAGCCTCAGAGCCAAATTTCCCAGAGATTGTGCTGATTGCAATCAACAAGCAAGGAGTCTCACTGATACATCAGAAGACAAAGGTAACAATTGCTTCTCAGGAGTCTGTGGAAGGAAGGATTCAACTGACTGTGCTAATTTAGGGACAGCAACAGGACCTTGTCCAGGAATGATAAGAGAGGATAGAGGCCCTCTATTCATTTTTTGTGTGAAACAGAAGAAAATTTTTACTGCCTCATATTACTTCTTTGCAGTTTCTACATTGCAAAAGAAACAGTGTAGAGCATCTCTGCACAGAGACATGGGAATCATGATGCACCTGGGCAAGGTGGTAAGATCAGTCAGATGGATGGGCAGTGCATTTGCTTTGGGAAAAGTGTTTTGCAGGAAGCCCAGGTGTCTAAAAGCTCAGGCTGAATGGCAGTGTTTAGCTGCTGTCTAACCCCAACACTGCACTTACCAAGTTCCCGGGAAAAGGGAATATCACTATTTGCTTTCAATAACGAAACAACTATCCAGTGAGTTTTAGACCATTGTAAATATAATGGCAGTGTGCTAAGGCAAAGATCAATATAAAATGAAGGGAAGTCTCACTAGTGTGATTAAGATTCACCTGCTTGGTGAAAATAAAATATAACATCAGTTTAGATGCAAGAACTACATTGATCCACTGCATTTACAAATGAAGTGGGAAAGAAAAAGAATGCTCTGGCTCTACCGGATTTCTTATATAACAGCCTGTTTTCATTTGAGAAATGTTCTATCGTTCAATTTATTTCCCCTTACAGGATATTTTAACAGTCTACCCATTCAATAAAATCTCCAACTGGAGCAGTGGGAGCACATACTTCCACATGACAATAGGGAACCTGGTACGAGGAAACCGGCTCTTATGTGAGACATCTCTGGTAAGAAGAGTTTCCTCAACTTAGACACAACAACCTCCTGATTTTTCCTTTACATCCAGAATTACTATAAAACAAGGGAACCAAAACAGATAAATACCCCTGCAGATACAAAAAGCATTCACCGCTGGTTCCATGCTACATCATGCAAAGATGTAAGAAACAGGACACAAGGAAAATAGTAATTTCCCAAATTCTCCCCATACATCAAAATTCTATCTACCTGAAACATTAAGACTGCAAAACTATGTAAGAGGCTTTTTGTCTTGCATGTCTGCCTCTGTCTGTGCAGGAAAGTCAGCCTTGTAAGACTTTATACTTTCCAGTAAGTGGTATCAACTTTTTAACAATTGGTTTCAGACTGTCCAGAGGCTCAGAGAAGCATCACTGTATTAATATTTAATGGTAGGTTTGTAAAGATAACAAAAACATTTGTAGGCTAACTTCTCTGACACAAAAGCCTGGATTCTTAAATACAAGAATCCTAAAGTACAAGTCAAGATATAGAACGAATACCCAGGAGACAGCAGAGCTATGCTCTGTAAAGTTTTGGAAATCTATGAAGAGCAGAGGGAGAAATAGGTAAGATATTACTAAAACAGTGACAGCTATTGAAAGATATGTTCATGCACGGAAGAACCTAAGAAGAAGATAAACCAGGGAGGCAATTCTAGTTATTTTTGCTTCTGGAGCTCTCGGAGAGATTTAAGACTTTTTTCTTTCCTGACAGGGTTACAAAATGGATGACCTGTTAACATCCTATGTACGCCTGCTCATGAATGCTGTAAACAAGCAAAAGAACCTCCCAGCCTGAGAGTGGGGATAGAACCCATGACCAGTATTTGTGCCAAACTACCTGTAATTTCATCTCCCATAAGAAATGCCATTTAAAAAAATCTCAGTCTTGCTGATCAGTCTTCTGATCACACACTGAATGAACTGAGTTGCTGAAATATTACTATGAGAGAAGCTCAAGTGAGCATGTGCTTTCAAATATCTGTAACATTTGTCTGTCTTAGATGCAGTATGAAAATTTCATTCAGATTTTGGATTAGATGGACTTTAATGTTATATGGGAGTGGGGGAACCCTATGAGGGCCTCTTATGATAGCCTGAATCTCCTCCATTCAAAAAGAGACGTACATTAGCAGTTGTCTTCCTTTTGGAAAGAATGACCCTTATTGTTTAATGCTCTTACCAAAATCGTAAAACTCCGTGTGTCTTTGGAAACAAAAGTAATTGTTTTTTCTCCTATTGGAAATTCTAAGAGTGGAGAAATCCCCTTCAGTAGTAGGTAACTGGACACTTTGAAAGGTAAGATGCTGGTTGTCATCCTTTGATCCCTAGGTTATGTGCTGCACGTTACAGCAGCCTAGGACAGCCAGTTATAGAATGTAACTGTACTTCCTGCATGCTGCTAAATTAGCAGGCTGTCCCCTGACTTACCACTGCCTTGCTTGAATTAAATAGTCTTCTTCCTTCTACCTTTTATAATGCTCTTAGAAACTAACACCACTTTTACTATGCAGGGGCCTAAACTTTGAATGAGTCTGGATTTTTGGTCCTTTACTTTTAGTTGCTCCTATTTCAAGTTACAGATGTACTATTCAGTGCAAATAAGAATTGAAGAACTCAGTCTAACAGACATCTGTTGAAAAGAGACTTTTCTACTCTATAAAAATGTTCTAAACTTGGAGTTATGCAGACATTCCTTCATGAGACAAGAATAGCTATAATTTCTCTTGATTCTGTTTCCTGTTTAGCAGACAGTTTGAGTGGTAAAATTTGATTCAGCTCTTATGTTCATCTCTCAGACCTTTGCAGACACACAGCTTTGGTCCCATAGCAACCAGAGTGTGCTGAATGTGTAAAGCAGATATGCACTGTGGTGGGAGCAAGCTTGGATGATCCACCTCAGAGAAAAAGTACTTCTCTCTTGCTCACAGTGAAACATGGACATGTCTTAAAGCATTTACACCAAGTTCCTTGACACACAATCTGGCAGTGCTGGAAAAGCAGCTCTGCCTGATCTCTCAACTTTGCCAATGGATGCACAATGGTTCCCTTGTTCCCTCAGACCTGTGTGTGTGTGAAGTGCAATCACCGATGGGATTTTTGTTCATGGGTGGCAGGGAAGAGCCCCACTCTGTGCATCTAAACGAGTGCCACACCTGTCAGAGCAGTGATCCTTTTGCAAGCATTTAGACACTCCTGCTGTAATGTCCATTGCTGGCAATGGAAACACTGGAGATTCATTCCTTGGAGTGGGTTTGATCTAACTGGCTATAAGTGAAGAGTGTTCAATGATTCACCTGTACAGAAAGAAATTCTGCAGCCAAACTGTACTGTTCTTGGTGTTCTTCGTTTTTAAATAAAGATTGCAGAAAATCAACCACAATGTCTTTTTCTTAACAAGAAACTTGAGTATTTGCTGTAGATCCATGTAACTTAAATCTGTCAAATATCTACTACAGCCTGTAAATGATCATAGCATCCCATCTGTGCACAAACACATTTTGTACAATACAGCCTCTAAAAGGATAATACCCCTTTCTGCACATCCTCATCAACCAACATATCACCAGAGAAGCAGCACAGATCTAAAACATTAATTCACCACAACAATGTCTCAGGTCTGGGCAATCCCCAGGGTTCCTCAGAGTGGATAATGCTCTCTGGTTCATCATTGCAAATGTAGTGTATTTTTTAACCGTACATTATACACATTTTTTTACTTTTTTTACTTTTTATTTTTTTTACTTTTTAAAATGTATTACAGTTACCTTTATTATAGGAACATACAAAGATACAATATTACAGCATTTCAATCCACAATCACATGTTTTGGTTAGACAGCACAAGCCATGTGTGATGAAAGGAGAGCTCTACACGACATCGAGGCCTGAACCAAGGCAGGTAGCTGCTAATTCTTTTCTCAGTCTCTAACACCCTCAGCACTTAACAGTGCTTTACAGACTAGTACAACCACATTTTTTATGTTTGCCTGCAATCTATTCCCTCACCATCCAACCACTTGTGAAGAAAGTGTCAGTCATATCATCTAATACACACCACGTGACATCAGGAACCCTCTGTACCAAGGGCTGACCAATACTTGCCAACATTGCACAGACTGCTGTAAAAATAAACACCAGGATGCAAACCCTAGAGAGCAGATTAGTTGCCATCAAGACAAGTGATTAGCATATCCTTTGAATACAAACAAGCTTCACATACTGTGCTTTCTAAAAGCAAAAGCATTTTCAAGTGTACTCAGTTAATGTTAGTGATTTTAGTTATGTAGAAGTAAGAATGTAAACTATAAATGCATAGAATGAGACAACAGCTTTTAGTAAGTGGAGGCTTCTGAGCCAAGTTCAACCTCGGTATAAATCTGTACTCTCCAGTGGTGTGATACTGAGGATGAATTTGGCTAGCAGGCTGATTTACAACAGTGGAAAAAAACATTATTTCTGACACCTTGACTTTATTAAAAAAGAAAACAAACCTGTCAGCCTATCAACACACTAAGGAGAACTCATGAGCCTGCACTATATTCTGCTTGGTTTTTAAAAAGTAGACTCATAGAAGTAGAGGAAGATGCTTTTTTTAAAACTATTTGTATTATTTCTCCTACTCCTTCAATTCCACTCTCCCACAAAAGGTACGTCAGTAATATTCACTACTTTAACTCTGCATATTGCAGGCTATGGGCAACAGAAGAAAAATAATTGTGAAAATTAATACTTTAGGAGATACTAAGAGAATATAATCTTCCACTAATACAGAGATCAGGGATTACGATGATTTTTTTCCCACCCACTGATTTTGCAAAATGTCCTGATGATAAGGACATAATCCATATCCTAAAGACATGAACAGCCTATCAATAAGAATGATACAAACTCTTCTTTGACCTCTGAAGCTTACAAGGTCTGCTGAATTTCTAGCATGAGACAAGGTAAGAGCACACACTAAATCTCTACTTGCACTACAAAAGTAATTCCATTCACCTCCACATACACAGTTTTCCATTGCTGAACTTGAGTGGCCACTGAAAGAATATTACCTATTGCCCTCTAGTGACATAGTCCTTCCCTATTTACCAGGAATGTGCTGCTCTCTGTTCCTCCACCTCCTTCCCAGGAGGGATACACAGCTGCTCAGATTCAGCACAGGGCATAGCCTGGGACTTGAGATTACAGGAACAGACCAGAATGCTTTATTGCTGCACAACCAACCGAACTGAACCTAGAGCAGCACTTCTTGTGTTTCATGCTGTGACAAAAATGTCAACAATAGGTTTACAAGGATGGGCGTTTACAGTGGCCACACACTACTGCACCAAAAGACATGCCCTTTGTGCCCTTAACTAAAAGTCTGTTTTAAGGCAACTGAGAGAATAGCAAGTAGCCACATGTTCTCCTAAAGCAGTGACACAAGCAGCTGCTCCTACTGGAATCTACAGAGATTGTGGCCAGGAGAGGATGAAAAGAGTTTACTGTTAAACCTATCCCCTCATCAGTGTTACTGTGCATACAGTATAACACAGTTAAAAGTTAATGGTAACTTAGGGCAACAAAAAGCAAAGCAGATGAGGAAAACTGAGTTAGCAAAGACAGGGAGAATCTAAGAGATGGTCTGACATAGGATTTTGATCTGCACACAGTTAACCAGGGTTTCCCACCACTGCTCTGGTATCAGGGGTGCAGTTCCATGGGTAGGAGATCCAGCAAGTGCGTTAACACAATTTTAAGGTAGATTATTGTCCCAACCCAGTGGCTGCTCACACATACAAGAAATGGGGAAACTTTTAACTTCTTGCTAGCTAATTCACCTGGAGCTGCAGGGTGGTGCCTAGGCCCAACTGGTATATTCATTTGACCTACTAATCTACCCACTTTTTGGAAGATTTAAATCATGCAAGGGACAGAAGTCCTCCAGTGCTTGTCAGCCTCACAAAAGGGCAGGCACAGTCTCAACCGTTCATGGAAAGGGATTTTCAGGTTGCTCAGCTTAGTTCGCAAGAAAATATGGGGATGCCTCCGGAGGATTCCGAAGCTCACTGTGATTATACAGCGTGCAGGTGGGCTCAGGAACAGCACTGATGATGGCTCACCCCTAAAGAAGTATCGAGAATGTTCAAAACCAGTAAATTTTTCAGCACCTTGGGTTGTAGTAGCAGAGACAGTAGTACCAGTGAAACTTCACTGGGGATAGGCAAAACTACAGAGCAGGACTATATGTTTGAGATGTACACATTCATGACTGACATCCTCTCTCTAAGTACACTCAGGTCTTAAGAAGAAAGGTGATGGGGAAATCTTATTTGGGTAAAAATTTTAAGAGAAGTACTTTCTGGTTTTTTTCTGCATAAGACCACATTTGCTACGGACTGTAAACTTTAGAAATGCCTTCATGTATTGGGCTTTCTGAAGCATGACCAACAAGCCTATACTCAGCTTGCAAATGAAGTGAGAACAGAGAACCTTAAGTGCCTAAACCGGTACCATATTATCCATTTGATTTCCCTGGGCAAAAGAATAACCAAGGCTCCAGCCACACTGCCTCAAGAAATATCAGCTACACCAGTGGATAGGACATGCTTTGTGTTGACCAGTAGAAGCTCTAGTAGCCCTGTAGTAGTAGAGAACAGAGAAAATTAAGAGTGTCAATTCTAATAGAATGTTTTGTTTCCCCATAGCCATCCACCTCCTCCTCAAGGAGAACCCAACTATTCTGAAGAGGCTGACATGGCCTTGACAACTGAAATCTCCTCAGTACTGACCAGGGAAGCAGCAAAGCAAACTTCTGCAGCAGTCCTAGCACTGGGCCTAAGACACACGAGCTGGCAGTGCAGATACCAGAGCTGTTAGTTCCTGGGCCTTTCCAGTAAACCCACAAACCAGAAGGACTGTACAGCACCCATATATTCTCAGAAGGAAAATGGAGAAAGACCAGAACTTTTCGCATGTAGCAAAGAGCAACAACTTCCAGAATATTTGCCTAGGTACTAAAAAACCTAAACATTTCTTCACCCACAGTAGGAAGAAAAATGTTGATACTTTATCTGAAAAAGAGCAAATCAGATATTTCTTCCAGCCCTATGCTAAACCACTGTTTCCAAATTCCTTAGACTAAGAGGAATGGAGGGAGAACCACAGTTAAATTGAGGAAGGAAAGACTGTGTACAATTCCACAAAGGCAAAAAGCGTTGTTATTAGCAAATTAATAACCAGCCTGTAAACTGCTCAAGCACAAATCATACTCCTCTTTCTGCCAGTGTTAATAGACAACTGCTTGAGAAAAGGGACAGTCTAGATGTAAGCAACACTACCAGAAGCAGGGGAAGGGACTACTATCTTTGGCTTCACTTCTTAGTAATTGCCTCTGTAATCAAGAGCTGCAGTGAGCAGCAGCTTTTGTAAGAGTGCAGTCAGGAGACTGACAGACCTGTTTAAGCAGAGTTTAAATCCAGAGCTTTGGGATGGGCCTTCTTGGATGCCAGCTCTGACAACTTCTTCAGGCGTTTCTTCAGCTCCAGAGGGAATTTCTCATAGCACTTCTTGCACACAGGTTTCATGTCAAACTCCACAAATTTGTTCCTTTAACACAAAGAGCAGTTATTAAAATGGTATTTGCAAACTGTATGCTTCACTAATTCAAATCTCCACGCATCCGCATTTACAAAACAACTCATTTCCTCATCTGGATGTAAGAACAGAGATTGGGTTCTTACCAGGGAACTTGGGTCTTTAGCATCCCTACTTAAATAAAGAGCAAGATTTTGCTATATATTTGTATGTAACAATCTAGAATAATAATTTTGTTATTGTAGAATGCAAGTGTCACTTCAGAGGTCCTCTTTGTGATGAATTAGAGCTCCTTCATATACAAGGCCAGTGAAGCCAACACAGCATAGTAGGATCAGGGTTTGAACCTGAGACAGGAAGAACGTAGGATTGCTTTTTTCCTGTCCCTCTTCTACATATCTGAGGTAAATAGCATGGTATTTTATTTCAAACTAATCTGTGGAATATTAAATAGTGCCATTGAGGGGAGCATACAAACTTAAGGAGACATGGAGGTTGTGGGTTTTTCAGGACAGGCAGTTCCTCAAAATTCAGAGCCTTCCCTCTGTACTGCTAAACGAATTCTCCTCTTACCCCACCTTCTTACAGAACAGTAATAATAAACAAAAATAAATCAGGGAGGATGTTGAGTGCCAGCTCCCTTTTAATCCTGAAATCAGTGGAATTATAAGCACCTGCTCCCACAGAGAAGAGGTATACTGTCCCTCAGAGAGCCTCTGGTTCACGGCTCCCCCAAGCTTAGGGGCAATGCTCCTACCTTAGGGGCAAATGTCTCCCATGGTCCAAAATATAAACACTGACTTACTTCAGTGTGAGCTTGATGTTGCAGGTGGAGCAGGAGAAGCAATTCACACACCAGGCCTTGTTAAGAGCTGATACCACTGCAAAAGCAAAAGCACAAAGTAAGAAGAAACTGCCAGATTATTTGAATTCAAATTTATATCAAAATTCAAACAGTGCCAGATGTGAAAACAAACACTGGTGCCTTGCAACTGTGGGACTGCAACAGCTGCACTAACAAATGGAACGAGGACAGCAACCCAAAACAAGGAGAGAACAAATCTTACCATCTCCCTCTATCACGTGGCTGCAGTTGTAGCAGACATCTCCAAAGAGCTGCACAGAAAAAGAAATAAGAACAGGAACTCATGTTGCTGACTACTCATCCTCCCCACATTACGCAGCTGGTGTGAACATTAAATCCTAACAATCAAAGAATTCCCAGATGCTGCAGTGGCCCCCAAATATACCAATTTAAATCTTCTGAATAACTTCTCATACACTTGCCAAATAGTCTATGTTCCTTTGGATCTCATACCACTAAATACTACAAAACCTTTTTTGTTGATGCCTCACACTCTACCACTGTTATGGGATCTTAAAGTCCTGTATATGTGGCAATTGAAGAAAGGTTCAGTAGAGTATAATGCTTACTGTAGACAAATGTTTCCTGATACTCAACTATAAATACCAAAATAAAACCTAGAGCTTCTATCAAAACAGTAACACTTACCTCATTTATCTGAGAGAAGAAAATACCAAACTCATAGCTGTTCCACAGAATCATACAGAAAAAAACAGAGTTTGATTGGCTTTTGATATGTAGTTTCCCATGCTTTAGACAACGTAACAGTTGTCTCAGGCCCACGGTAGGAAGTATTATCAAAGATGGCCACACAAATAGTTCAGAAGTACAATTACAGGGATTTTAATCACAACCCATGGTCAGTGCCTTTCTGTCAATGGCACAAATTACAATCAGTATCCCCAAGTCATTTCTATTCTGTTCTCAACACTGCTTTTCCATCTACCAAGAAAAACTACTTTTTCTGTTAAACCTCACAAGTTTCTTAATATTGCATTGCCTCTACAAATTCAGATTATGCAAAATCCGCACAGCTTTGCATATTAAAATGCAAAAAAGCATTTGCCAGTCAGAGCAAGTACCTACAGCATAGATGGCAGAATTTACCTGGTTATAGTGAGTTTCACAATAAGCCAGTCCTTTTTTCTCATAGTGTCGGTGCCCCAAGAATGGCTTCTCACATTTAGCACAAACAAAATGCTGTAGAGGAAAAAAATACATTCTGTGGCAGACAAAGTGACTTTCCCATCACCAGGGAAAAACTTACATGGCTACAAATCATGGCTTAACACATGACACTTAATGGGTTGGGTTGGAAGGGACCTTGAAGTCCATCTTATTTCACCTTCTGCCATGGGCAGAGACATCTCCCACTAGCCCAGGTTGCTCCAAGCCCCATCCAACCTGGCCTTGAACACATTCAGGGATGGGGCAGCCACAGCTTCTCTGGGGAACCTGTGCCAGGGCCTCACCACTAATATTTCCTAACATCTAATCTAAATCTACCTCTTTCTGTTTAAAACTGTTACCTCTTAATGCTTTAATGAAGCATTGTTAACTGCAGTTGGAGAGGATATATCTTAAGTACATCACAGCAAATATGGAAATCTATTAGTAAGTAAATGCTGTTTAGTGAATCATATTCTGCAAGAATCTTTACAATGCAACTCAGGCATTTTAAAAATAAGGTTATTACAGTTGTGAAAGCACAGCTCTCCTGATGGCCCTGCTGCACTGATACACACACAAATGGCAAAGACAGTCTGAAATATAAGGTTTTGTCTGAATTCATACATTATAGATTGCCTACATGTCTACAGCTCTCAAATAGCACTACTCCTTTTCCAAACTGGCTCTTGAAGGAAGTTTCAGATTCAGAGAGGCCTCACCTCAACGTGCCATTGCTTTCCCAGTGCGTTGACCACTCGTCCCTCGATGGGCCTGCGGCAGGCTCCACAGATGGGGATCCCCATCTTGTCATGGCAGGGCAGGCAGTACAGCTCTCCCTTCAGCTCCCGGGCCTCGGCAGTCAGCTCCTTCCTGAAAACACCAACATTCCCTGAAGTAAGAACGCTAAGGGAAGCTCTTTAATGCCCAGGATGAAGTTTTGGAAGACTAACCTGGAACGTGTTAACTTAGGCAATGGTCATGCTACAAATGCAGAGTCATTAAGCTAGTGAAATACAGCTATTGTCAACTCATCTTTCTCAAGTTGCTTTCTCAGTTTGCCAGACAAGAACATGTGTAGAACATCATGTCTTCAGCTACATACCCTTGGCAGAAATACAAGGTGCACTTACACATGGAACAAGGCAGTGCCAGGCTAAGACTTGAGCTGTGTCTGAATGGGAGAGCTCAGGTACAAGAACTGTCCTAGCAGTGCTCAACACTGAGTCACTTACTTGCACTGTTAACAATCCAGTCCATGGCTGTACTGTGCCCCAATTATACTGCCTCTGTGGCAAAGTAATTCAAGTCAGACAGCATGGTAATAGTCTGTGCCAGAACACTGACACAGCTCTCTTTTTTCCTATCCAGGAATTCAAAATGAAACTATTTTGAATAGTCTGATAACTGCTATCTTTGGACAACACTACTATGGTAATCTGCACACAGCCTTTCAGGTAAGCTCATACCGAGGAAATATTTTCATTATAAAGTAGTGTCATTCAAGGTTAGAATAAGAGAACATTGAATAGCAAAATAAAACTAAAGATTCTGTAGGCTTTCCAAATTTATTCCAATTTCTCCTCACCCAATTTCTGTTTGTTCAACAATGTGAAGGCAACAAAGTTCAGGCCTTGGGAAGGACTGCACTGCTGACTGAACTGTTCGTCTCTTTTCTTTTTTGTCAGAGTTTACAGTATGAGAACATACCCACAGTGGGTGCAGTTGAAGTGATCTGGATGGTAGGAATCATTCCTAAACATTAGAGGCTGCTCATCAATTATCAAGTGGCACTTCTGACAGATGTACTTGCCCAGTCCCTTGGCTTTTTCACGGTTATGGCAGGGCCTGCACAGATGCCTGGTTGAACAAAGTGAAGGAAATAAAGTATTAAAAAATGCTTTCTCTTAAAACAACATACAATTCATGCTGTAGGAAGTACTTTATTTAATACAAGTGTCTTCCAAGGTCAGACTAAACATAATTCACTTTGGTATCCAGTATTTCACACCAGTTGCACAGAGAAGAATATGAGGATAGAGCAGGCACAGAGCTGTACTTCCTTAGGATACTCCTTCAACATTCACTGATTTACATCCCATCAGGGATATCACATAATTATTCTAGGTATCCTTTCTAACACTTTAGATCTTTTCTGAGAGCTGGGCAAGGAAAGGTGGCAACACCCTCTATTACTAACCATGGGATCCAAGCATAACAGAGGCATTACAGCCCTGGGAGGGAGTCGAGGACAGAGAATAAGAAGTATTAAACCAAAGTGCATTGCTTGCATGCCTTTACCATGGCTGGATTCCTCAGTCTTCAATAGCCAGGACAAACAAGACACAATTGAATGCTGGCTCTTTGACCTACAAATTCCTTTTAGTTCTAAGTTAAAGAAAATAAAGAACTATGCAATTTGCAATTTTGTGTGGTAAATGCAACTGTGTTCCTATCACATGTTCTAGGACACATTACAAGTACATCCCTGAATAGGTAGATAAATCAAGTTCCTGGTAGCAGACAAAGGCATAAAAAAATTTGTGTCAAGGCTGATGGAACCCACCAGTTTTATCCCAATATTTAGGAGCTCTGAGGGGAAGCTGTTCAGTTTACTTGCCTATTACCTAACCTTCTAGCTGCAACTCTGCGTGCTGGGAACAATTTATGATAAAACAAACATGGCAGAGAAATGACTTCTGTGGGTTGCTTTGTCCCAAAACTAACAAGCCTGCTTAATTCCTTTCACTGTATTATCACTATGTCAAACACTTGCTGAGATTTACAGGTGTCACATGAAAGGTGAGAGTTTAGATTTTTGCCTGTCAGTACTCCCAGGGAAGTCAAGACCTTGGTGTCCAACAGTGTGTCAGTGTCTTGTAATGAGACCCTTCCCCAACAGATTCATGAGGTTGGAGGGTACTTCGACTACCCTTTTAGGGGGTGCTCAACAGAGCCAAGACCCTTCAGCAGGCCCTGCCGAGGTGTTTTCCACTACGAGCAACTGTAAAGACTCACCTGAACAGTTCACAGAATAACCCTCTTTATTAATACGAATTGTGACACATTAATAAGGTTTGAAGGTTGTCAGTGATAGTTTCTAACTGCAAAAATATGTTTTAAAGCAATCTACTGATACAATATATTAAGCAAGCAGAAGCTCTGATACCAAGCAATCTACTAACATGCTATGGGGGAGCACAAATACAAGTTCCAGTCCTAAAAGCAGCATTTAATGCACACAGAGTATAATTTTCAACCAAGGCATCCCTCTGGGGAGGGAAGAAGATGGACTCAGTCTGTCAACTAATCCCAGCAGTTTCACTGAAGGTCTTCTCCCACTTTCCCTCTATCCACAACTTACTTTTTTACTATTTTCTTTATGTTTGGGTGAAGTTTGCATGGCTCTAGTCATAAATACCTTTTATCTCTGACTGGTGTACCTAACGGGAGGGGCGGCTGGTCACAGCTTGGCATCTGAGGAGGGGGCTTGACATGGTAGTTGGCTTCAGCAGCAGAACATCTTGATTTTCCCTGAACATCAGACAGGTATTGTACGGTCTCAGTACCACAGTGTTCTCCCATTCTGCTGGGATTTGGATGGAGGAGGGCTACGTAGTCTCCACTTCGTTCCACGCTCTGTTATGTTTCTCTGAGCAGATGTTCACTGTTGTATTGGGGAGCATGTCGACCGCAGTCTGTCCAGGGAGTTGTAGCTGCTTTTTACCCTAGAATTCTGAATCTCCTCTAGGGAGCTGTAGCTGCTTTTTACCCTAGAATTCTGAAACTCCTCTAGATTTAATCCTACCCATCATCCCACAACAGGTCATTCTCAAAACACACCAGACAAAAGGAAAAGTTCAAACTGAAAGGGCAGATTTATGGGTGAAGCAGTGTGTTCTTCCTCCAAAATTCTGCTGCGATGAATCACTTACTTACCCTTAGATCTCTAAAATGGGGATAAGAATACAACACAGATGTTGTTGTGAGACCTCAAACATTTATGACCCTCAACTGGCAGGCGCCTGCCTAAGTGCTAAGTATCACTATTATTCTCTCCAAATCTGAGTCCTCCTCTCAGAAACTGTCTCTGTCCAGGGCTGGAACTACTGTTTGCCCAGACGGAGTCCAGAAAAAGCAGACAGCACCCCATTATAGGGAAATATGCAGCTGTGCTCATCTCAGCATAATGGCATTGATTTTATTCGGCACTGTCAAATGCAGAGCAATTATACAGGGCAGGACATGGGGACCCCGAAGCAAGTGTCCTGAAAGAGACCACTCTCGTTCAGCTGAATGAGATGCCTTCAGTCACTTGCACTGATAAACCATTATCAACCCCCTCCCCGCTCGCAAACCCTCTGCCCTCCCATAGACCCTCCTCTATTGCAAGCAAAGGGGAGTGTTGGACAGGCTAAGCTGTTGCCATAGCAGCCTCCCTTCTCCCTCTAACCCTCCCCACTCCCACCATTACGGAATTATCCCATTCTGAAATGTCCTGTTGTGTCTATTAATACTAGATTTCCCACAAACAATGCCTCTCTCCACCCTCCTAAAATACTCAGGGGACTCCAAGGAGTCTGTGTTCATGGCTGGGAGTTCAGTAGCAGCATGAAGTAAGCACTGTGACCACTGGAATATTCATGCAGGATATTCATATCTATACCAGCAGCAGCACCCCTAGTGCCAAGAGCTCAGCTGGGATGAAGACTGCCCCTCAGTGCTGGGGTCTCCTCTCCCCTGCTCTGTTGTGTGACTGAGCTGATAATGCACTATCAGAGCGAGGAGGACACTATATAGAGGACCTCCCTCTCCACCCTCAGCAACTCTGCAACTGGTGCGCTCTTTTGGAATCATCTTGTTTTCTCCATTCTGCTTCTATTTGGTTTGCTGTCACCAGGAGGAGTTCCTTGAGACTTTCCCCAAAAGGACTCTACACTCCACCCACAGGACTGCACTGTAAAGAGGTAAGAGGCACAATTCTGTTAGAAGGGGCTTTAAGAACTTTCTTCTTTCAGGAGCATTTTTTAGGACTTTCCTTTTGTCATTAGTTTTAGCCAGTGAGGAACAAAGACACACATACTGAGATGGCTGAATATAATGGAAATGTCTGAATCTAAGAATAAGCAGCATTTTTTGAATTTCAAAGATTAATTTCCTCATCTTTCTTACCTCGCTCCTTCAAAACAAAAAAGTTTCCAAACTTTTGTGCCTAATGTATATCCATTTGCGTATGGTATGTCCAGTGCTCTCTGACACTGCTTTGATGCTCACAGATACCAAGTATTTCAGCTGAAGGGTGGTGATCTCAGCAGGGAAGGATTTTCAGGAGAATAACTTCAGTCAGAGGCAGACTATTTCTAACGAAAAGTACTTTGAGTGAAAGACTGGAGACACTCCCATTTGACAAGACACTAAATCCATAATCATAACAATGCACAAAGCAGTGTAATCACAAACCAGAAACTACACTAGCTGGGGGCAGGAACAGGAATTTCTGATATCCACCACAAACCCTAATGGAGAGTTCATATTTATCGGCAGCGGGAGTTCTAACAGAGCTCCAAACCAGCCAGGTAACTAACTTAGGGTGACCTAAAGATTTCTTCTGCCAGTTAATTGTTTCATTAATGACAGATGGAGCATCTGCTGTGACAGTGACTGCATTACATCCATGCTGACAGCCTTGTGGATTGTTATCTTGCTTGTTTCTGAGCAGAGGAGAAACAGGGCATAAAATATGGTCAGTGTCCGTACACTTGGAATGAGCAGTGACATCCCCATTACAGCTCTACCCCGGGAGGCCTGGGATAATGGCTCCTTCCAGAATAGTGCTCTGTTTAGCAACATGTAAATCACTGAATATTCACACAACACCAAGGGTGCAATCCAAGTGGAAATTATTGGATAATGAGCCAGACTCCTAAAGGACTTCTCTCTCTGTGAAGTCAAAGCCTCTTGCACTATATAGCTTAACACAAATTACACATTCTAGGTAATCTTGGAATGTTTCTAGTTTGCTCTTAGCATTTATACAGACTAGTACAACAGGACTCCCAGTGCTTTTTTTGTAAGCACAAAAAACAAAACCAAACAAACAAAAATCCCAAAACAAAACAAAAACAAAAGGGAAGAAAAAAAACTAAAAACATTTATTTTAAAATGATAGGATAAACCCAAGAAAAATAGAAGTGGAACTGCACATAACAGCAGAACACAATGGTCAGAGAATGATTTCTTTTATAAAATTGTAGCATTTTGTTGAAAACATATAAATTCTAAAAATAAGATCAACAATTAATTCTAGTGACATTGGCTTTTTTCCCAACCTTCTCAAGTGCTACACCATAGTTTTCACCCAATAAGCAGAATTGTAAAATACATAAAAGCTTTAATTAAAGTTTCCTTCTAATTTGAAACATAAACAAAATTAGAAGGAGGACCACTTCCCTCTTCTACGATTTCTAATCAGACAGTCAAAAATATCTTCCTTTACCTTGCTCTCAAAAGTAAATTGGGTAACAGCAGCTCTCCTACAAAGGCACTCATTTGCAAAGACTGAATATATTTCAATTTTATCATTAGTTCTAAGCCTCTCTCTTCCTGATGCTGACATAGTGGGCTTCTTAGATAGCTTTGACATTCTCCGTTTTACTCCACCCCACAGCATTTTGCACTGAAAGCATGTCTGCATAGAAATTCATGGCAGATCCAATGCTGCCATCAGTGAGGCTAAAACTCTCAACTTTCAAGTCTTGCGTATTCCAAGTCTGGCACTGAAGCTCAGATGAATCTGAATCTCCAAGATCCTCCTTAGGAACTCAGCTCAAACAGAATCCATTCAATGTATCATGCTACTAGACCCCAAATTAGCTTGGAAATGAAAAGCTCTGCTAACTGCTTCTCTTCCTGAACTGACTCAAATAATTTCAATAAGAGCCATCTCAGTCTGTTCCATTAGACAACCCTTGCTTTGCAGCTGCTCCAAGCCAGCATTTACTGCTTGCTCAGGTGTCACAGCCATGGATAGAGTACTGTTTAGCCATCAGACCACCCCACCACTGACAGGTGTGGTACAAAAACAGCACCTGATGACATTTTGTGCAGATGAAAAGCATAATTAAACAATGAGTCTCACACAAAAAATGGCTTAATAGCAAGAACAGGAGGTGATAGGCACTGTTGTAAATTAACAGTAAAAAGGCATGGTCTCGTGTTTCTCCTTTGGTATGCAACAGAAAAACACAGACCTAAACTAATTCCATCCAGGGAGGACAAGTATTTGAGCTAACACTACCATCACATACAAACTTCAAACTCTTGTGTTCAAGAATACTTCCGAGTTTTACTTTGTAAGGGACAAACAAACACTAGAAGCAAAAAGTTGCAGGTTTGTCTGCAAACCCATGAGCTTCACACAAAAAAACCTGCAACAGGGCATTTTCCTTTAGTACATGAAAGCAGGATTTCACATGTATTTTTATGGATAAAATGCCCTTGGACATAAGGGCTGTACAGTCTTTCTTGCACATGCAGTTGCAAGTAATGGCAAGATAATAACTTGTTATTAAGACTCAAATCTGGAAGGATATCCAGGCAATGCATGGAGTAAGAAGGGCCCTCTGTGGCCATAGGAAGAAATTTCAACTTCTGAATTTCATTCAGTCCCCCTTCTGTTGATTTTGTCTCTTCAACTGTGAATCAAACAGAAACAGTCCAGCGCATTAATCTCTAGCTACTGCAGTTTTCAGTTCACCTGAAAGTAACAGCAGCCAAACAAAAGATTAATTATCTTGGAATTCTGCTTACGTTTTCCAATATATTTGTCCGTCCTTAATCCCATTTTAGTTTCTTGATTATCCCAATATTTTCAGACATCTGAATAATGAGCTATGTTGGGAAGCTGGATGCACTGCATATTGGATATATTTAAAGACATATTGAATAATATGGAGAAATGGTCAGTCAGTACAAAATGCAACAGTTGAGCACAATGGAGGTACTGAGGAATCCAAGAAACAGAGACAATGCTGGAGTTTCAGATGGCCTGCCTTTCCCCACCCCCTATGCCCACTGATGAGCAATGTATAAGAAGCCATGGGGAGGTGCCCAGAAAATCTTACCACTTTTTGCTGATGCTGTTCAGGACACTGCAAACACAGACTGGCAAAGCTAAGCTCAGTTTTACTGAGCTGCTACTTGGAAAAGGCCCTGAATAAGCTACATAGAGTTTAGACTTTTGAGGGAGGAAAAGAAAGAGCTATGCTGGGGTAGAAAAGCTGCAGGGAAGGATGGCACTAATAATATCCTCAAAGATTTGCAGGAACCCTGCAGATTTTTTTAATAACAGCAATACCTGACCTGTCTTCCACCTCTTCTAGGAACAAGACAGATATTCTAAACTAGGTCACCTTACAACATATAACTGTGCTCAGAAAAGCTTACTCATTAGGAGCCCCTCACTCCTGAATCAGGATTTCCAAGTAAAACATGGCAAATACTTTCTAGACATATAAAACTCACTTCCACTCATCTTACTAGACACAAGCATCTCACTACTTGGTTATACAACTGACCTTGCCCAGGTTGGAGACAAGCTCATCACCAGCTAGCCAGCTCCTTATTAAGGTTCCCTCCACAGGAATTACTGGTCTGGAAAACCTGGCCAGGCAGGGGGTATTCACAATTTTAATATAAGGGTTTATACTCAGAC
>JAWWLV010000011.1:19141328-19152988 GCA_035041135.1 Platyrinchus mystaceus | reverse complement strand
CTTCTCTTAGATGGATGGCCTTAGGGGCTGACGAGCTCCATCTGCCCGGGGGATTGTCCCTGACGGGTTCGGGAATCAAACCCGGGTGGCGGCAGTGAGAGCGCTGCATCTTAACCACTAGACCACCAGGGGTCCCCAGGACCAAGGAGTGCTTCTGTCAGAAAAGCCCAGCAAAGTGAAAAGTCAAAACCAAAAGAGCTATCATCACTTGCACATATGATAGATGTCAGCAGCCAAGACAAATATCAGAGCACTCCAGTCGAGGGGGTTCTTCCCACCCCCACAGTACGGCTGAGAATCTGTGGCTTCAAGTCCTCAGTGTTGACAAAGACAAAAAGAAAATCTGCTGGAACAATATCAGACTTCATGATTAATTTCACAGATAATGACTAATGCAAAGCCAAAAGAAAGAGGAAGGGTATCAGGTCATGAACTTGTGCTGAAAACAAGCCCTCAACTACCCTTATCACTCCAAAATCGCTTTGCTGCAATTGACTTCTTTCCCAAACTGAATTAACTTCTTTAAGATTATTATTAAACTTGTCATAAAACGTTAGAAAAAAATCCCCATTTGTTCAGTGTAATTTGTTGTGCATAGCTTAACATTTTCAGCATTTCTCCTCCTGCTTGCATTAAATTTTCAGTTCATTCTGATTAAGTATTTTTGCACTGGCTAAACCAGAAATTAATAGTATTTCTCGCAGTATATCCTCCTTGAACATGCAGCCCTCAAACTCTCAATGAAATGAATATTGTTTTGTTCTTATTTAGAACATAGGGATAACCAAAATTAAGAAAAACATAGAAATGCAACCTATGGTCACAACATGGAAAAAAACACCAATCTCTCCTTGGCCTACCAGCAACAGCAATTTGCTACTAGTAGAAGCCAGGGGGTTAAAAAAGATTCCACATATGTCAGCTAAGACCAGTGTACAATGTCGATGCTTGGGAAACTGCTATCAGGCAGACCTTTGAGACCAGCAGCAGCAAAGTCTGTTGATATTCACCCAGAAAAAAATCCCCTGCCATGGGTACTTGGAGGTCCGTCTCAACACAAAGCAATACTTAATGCCAGTAAATCATGAGCAATCACTTAAAAAGACACACATTTAGCAGTGTTCACTCAGCCCAGGCAAACATCAACAACAAAAAGAAATGTACAGGTTTTAAATAAACTATACCTATTACACAGGAAACCCAGCCTTTTATTATCAGGTATGTACCACTTCACCCAGAATGTCTATTTGATAAATAACTCCTAACACACATTTAATCTTTCTCTTCTTCACTTCCATTCTCTCAAAGGAGCTTAAATGTGATGTCTGTTTACCAGCACTGATAACACAAATCATTCCCATTGGGTTCATCAATTATCACCAACTAGCAGCAGTACTTTTTGATTACTCTCATTGGCCTGAAGAAATCTCATAAACTATCGGGACCCATCAGGAAGGAGAAGCAAAACTTATCAGTAGCTCAAAAACCGTGGATAAAATACAAGTCGGGAGACAAATTTCTCAAATGGATTCTAATCTTCAGCACTGTCACCTGCTGAGTAAGATGAAAACATGTTTGCTTTATGCTCAACTTGCTTTAAGAACTACGATGTGAAAAACGTACTCAACTTACTGTACATATGCTTGTTTTTCAATGCTTGTTTTGTTTTCTCTCACAGGTCCCTTCCATGCTTCTCACTCTTCCTGAACAGCATCCTCTCCACTCGATGGCATCACCAGTTCCTTCACTACCTTCTCACTTCCCTCCTTGCTAAATTCTCATACATTCACACCCACAACTTTGCACAGGGAAAATTGAACATTTACCAACTAACTAGTAGCTACTGGCTAAAAGGAAAATACCAGGAAAAGCAGGGTTATACTAAGGGATCCACAGTTCAAATTGAAAGGCCAAACCAATTCCTCGATTCCAGGCAAGCATCAGGTCTATTTCCTGCTAAGAAAAGGCTGAAATTTGGAACTCCTGACTGCTAGAAAATTTCTCCTGCATGCTCAATGCTCTCCCCAGTGACACAGCCTTCAGATCCCATGTTGTTGCTGCAGCTCACAGCTCTCCCGAAATGCAAGGAAATACATTTTATTTAACTCCTGTTAATTTATCTCCTGCACAAAATTCACTAATGCAAACTCAGAAGCGAAGAAAAATTTTAGTGTGAAGCATAAGAAAAGTAATGATCAAATCAAGCAATGGAATTGTCTGGACAGATTTAAGAGGCTCTGGTTGACACGTTCTAAACAACCTCATGAAGCAGCTACACTTGAAACTTCAGTTTCTGCTGGATTGGAATTATTTACAATTAGAAAAACTAAAATAACAAGCTTTCTATTAACATTATAGGTGAAGAAATGGACTACCGAATTGAAAAAACAAGGAACAACAGAATTTTACTGACATTTTGAAAAATTGCATTTCACCATTTTTTTTATTCCCACTATACTTCACTACTAACATATATGTTATAGTTCACTATAACATAATACTTCACTATTAACCCAAATACTTCATTATTAACAACACTAGCACTAATGCTGGTTCTGAACAGTCTAGCACAGAGCTAGAAACGGGAAAGGTTCTCCACTGTTGTTTTCCTGTTATTGTTAAAAACTGAAAGTCCTCTCCTTCATAATCTACTTGGAAATTAAAATAAACCTCATCCCCTTTGGCTGCGTGCAGACAACTCCCACTCCAAATAAAAAAAGCCCTGCCCCCAGAACCAAACACCAATGAAATCCACGAAAATGCTGCATTCCCCTCATCTCAGAGACATACCCCCAGGTCCCACCAGCTGCTGGGTGTGTCCTGGTGCTCAGCAGGGACCCTGTGCCACTGAGCCGATCCTGCCGGCGCTGGTAGAGTTTGGAGGATGCCAATCCCCGGAGCCTCAGGCCAGCCATGGCACCCAAGGCCACCGTGCAAGGGGAATGCAGAGGCAACTGGAGCCAACAGCGGCCACACCGACGCTCAATGAGTCACCTTCCTTTGGGGAGTTGCCTTTACATTTTAGAAGAGAGAAAGCAGGATGCACAGACCCCTGCTCCAAGCATTGTTTCTCCCATTCTGCCACAGCCTCAAGGACCCTGACAACTTCTTTCCTATATTCCACCTTGCATATATTACTTATTTAATGCAGCGCAACAAGGTCTACATCAGCACCTCACTCTGTGTTAGTCTTGCAGAATGGATCTGTATAAGTGTCATAAGTGAGGTTAAAAAATAAAAAACCCTGTGTTTTCACATAATTAAGACACCTAATTCAAGAAAACCTTCTGATCAAATCACAGAGAAATACAGAAAAGCAAAGCAGATTACTAGAGCTCTTGCCAGCGAACACTTTAGATTACTGCAGATCAGTATCTGTCCCTGGCATCTCCAAGTACTTCCCTGCAGGCTGCTGCACCACACAGTGTCCTACCATTACTGTAAACAACTGAACTGTTCCTTCCATTTGGAGAAAGCATATTCCAAAAACAAAGTCAGGAAGGCTTCTGCTCTCCGGACATGCTGCAGCCAGCAGAAGTGGCATGCAGCAGACAGTCAGGAAGCAGGGAGAAGGAACATACTTGGCATTCCAGCCTCCAGAGCTCTCTGCTGGGAACTGAACAGGGCCTTCAAACAGGAGTTCACCCTTTCTACCACCACTGCAAGAGAGAAAGAGGATCACAGGGCACAAATACCTTGGGCTGGTGTAGGTAAGAGTAAAACCTGAGAACACAGAAGTTAGTTTTTGAGAGGATAAAGGGACAGGAGTGGAGTGAGCAACACAGTCAGTGTAGTTTGTTCAGCATCACCACATCACCATGAAAAACATCTTAAGAGTCATTACAAACAAATTCCTTTTCAGTAAATTGTAAAAAAAAAAAAAAAAAAAAAAGGATTTTTGCAGCATGAGCATGAAATATATTGCATGACTACAGCTTGGCAAGCTACAGAGGAAAAAAAAGGCAGGAATGATGACTTCATGAGTTCTAAATGAATATTAACCAGCAGATATCCCGACAATAAAGAAAAACTGAAGGGTTCTGCCCAGCATTAACAAGCACAAATAAAGAACAACATACTTTCAAAACCACAAATTAGCAACCTCAAAATCTACAATTCACCCCACATGTCACTGGGAGTTTCAGCTCCTGACCTGACAGCAATTTGCCACTATAATTTCTTTCAGATTGTAAGCATGGTTTACCCATTTCTATTTTATGATGTAAATGGAACAGAAGAAAAATGTCCTCCATACCGGGTGTTTTTCCTGACCTTTTAAATTTTAGAGCAATAAACTACTTTTAAAATGTAAAATTAAATCACCTTTTTACTTTTAGCACAAAGCAAAATATTAAATCACCACAACATTAATCTCTCTTAACCTTAAGCAATCTGGCTAAAAACCTTTCTCTCTCAAACACCTAAACTTTTTCTGTTCTGACTCACATGACATGATTTTAGTGGTTTTCAAACGACTACTCTTCCACAGAAAGTATGACTCTTCTTCAAGAGGGAAGATGAGGGGATTAAAGAAAAAAAACCATCACAACAATAAATATCCTGTCTTCCCATCCCTCACCACAACCTCATTCACACACTCCTCTCTTGCCACCTTATACATAAAGAGTGAAAAGGCACAGGTTTGTTTTTCTTTCCCTCTTGGCAGACTGGTTTTCAGAGACAAGATTGATGCCAAAAATCTTACAGGTGGTTACTCTCTGGGCCAAAGCACAGGAAAAAGCAGCAAGACTTCTTTCAGGCATTAACAAGTGGTTCTTCCTTGGAGAAGCACCTCTATGGCCTCAGAACAGACTAAGGACTTTCCAACAAGATAAAATCTATCTGGAGAGCCACAGAGAGCAGATTTAGATGGAAAGACAAGATTAAAACTATATTTTCAATCCAGAAGAGCAGAAATGGCTGCTTCTAACTCAGAGAGATGAGACATCTTTTATTTGATGCAGGTACTTTCTACTCAGTGCCAAGAACCTTTCTTAATATTACCATCGATTAAACTTCCTCCTCCTCCTTTAAACCCTTTTACTTGCAACTGTTTCATGAAATGGAGCACATGCACAGCAGCAGCAGCTCTCTACTCAATTAAAAAGCATCCAGTCAGCTAGCCTAATTGAAAATATTTCTTACCTCCACTGGATTAGGAACAATCAATAAGTGTATCTCTAAATGCAGCTGCTCTTCTTTTGTTGACTACAGGAAGTACATAGGCGTATCCATATCCCAATTTGACCAAGTATGGTGATAACAAAAATTTCTTACAAAAATAATTATGCTCTGAAACGTGCACTTAGGAAATTTTTTTTCCTCAAGCTTTGTATTAGATTAATTTCTAAAGGCAATATGAAACAGCCCAGGCAGATTTTCATTTTGTGTTTTCTAATCAACACCACAGCAGCAAAGTCTTAAAGGAAACTCTCTTCCATTCTGGTTTAGTTTCTACTGTGGGCATTGGACAATGTTTTGCTCACTGGTCATTCACAGATCGTCTTTCTTAGGAATAAATCCATCACAAAGACAAAGAAAAAAACTCGAACTATTAAATGAAAAAACCCAAACAAAAAAAACCCCAACAAACAAACAAAAAGGACCAACCCCACCCCAAACTCCAACAATCCTCAAAAATGCAAAAGTCAAAAAGAACAGATGGAGCAAAAACATCAAATACAAATTCTAGAAGCAGTCTTCCCTTCTTTATTAGTAAGGAAGGACCACAGTAAACTTCTAAAGGCACCAAAAATCACACCAATTGTATTTCTCAACACTGCAAAACAGAGAAAGGCTGCTTAGAAACATACTGGTTTTACACCTAATGCACTATCTCCTATACAGAGTTTAGTTAAACAACATGTAACGTCATAAAACTACAATGTGTGACCAGCAGGTCAAAGGAGGTGGTTCTCCTCCTCCACTCCACTAATAGCCTAGCCCAGACCTGGCAGTCACAATTACTATTTGCAAATTCCAGTTACCTAGTTATCACGTTTCTCTAACAAAACACAGTCCTCACACTCTAACAATCTAACTCGTAATCTGTGTAAGATTTGAATTTCATTTGCTAAATAGTCACCTAATTTTAATAATTTTCTACTATGAATATATAGAAGTGCAAATCTTTTTTTTTCCTGGAGTTATATTTTTCCCCAATGCTAAAAATCAATAAATCAAAATACTGCATCTATTTAAATTTCCTCTGCAACTAAATGGGACAGAACACAATGAAAATGGAGTTATTTTTCATTTATTTTAATAACCAATAATGCATCAGTAATCAGAGTATCTAGAAGAAAGCCCTTCTGTATTTTCACTTGACTACAAAGGTGAAATGAATAAGAATATTGTTTGAGCACCTCGTGTTCTCCAGTCTTCCTCGCTTTAACACACTGTAAAACACCACAATCGTTCCCTTCCCTCTGTCAAGTTTCAAGACTACTTATATCCTGTTCCTGACTCGGAAAGGTTCCCACATTGTGAGAGTGCTCCTGCCACACAGGTCTCTTTTTGCTGAGAAGCTGCTATCCTAAATGGATGATACTATTAACAGGGAAACAGCTGTGACAAACATCTTGGATAGAACAGTTAATTGTTCTGTCCTGGGAACCACAGCAGACAGAACTTTAGAAATGTTCACAGCTGACAAACTTCCCAGGACAAACATTTCTGAAAACATTAAATAACACCTGCCTTCGCTTTTCACAAGCTAAAGCCAAGGCCTGCTCATTTTAACAACCCTCTAAATACACCCAAGGAAAAGGAGACAGAAATCCTGCATGGCTTTGAACTGCACACTCTGCAGGGTCTCAGCCTTGGAACTCCCCACCCAGCCTCACACTTCATGTCAGAGCTTCTCACCGAATGGTGTTGCATTTTTATGGGCAGGTTTCAGAGGAAGCATGGAGAGAAGACAAGGATTACTGTCCAGCATTTCCCATTGTCCTCAGCTGAGTGATTTCACCTGAGGTAAACCTGTCGTTCTAAATAGTACCACACCACAGTTCTGTAAAAATAAAATCAGCTGGGTTCATACAGCCACAATTCTTCCCAGGTCCTCTCCTTCTGTCTCCATTTAGAAGCTGGATGGGTACCCATGACTTGTGAACATTTAAGACTCTCGAGTCTTCCTCACGTTGTAAGGAAATGAATGTAAGCTTGTAAATACACACCTATTTCACACGCCAGAAAAAGAAAAAAAGGAACCATTAAAGAGGCAAAACCCAGAAGCGTTTTGAGCATGTACAATCACCCAACAGCATCAGTTTGTCATCAGAGAGAGCAAAATAACACCTACCCAAATCGTAGATAAGCATACAGAATTATCCAGCATGTTTTCATACCCAACAACCTACCAATCAGGACCTAAATCGAATTAACATAAGAAGCTGTATAATACAATTATCAACGTGTTACACAGAAGTGAATACTTATACACAAACTACTGTGGATCCATTTCAGTATTTCTAGTCGTGAAGAGCAGTGCTTGAGGATTACAATAATAACAGTAAGATTCACGAGGACGAGTATCCTGAAAAGGGCACCCTATTAATTTCAGTATTCCTTCTTCGTGCTTCTCATCTCCAAGACATTTAACAAAAGCAAGCTTATCTTCACAAACTGCTTTATAACGTCTGGATTTTACCTGACAGATGGGAAAACAAAGGGACACTAAAGCACTTGTGCAAACCCTCGCAAAATGCTAGTAAATGCTTTTCCCGCTGTTTTTCTCATTAACATCTGTCAATTGGGTGACTGTTTACAGAGTTCTCCACTATCAGACAAGCACAGGTGGAGAATCAAGCTCCAGATTTAAACAGCTCTTGGAACGTGTCAACCCCCAAGGGCAGCTCGAAGAGAAGGAGGGCGCACGTGTGGGCAGAGGGGCTGCGTGTGGATGGGTCAGAAGCCCCTCGCTGTGTGCCCGGGCAGCCGGGTGAGGCACGGCGGAGCAGCCCCGCTCCCCTCCCGCGGCCCGAGCCTCACAGCAGCAAAGCGCCCTCTCCCTCACCCTTCCCGCCGGGCACACCACGGCGTCACCCAGGGCGAGCAGGAGCCGCTCCCGACCCTTCACCGCCTGCCCAGGGGCTTCCCGGGGCTTCCCCCCTCTCCCCGGCCTTACCTGCCCGTCATGGCTGCGGGGCCGAGGGGCTGCGGGGCGGGACCCGTCCTTCGGCTCGGCCGCTGCGGCTCCGGCGGGCAGCGCTAACCCCGCCCCGGCCCGGCCCGGGAGCCTCGGCCGTGGGCGGGCGCCGCAGCCCGCGGTGACTCAGGGCAGCCCCCCCGGGCCGGCGCATGCTTTTCCTATAAAGGGAAAAAAATATGGAATAAAGAGGCGGCGGAGCGGGTTGGGGGGGGGGGGAGGGAGGGAGCCGGAGAGCCGGAGCACGGCGCTTTCCCCTGCCCCGCCGTCGGAGGCGCTTCGCCCCGCCTGGCAGTAAACACGAGCTACTACGAGCTCGGACCGGAGCCGCTACCTGGGGTACAGTTATGTCTGACACACCTCCCTGACATGACTTTGTTCCTGTGATCAAAGCAACCGCGCTTCCAGCCCGCCGGACAGGCTGGAGCACTCCCTGCGCATCCCCGCAGTTTTCCCTGGGGGAACTGGGTGAATTACAGGGAACTCTGTAAAGTTACCCACAGGGACATCAGTGGGGCTGAGGGACAAGGGTTATAAATAGCAAATTCTATGGAATATAAATCTGTCCTTGTCCCGATGCTGCTGAGCTTCCTTGGAACCTTGGATGGTTCCTGACAAACGTTAGATCAGCAGCTCTGCACGGGAATATACAGGCTCCATGAGGCCTTGTGAGGCTATTCCAGCAGGAATTCATCACAGAATTCCGGGCTATAGGTAGAATTCATCTAAACCAGCAAAGCTGATACTGAAACCCAAATCTTGGCACCATGCAGAGAACAATCTTTGTGCTGCTGTGTCAGTGAAAGCCCCTGGGCTGGGAAATTTTGGCAGTCAAATGTATGGAATTCTATACATCACAGCAACCAGCATAACCCAAGGAGATAATCCAAGTCCCAATCAACTTCTTTTGCCTTCCCATAGTGACAGTGACCCTTATTTGGTCCTGTATTCTCACAGTTCATTTTGGAGTATTGGTTTGTGCTGGTTTAGATTCCACGACTTCACCCACAATGTGAAAACTTGGGAGTCGTGCTTCTCTACTTCCAGCAGGTTCCCAGATACTCCCATAATCCCTTTTTTTAACTCTTTAGGTGAATTCTGCACAAGCCAATCTCCCATTTCCTATCCAGGGTGTAAGTGTCCATGTCCTTCGCACAGGTGGCTCTGCCTGGGCAGGAGCTGAGAGCAGGAGGCACGGGAGAGCAGATCGGCTCCCCAGGGAATCTCCAGGAGATGAAGCACTTGGAATCTAATTTCAATCAACTAAAAACATTCTTTTCCTGGTAGAAGCCAGGAGCCAAAGCAGATCCCACCTAGCCAGGCTGGTGGGCAGCAGTTGGATCCACTCTGGGGGAAAACTCCCTGCGCCTGCCAGGAGCTCCGACTCTTTTTCCTACCAGCCAGGATGTCAGGGCCACCATGAGGAATTCAAAATCCAAATAAACCCAAAATCCTACAGAGGGAATAATCCAAAGGAAGAAATGCATTGTTGTCATAAAAAGCTTGAAAATCTGTTAAAAAATCTATGACAACAATGTAATGGGATTCCCAGGAACCTTATTAATGCTCCTGGTTCCATTTTTATGTATTTTTAGTCCCTCAGTTGGCAGCTCGTAGATCTTATCCTGGGATTTAGAGGTCGAGCAGGGTTTGCTTTGGATTGACCTTTACCTCTGGCCCCAGCTGGTGCAAACACAACTTGGGCCAAGATGGTTAAACCCTTTTTGTGCACATTTACAGTAGAGACCCCAGTGTGGAGAAACACCAACTGTCCAGAGCTGTGACATCCAGAATATGCTAGACTGAACACAGGGATAAAGCTGGATTCCATGCACGACCCCTCTCCCACCACTATGCTCTGCAGGGAATAACAGTTTCCGCCCTGCAGCCCTTCCAGCCCTTTTCTTACCATCACATGGGGCAAGTTTACAAACCCTCACGGACTCGGGCTGTTCCCATCGCTCCAGTCCCCAGCACACCACAGGATCTGCTGGCTTGCAGTCCCCTCCCTGAAGGTCACCCAGCACTGCCAGACACAGAGCAGGGAGGTCAGGACATTCTGACTCAGCACCAGGCACAGATCCCCATGTCCCAGCCAGCCCCAGGTTGGATTTTGGGACAGGCCAGTACTGCCAGTCCAGAGAAACTGGGGATGTGGCTCACAGGAAGCAGCCAGTGCACAGTGGGACTTGCTGCTACTCCAAGGATCCCTACGGAATCTGTGTCCATGAGGAATGCATGGTGAGTGGCAGCTGCCCTAGGGACACTCTGGGGGCAGCTGCTGGGACAGCTCAAGGGCAGAGAGAGACTTTGCAGAAGTCTCTCAATTCCATATTTGCAGCATCATGTTCCTCATAATTCCCCGAGATTTAAATTAAATTAGAAAACAGCACAGACCTGTTCCATGGGAATGCTCCACTTATCTTCCAGTGATAATTTCATATCATGGAATCCCAGAATGGTTTGGGTTGGAAGGGACCCTTAAGGATCATCTCCTTCCACCCCCTGCCACAGGCAGGGACACCTTCCACTAGCCCAGGTTGCTCCAAGCCCCGTCCAACCTGGCCTTGGACACTTCCAGGGATGGGGCAGCCACAGCTTCTCTGGGCAACCTGTGTCAGGGCCTCACCACCCTCACAGGGAAGAATTCTCTCGTAATACTCAGCCTTTCCCTATTTTCTGCAGAAAGTGGGCTGTGAGTAGGGAACTGGCTCCAACAGAGCCGAGGATTGGTGCAGGCTCTGCAGCGGGGACGACTCCGACTGCTGGACGGGGAAAGGGACCTTCCCCTCCACTCCCTAAAAGCTGGGAAGGGATAACATCTGCCTGCAGCTGCCTGGAGTTCTTGTTTGCTCTGGGGTTTCTGTCCCATTCGTGGCCACAGGATAATGCCAGAGTCATTCCAACCTTGGGAATAATGGACCGAATGCCACCCCTGGACGCTGTGCAGGGCAGGCTGCTGCCCATCAGCCCCTGGTGCCCTGGATTAAATCTTGGCTCTATAATGTTAAAAAGTGGGTGGGGTAAGCGGTGGGGCCTGAGCGGGGTCGTGGCTATAAAAGGAGTGGGTGGGACCGTACCACAATCAGGTTGGGGACTTGGAGGGAGAGATCCGGTGCTGCGTTTGGGGTGCTGGGAACTGAGCCCGAGTCCTGCGATTTTGGGCTCACAAGCCGAGCCCCAGAGCTGCCTTTTGGGGGCTCAGAACCAGCGTCACTTTGTGATAGTTGAGTAACTGATTATAGTTGCAACAAAACCATTTCTTTAACAGTTTAGCATTTCAAAGGGGCATCTCTGTAACAGAGTTAACAGTGTCTAGACACTATCAACAGGACAATAAACATCCTTTAAGCAGGAGTCAAGAGAAGACCACCCCCCCCCTCACTTCTGACACAAGGAAGATGATGCAACACCAGAGAAGGAATGTTACAGCGAGCAAAGAGGCAGCAGCCCCTCTGAAACAAAGGCATTACCTTTTAAAGTAACCCACTGAGAGTAAATTAATATGTAA
>JAWWLV010000011.1:19066785-19135570 GCA_035041135.1 Platyrinchus mystaceus | reverse complement strand
GTATTCAATAAAGCACACATGGGCAGGATTTGTGAAAAAATAGCAAGGAAGGTCTGACCCAACTGATTGTTATTTAATCTCCTTTCCCATGTTCATTTTCTTAAATGTGTCAGCTAACAAGTTTTGGCCAGTGTAGTAGAGGCTCAGTTGGCTGTGAGGATTCCTCCCCGGCACAACAAATTCCAACTACAACCAGGTTGCCACTGTCAACAAATTATAAAAGACAACACCAAACACAGAAGTGATGGGGAATGGCCAAGGGAACAACTCCTGGTAAAGTACATCTTTCCCTACCAGCTGAGATGGACAGGGGTCTTCATGATTTAACAGCTCTATCTTGAGTTGAATAAGGTGTGTAAGAATGCAAATTAATGCCTATTTAACAATATTCCCACTACTAACTATGTCAGTTTGGATTTTATGCCAAGAATTTGCAACTGTAAAAGGCATCACATCTGAAAACACACACTGACTTCAGGCTGGAAATTTGGGAATGCTTACAGAGGAGATTCACAGAGTTAACTTCCTATGGCTTTGAGCCATACTTTCCAGTACTCATAATTTCCCAGTTCCTCAAACTTAATACCAACTTAATACCAACTGTATTATACATTAAGATAGTTCATTTTGTCCATTTCCAAAAAAAAAAATAAAAAATTAATTAGTAATAATTTTTTCTGTACTGCTCTAATGAGGCAACAGTTCTACTGCATTTGCTCACTGACATGAGAAAATATACCTCTTCATTAGCACTTCTGCATTTTCACAGACACATATTGTGCTATCAGACTCCATAGTTGGACAAACTGATTATTTTGAACATAAAATTTCTCAATGAAAACATTTTCTAATATATTGACTTTGTTTCTGACAAGGTGGCAACATCTCTCTGCGTCAAAGCTGTTGCTTGGGTTTTTAATAACTTATGACAGGCTAACCACGTTAAGAGAAAAAAACCCCATGTTTGTAAGAACAGCAGCAACTTGTTGCATAAATGTCTCATAGGAAGAAAGTAACCAGGAACTTAAAAGTGTGTAGAAAGGCACATAAAAGTGACTACTACTATTACCATGAGCCTTTGTATTATTTTTAGCTATTCACTAGGACTGCCATGTAATTGAGTTTCATATAAAAAAGATTCCTAACCACAACCTTGAAGTAATGGAAAGAAAAAATTTTTACAAATCAAGAGTAAACATAATATTTCAGAAAAGTGCATAGCACTTAGAATGGCATCACAATACTTACTGTTATTCTCCTTTTCTTCTGTAATGGTGCTCAAATTGGATTATAAGTTTTCCCAAGATGTCTCCATTGTACTTTGTACACATCCTTAGTGGTTCAAAAATTGTGTATTGCTTTGAAATTAAATGTTAGTACCAAGCAGCAGCTGCTCTTGTGCCCATTTTCACCAAATTTCATGCTCATTATAATTTCTTGCAAAATGAAGTGCTGTGTTTGCTGTTTGGAAAATCACAGGCACGACACACAACTGTGAACTCATCTGTACCACAGAAAGGTAAAATGACAAATCGGAGAGCAAGCAGTTCAGTCATCACAGCAGTTCTAAGCCCAAGTGGGAGTCTTTCACAGAAAGAAGCAACAGGGTGATAGAACTGATTGTCTGATGCCACTAGACAGCAGTACTTTGCAGTCAACACAGAGTCACTTGTTCCTATTTGATAGAAAAACTGTAGCTAAGGCAAGGTACGGAAATCACCTTTTAGATAACCTGTCACCTTTATAAACAAAACTGTAGTGCAGCTGATGTTTCTGACACTTCGTGCAAATAAATCAGAGATCTCAGGCACTTAGGTTAAGGTGCTTGACTTTATGTTCTCACGCAACCATGATTTACCTCCATATGTGAGGTCAAGTACCTACAGCACTGGAAGCTGGAGCCCAGTCCACAACTGTCTGACTCTCATGGCAAGGCTGTAAAATGTGACTGGTGCAGTTTTCATTCATTTCCAACTTACAGTCCTGAGGTTCCTCCAGAGACCGCCAGAAGCCTAATTCTGTAATACAGAAAGAAAAATGAAGCACATAACTATGGAAATGAACACATTACCAAAACCTCATGAGTATGACACTCCAAGAATTGATACCACATTAGAGGAAAATAGTAACAATAGGTATATGGAACCAATGAAGGAAAGATAATTTTTTTTTAAATTATCTTTATTTTCTACCTCCTTCAACACTTGTTGATTTGCTCCTTTTTTCTTACAGTATTCTGTTCTTTTGAACTATAATTATTAGGTCTGTAGGAAATTGTTATTTACTTTAGTGTTTCCATGCTCTTCCTGATAAAGGACGGGCTGGTAACTGTTTCACTTATGGTAGTAAATGGATAAAAATGGACCTCAAGAACCACATTGTTAACTGTAACTTTAATAGAGAGAGTTTTGCTTAATTCACTTCAGCATTCATTTCAAAGCAAACTTTCATTTTCTGCTACAAGAAAACATTTATTTTGTACTAGTTGTATAGTGCTCTCAAGAGCTCTTGAATTTTTATACCTGGTTTGATTTACATTCTTTGACATAGAAAAGAGAGTTTGCTCGAGGTAATAAAATTTGCTCAGGAGTGTGGTACAAAAATAAGCATGTCCCCCCTTATTCAATAACAAATACTGAGTCTCCACTTGACAGCTTGGGCCAAGGATACCCTTTCCTTGGATGTCATGTCTGCAGTGGTGTTTCATCACGTTGAAATGTAGTGAGAATGACTTGTGTAGATTATGTACTAAAGCCATAGGCAGGTGGGCAGATTGCTGTTAATAGCCAAAGTGCTTTTTTTGGATGTGAGGAAAGTGGCATTTTGCTAATGTCGATAACAGCTCTCATGGCTTGTGATGCTGTTACAGCTGAAGAGTGTCCATGAATTTTAAGTAATGAGGCTCATTGCTCTGTGTTCCAGGAGCCTCATTAACTACACACAGTGACATTGGGAGGGAATTTGCTGAGGACTCTGTTGAGGACTGTCTAGAAAGGAACTATAATTTCACTGTTTCAAGTACTCTTGTAATTCCCCTGACAGTAATACACCACAAAACCTTTATTTTGTTTACTTATCTTCAGAACCTCTTTAGAATAAATGGGGAGACAGGGAAGTAAAGTAGAACATGACTGATCTTAATTTGCTCTTGTGCTCAGAAGCAATTTGGCCACCTGAGATTTGCTTCACTCAAGGTCACATTGAAGACCTTTGGTAAAATGGGAAATTGAAGCTGGGTACCACAAATGCAGCTTTACCTTCTAGCAGCCACCCACCTCTGAAAATAAAAACTGCCATAAATCAGGAATTAAAGCAATAGTTCCAGTGCAAAAGGAAAAAAAAAAGAGAGAAAAGTGGCAACAATGGATTTTTGTAGAAACATGGGATCACACAGACTTTCTACCTCAACTTCTTCCACCAAACTGAGTTCATAAACAATATAGATGGGACAACTTACACACATATAATTTACCATACACTTGCTGAAGTCCATGTTAGAAACTTGCTTTGTCACATCAGAGACTTTACCATGACAAGTAAAGTAAATATATATATATATAGCTCTAAACACAAAAAAATGTTAACAAAACTACTTTTAAACCCATCAAATATAATGTCTCAGATTTTAATACAGCCCACACGTCAGAAATGTGTGGCAGGCTATATGCAAAAGCACCACACTTTCAGACTTGGGCCATTAAGGATCTGGTCCAGGTGTCACACAACATGGCAAGAAATTCCTTAGGAATCCTTAAAATTGCAAAGGCTCAATCTTAGACTGCATTCAAATAGCTACATGTATAACTCGGAGGTGAGGACAGAGGGTACAACTAAGCACAGGGTCTAGACCTAAAAACTGCTCATTGGAACTATCTTACAACATATTTTTAATTTTATTACTTTTAATCTTAAACAAACAACTTTACTACCATGACCATTTTGCTCCAGGATACACTAATATCAGTCAGACGATGCAAAACAACCCAACATTCACATTTTAATACCAGTATCTAGGTTTGTGAAAGAGGCCATCATTTAGACTATCTTTCTTCTTCCACTGATTAAAGTGGAATGTAGATGACTCAAACTGGGTAGATGACTAGATTTTGGAGAGCCAATTTTCAGTTTTTCACAAACAGGCAGCACTCTCAAACTCACAAGGCAAAGAGCTTCAGCACATTTTCATGCAAAAAAAAAAAAACAAAACAACACACTAAAAGTTGGTTTGTGAAGGAATGGAACAACATATAAACAGATGAATAAGGGTTCCATTATAGAAACATGTATATTCCACCTATGAAAGATTAAGAGAAAAATCTGCTATTTCATAATGCCACAGCTATTTCTCTCCTTGTATTGAATATTTAATCTACAGGCATACACAACTCACAAATTATCTCGCTGTAAATAGTCTAAATAGTATAGTAAGACAAGAAGGCTACTATATTGGCATGAAATTTTGTGTATATTTATGTTCTGAGTGCCACAGACGTTAGCAAACACTAGTCTAAATTATTTACGGTAATCTTTTTCTGAGTCATGAACCTTTAAAACTTATTAGTATGTATTAGAACTTAAAATTAATTCAAAGTTTTCCTATCTGCACAGCCTTTAAAAATGTTTTATTCCATGCTCTTTTATATGAAATTCACTTCAATTTGCTTTTGACTAAAGTGCCTCCAGCTCTCACTCATTTTAAATGCCAGAGATTTTATTTGAATAAACAATAAGTGAGGAAAGGAAATTAACTTAAACCTGCCTATCAACTACACTATGTGAGACTTCTTGCTTTTGTCTTACTGTTATGGCTATAAAATGATTTTTGAAAAGAGCATGAATGTTTCCAGTTGCTCGTGGCACAGTTCTGTGCCCTGTGCAGCTCTAAGTGCAGCATGGAAAGAGCCTTCTATCACAAGATTTTTGTTCTCTTGTTGGCTCTGCTTCTGTGACCCTGGGGAATTCAACTGGCCTCAATATCCCCAACCACACAGCATAAATATAACTACCTCAAAAAGTACTTTCATTTCCCCAAACTAAAAATTCCTCTACAGCAGAATGAACATTAGTACCCCTGTCTAAAAGTTCCTTTCTCTTTACTGGCACCCTTTTGATGATGGGCTGCAGAGGATGTAATAATGGGATAATAATACTCAAGATTCAGGCTACAAAGGGCATGATGCTGGAAAGCAGAACATTGTTCTCCATAAAACATTGGAGTAAATGCTCTTAAAAAACCTTAGTGATTGCAGTGGCATGACTTATTTTCATTAACTGAAACAACTTCCCATCAAGGCAAATTTCATGTAACAGCACCCACAATGCATTCCATCCTTCTTCCAGACATACAAGCCATAAGCAGGGAGCACAGCCTATAAACAGCAGCAGTAGGGTTAAAGAATTCCTGCCTAGTTTCTTGCAGGCAAGTGGTAATTCATCCTACTGAACATCTGAGTAATGGCTGCAACACATTTTAATAATTTATGTGTTTGCATGTGGCTTCATGTTTTATCTCAGTTCCTTAGTCCTAAAAATAAGCAGTTGTCTCCTGTTTAGTATTCGACTTATTCCCAAAACTATTATGTTTATTTTTGTCCCCAAAAAAATAGAGTGGCTATTTTTGACAAATTCTTTTAAACTTTGCTCTTTCAGAAACATAATCTCACAAGAGTGTTTTGTCCAACTGTACCATGCACATCTTTTAGCTCTCCAGACTCAGTGTTTGACAGCTGGATCATTTTTATCCAGAGAAACACTCTAGAAATGCAGACACTGTCTGGCGCCAGGTGCACTGTGGTTACAATCCCAGAATCACTGGGGTGGCATGTGGGATGTTCAATTACTCTAATGGGATCTCTTGCTGTTCTTTGATTCCATTGGAAAAGTCTAGCAGGCTTGTTTGAGCAATGCTTACATGCTGCTTTCTTACTTAGACATCTTTGTTTTTCCTGGTCCTTGAAATAAGCTGGAAAAGTCCATCACATCCAATTATTGAAATAAGCATATAGGTTTATAGTTTAAATATCTTCTAAAATAATTATAGTACAGAAAAACAGACCACACCACTGCCAGGTGATCGTGGTGCTTTTCTCTTTGAGATTCTCCATCTCCCTAGCTATTTATTTACAGAAAACACCAAGAAGTGTTTGTCAAGCTAAAGAGCCAACCAGTTCTTAATTGAAGCCACTGTGCTCCCAGGTTCATCAGGTACTTAGAATTCAGCTTTCTAAAGAAAATAAGTCCCACTGAATGCTTGTCCATTCTGTCCATCATCAACCTGCTCACACCTGTTGAAAATTCAGCGCACTTCAATAGATGGCCTTTATTAATATAATCCAATAAGAATATGTTTCCATGAAATAAACATTAGAATGCATGTAGGTGGAGTGTTCAAATGTCAGAGAAGTTTGATGTACATCATTACTACTTAAGGATGCACCACAACCATCACCAATTTCTTGGGCAAAAAAAAAGCTGCTCATTTTTAATGATGTAAAATTCAGCAGAGTAGCTTGCCAAGAGGTGACCTCTTGTGCATTCAGAGACCAGCTCTTTGCAAAAGTATAAATTGCTCCAGACCAAGGGCTGTTTCCTTAGAAAGACCTTTCTTTACATGTCAGATCTTGTTATACAGACTTCAACATTCTTATTGACTACATTTATATATATACATATATATTTATATATCAATATTGATAGAGCTACAGCCAGGGGAAGAGCTCACAGAAAGCTGTCACGAAGCCAGAGGGTAATTTGGAACATGGAATTTTTGCAAAAAGATTATTTCCTTCTGTCATAAATAAACCCTTTATTTGCTTCCCTTTACTTAAACAAAAAGATATTAAATAAAAATAAATTGCAACTTCCATTATTTTTGCCACATGCATGAACTTAGAAACACTCCATTGGTAGCTCAGGAGACAGACAGCAGACACCTGCTGGATTCCTGCAGTTGATACGAGGTGAGTAGGGACAGGGTGTGCTTCTTACACAGCCCATGGAACAATGTTCCAGACCTCTTCAGGGAACCTTTCAGTCCCAACACACTCCAGACCTGGGGTTACCCCCAAGTAGGACACAAAGAACTGGCCATGGAGCCTTGGAGATGCCAACTGCCATACACAGGCCAAATTCCACACAAGGATGGAACAGCCATCAGAAGGTGCAGTGTTGGGGCTGGAATTTAAGGAACACCCCCACTCAGAAGGGTCATAATTTAACAGCTTGTTGCCAGAGGTTTTTGTTAACTGATTGTTTGGTCAAGAAGGCAAATTTGTCAAAATTATTTGTTGATTTCTTGGTTTCAGCTTTTTAATAGGAATAAGCTTTTCATTTGAAAAAGCAAGACTGTGAAGTGCATGCAGAGGACTGGAAAAATCAGGTTGTGCCCTGAGAATGATTAATCCTATGCAGCTGTTCTCCTGGGCTATTTTCAAATGTGTTCAACAAACCTAAGAGATTTATTAGAGTGGTGACAGAATTATTTTACTTGACTAACTTCACATTTTAATGAACTGTGAAAGCCTAAATTTTGAGAGAAGATAGCTTGTACTGATTTGGATGAATAATAGGCGAGAAAGTTTTAAATTGAGAGCACCAACAGCATTACAAGACACCAAAATCCTGCGCTTTCTTACTTACTCTTGTGTTAGTTATTCCTGCCCAAGACTGCTGCATACTGCTCATTGTCCTCAGAACCTATAAATTTCCTATCTCCAAGGTGCAAAACTGGGCTTTTCCTTTACAACCATTCACGACACAAGAGAAGGTAAAGCAAAAAAGGTTGAATTAACACATTTTCTTGATATCACAATCCTTTTCAGCTTAGTTTCAAACCACCTTCCTCATTTTCAGCCATGTTCCTCCAAAAACAATTTCTAGATGTTTTCAATCAATTTATCTTATTTGCTTCAGCTGTGTCCTTCTGCTAAGCTAGGTCCTAATTCAAGAGACCATTTAACTGTCTTTAAACAGAAGCTTTATGAAAACCAATTAGTCATGGAAGCAACATTAACAATACTAATTCACAAATGGACACAAACTCTTGTTTAAACTCTTTCCTTATTAGGGATGTCTTCCTGAATCAGTACTTGCATGTTATGCTATGACATTTGCAAGTAATTTAGCAGACTAAGTGATGTTCTCTTGCAGGTTGCCACTTTTGAAAAATTATGCTGTTGTTGAATAAGGCTGGATTTGGAGATGGTTTTGAAAAGCTTTTGCTGAATTGCAGCCTTATTCATTTATTTCAGCATAGAAATATGTAGTCCAAGCTTTCTATTTAATTCCATCTCACATTTCTACTGGTAACCACCATAAGCCATCTGCTTCCACCTGCTTTGTCCTCTCCTTTCAAAACACAAACTCTCAGTTTATTCTTGAAGGGCATTGTCTAGCAGGGGATAAAAAAAAGCAGCATTTCTTTAAAACATTCTTTTAATTTGCTCTTTTGAGACTGGGTTTCATCCTAACTGCTGAACATCCCAGGCTCTCCCTGAGAATATCCTTCCTGTTGTCAAACAGCCAGAAATCCATGGCAGCAGCCCAAGGCAGTTGCAACTAGTGCACACCACTGTGATGTGCTGCCTCCTCTGCTTCTCTATATCATTCAATATACCATCCTTTCTTCTTCCTTTTATTCCCCTCTCTAATGATGACCCTATTAAGCAAATAACATCAAATTTTTCTGCAGTAAACTGTATTCTCTTCCAGGCCAGAGTCAGTGGTCATTGTTCTTCATGTCCATCACTTGTCCTGTTCTTTCTCAAACATGTCTCTCCTTTTAGAAAGGAGATGAATTTACTGTCATTTTGGGCTGTTTTACTTGCCTCAGATGCTTCTAAGGTTTCAAGACACAGGCAAGAAAGTTACCTTCTGATTTGACCCCAAATATTTGATATTGAGCCTTTCACATCCTTACCCTGCAAAGTTCATAGTGAAATGCAGCTGGTAAAGGACACTTTCAGGTGGAAGCATTCAAACTGTCCCCTGAGCTCTGACACTCCTGCACCTTTCCTTATAAATTAAATTTGCCTATCTCCAAGCATCTATAAACTTTCCTAATTGAAAAATACTGGCAAAACTAAGGACCTGCCTGGCACAAGTCAGTGGTGAATAACGAGGCTATATACCCTACTCCTGTGCTGGTCTGATGAGCCTCCTGCTAATTTTCACAAGCAGCCTTAATTGCAGGAACATTTTACAGCTACTTAAGTTTGATATCCAAGTTATCTACCAAATAATTTATATGCTGGAATATGCCATTATTATGCAATCAGAGACTGAAAAATTATTTCATGAGATGCAGATAACCAAAGAATAGGGATTCAAATGACAAGATGCAGCTGTCTCGGTAAACCTAGAGAAAAACAATCATAGAAAAGTATAGAGAACACACAGGTATGTTCAGCTCAAAAGCTGATCACAGATGGGTTCCACTGAATTCCTCACTCATTCCTAGAAAAGCATGAAAGTGCCTCATTTGTGATTTTTCACTTAAAACTGAATGGCTACATCTGCTTTGCAGTATCCTGTGAGAGTCTACTAAATACCAAATGCACATGGAAGATGAAATGGTTCTGAAAAACAAAGAGGAGCAAAATTTTCCAGATGGTTACTTGATCAAAAACATTCACCATTTTGCATTTCATTTAATCAAAATATTAAAAAATTAAGAAGCATTACATTTGATGGGATTACCTGTAAACCAATACTTTGCATTTAAATTTATTCAATTCTCCAAAGGTAATTAGGATATTTTAAATTCTAAATTACAAGTATTCTAAATTACATGCCTATATTTCTGGATATGAAAAGTGCCTCATTTCTCCTCCTAGTCACCTTTCTTTTTCATTTCACCGGAATGACTTCAGGCTATGACGAGGTGCACCTTTATTGGCCTTTGGAGAGATGAGTCATCTAAGTAAGACAAAAATTTCAAGATGCATTTACAGCAGCAATAGGAAAAGAATTTAAAAAATCAAAGCAAACCTTTTTTCCTCTTCCTTGATTCTCTCTTCTCTAAATGGAAGTGCAATCTTGATTCTCTACAGCAGAGCAACAAGTTCTTGGCATGGGATTCAATTGCATTGCTTGAAAACTTTGTGGTTAAACAAGGTTTCATTTGGTGATACAGCAAGGTTTACTCTGAACCCTGAAACTTGGTTCTAGTGTGATCCAACCGTGAAATAAGAATTCCCAAAGCAAAGAGCTGAACATTTGGGATAGTAATTTTTCAGCTATCAGACGCCAGAATCTCCTGATGACACGTTGCTGACCGCTGAGAGGCAGTGTAAGGAAAACAAAGCCAAAAGTACACACAGTGAAAATCCACGTGGGCTTTCACTGAATCCAGAGCATCACAGAAACTGCCCCACCATTCAAACAAAACATCCCCATCAAGAGAAATATCCCCATCAGGAGAGAGACGTTTTATCAAAGATCACTTGCTGGTGTCCTGGCCATGTTGGCTGTTTACAGTATTTCAGAGATAAAGCACTTAGCAAGGATTCTGCATCTGTATATCAAATACAGACCACGTTTAAGAGGATTAGAAAATCCTTACATTTCTTTAAGAAAATTCAGAGAAAGATAATGGTTTTCTGTTAGATTATATAGGACTTTGCTATAAAAGCAGAAGGACTATAAATCAAAGTGTCAGCAAGATGAATATCCTTAAAACAAAACAAACAAAAACCCCACTGCATTCAATATTCAATGACCTACAGACCTACACAAGTCTCATAAGAATAATTGCCTGAAACAGTAACCTAGAGTTGTTTTCCAATAACACTCTGGAGGGGAAAAACAAAAACAAACAAAAAAACCAACCATCTTTCTGAAACAGGGAACTCTGTAAGTATCTGAACACAGAGAAAACTTCAAGAAAAGAAAAAAAAGTCCAAAGAAAACTTCTACCAGGGAAACAGGTAAGTATTTACACTAAGATTGATTTGAAAGACTAAAAAACACATAGTGGGCTACCACTCACATTCCAGTAACAGCTGTCTACCTACCTTCTAAGATCAGCAAAAGTCAGAAAGAAAACAAAAACATGCAGGGATGAAATACTAGCGTTATCAGAAGGATTTCACATACAATCTCATGATTCCTCAACTAATCCACTTCCCTCTGTTCAGTAAATACTCCGCTGTTTTGAGGAATATGGGATGACCAGCACAAGAGAAAGCTCTAAAAATTGCAGATGAAAACTGAGAAAATGTTTCTTATTTGTAAGTAGCTAATTTTGAAAATAAAAGAAAAAAAGATGTGTAATTGGGAAGTGAGGAACAGCTGTTGCATTGCATTGCACTGCATGCAGAAAGGTGAGAGCAGATGGCTGGGTGCAGCAGTCCAAGGCTACAGAAACGAAGGGAACACAGAAGTCTTTCAAGACACAATATATCTGAACAAAAGATTAATTTTTCTTCCCTTTGTGCTGCTTCTTCAGATGTGGTTTTGTCTTCAACTTAAACCCACGAGAACCCACGCTCATGTCTATATGCTCCTGCCCCTGTCTGTGCTACCAGCAGCAATGGTTGGTGCGTGGCAAGCCAGACCAACGTGCTGACCCAGCTAAAACTTACTTCGTTTTCTTTCTCTTCTGCTGCCTGCACAGCCACACAACTGCTAGCACAGGGAAGGCACTGCACAGTCATTGCAGTTGATCAGAGGAAAAAACTGCATTGGCCTTTTCATCAGCAGCTACAGGCTCTTAGGGTGTTTTATGACAGCAAACCTGGGAAAGTAAGATCATAGAATAGCCACATTTTTCCAGTATTTTCTATGACTTCAAATTATGAGAAACCTGAAACACCCAGCTAGAAGAGCTGCAATAAAGTACACCACAAGCCATTTGGCATCAGTCTTCTAAGACAGGCAGCTCAGCACATGCACAGATTTTCTGTGTAAAAAGTGCTGAATATATGCTATACTTCACTCTTTGGAGTTAATTTAGCAACCAACATAACAGGACATGAATCATGATGCAAGAATTCATGAATAGGGTGCTGTAAAAGAGGAAGGCAAATTCGGAATATTGATGCAATAAGGCAAAACTTAGTAATGCACAATTATCACAGCATAGCCTCTTAAGTGAAATGGGAAAAGGGCACCCTAAGAAGAAGAAAAAGAAGGAACAAAAAAAAAATATAAACCCAAATATTTGTCAGTCTGCCTGAGTGGACACTGCTGGGTTGTTAGAATTGCTGACAGCTGATGCCATGTGCCTCTGCAGTACCCAATAAGCTCGTGGCCTCTTGCTATATTGTATGATCTCTTCAGTTCTTAGACAGTAAAAATAGATCAATCTGAATAAGGTTTGAATTATTTAACAGCAAATCAGGATTTCACTCGGGAAAAAAAGTCTGAAGATGATGCTACTGATCACAACCCAAGCTGGATTCCTCACTTTACATATATGTACCTATGGAAAAACAGAGCAAGAACGTGAAATGTACCAAAACAATTATCCCATTTCCCACTCCTCTACAATGTAGTTAAGGCCAGAAGAAGATAAGAAGTTGAACACAGCCATGGAAAAAGACAGAAGAAAATTGTGCCTGGCCTGAGCTGAGGGGCAGATTTCCCTTTGAAATGAGGGCATTTTCCCTTCAATTTTTACTTACACCTGACAAGAGTGACCAGGCTGAAGGGACAAATTACACCCAAAACTTAATACTGGTTTATGCTGCCTGAACCATTGCTCATTAACTCTTTACAGTTAATCCTTCCAACCTCCAACACCCTCTACAGACCGGGTAATACAAGGCATGAGAAAGATGGGACAAAATTGGAACACTAACATTAGCTTTCTGATGTAATGTTTGTAAATATGTTCATGAAATACAGTCAAATGGAAGTGAACTGACAAAGCCTCAATGTTTTAGTCAGAAATCACACACGAATAGAAATAAAACAATGCATCTGACAATGGGAGACTGCACAATAACAGCAATAGCACAATTGAAATTAATAGAAAATTTTTAAAACCCCGAACTTCTAGAAAAAGACAATTTTGGAATTTGCCAGTTAACCTTGAAGAACCTGCTCAATATTTTTCAGATTGTCATAATGACTGCATTAAGTCATTGGGTCAACAGGAGACTTTACTGTACTTCTACTTAGTAATAAAGCTCCTCTTCTTTTTTTTCCCCATTACCTTCTCACTCTTCCTCAATTATGTACTTTTATTCACTAGTTTTCTTCACCTCTCCCTCAAATACTTCTTTTGAAGTTCATTTTAAGCTGCAAAAAAGAATGCACTATTTTTACTGTGGTGAATAATTTGAGCTGGTACCTAATGCCTTATTTTAGAAAATGACAGCACCCTAATCAAAGTGCACATTGAGTGGATAAGCACAGACTGCTGGCAACCCCCAAAGAGATTATCCACAGGTGATCATTACCAAAAAGTAATTCCAGTCTGTTTGAAGTTTCATTGGCAATTTAGTTGCAACTATCAGATCACAGGTTATCAGATTTAAAGACCACAAAAGGACTGATGAGGTGACAGATAATGAGGGAAAACAGGGTGGTTGTACAGAAAAAAATTAGGATCACTTGAAGAATTAGACCCATTCAAACACAATACTGATGAAAAAGCCAAAGTTATGTATCAAAGAATAAGACATCAGGTTTTAATTATGAGAGGAGAGACTATTTCAGAAAGTAGAAACTAAAAAAACATGTAGGTCATAATAGACATGCAGCTAAAAACATGACTTTTCAAAGAAATTCCATGGCAAATAAAACAAAGAAGGAAAGAAAGTGAAGGAAAGAAAGGATAATCTGTTCCTTGCATCAAAAATGCAGTGGGGGACAGGACCAAAGAGAGAATTTTTTCACCTGGCTGTAGACCACTGACTCATAAAACCATTTTTAGGAAACAGTAGAATCTGGCACAGAGATGTGTCCTTAATCAAAAAATAGAGATGTTTCCTTAGAATTTAATATTTCACTGTATGGGTAGATCATCAAAAGCTGACCAAGTTGGGACTCACTTAAAATGTGTATGTATCAGCCTGGTAAGACAATACTGAGTGCTGCCTCATTCTTGGGTTTCACACAAGAACCACTCCAGGGCTGGCAGCTCTAGCAGCTCCAGGTAGATGATTTTAGGTGGGGGAAAGAACTTAATTCTTAGCATTAGTTGTGGTTGTTACCTGGAACTGGAACAAGCTATAATAAGAAAAGTCTAATGAAAAACAGTTATCGTCTTGTAGTTGAGCATCATAGTCCAATAGAAGGGCTTTGACTTGCTAAAGGGAAATGTTATGACCTTCTTTCTAAAACTATTAGATGAACTAACAGTTTCTTCTAGACCTAAAAATCTGTGAAAACATCTGATTTCTTTTTCCATTCTATTCCCACAGGAGTGCTATGTAAAAAAAAAAACATTCTTGAGAAAATCTTCATCATTGTCCCTTCACCACCAAGGGCAAGCAGCACAGCCTGCCAAAGAAACATGGATTTTCTTTGTGTTCCTTAATGCATATTGCAGATAACATTTTGGGATGTCATTGCTCTGCTTGTGCTGCAAAGAGAGCAAACATCTGGCAGAGGGACCTTGGGAGAGTGACAGGTAACCAAGAGCAGCTTTGCTTGCCTATAATTTCTTGAGTTAGGAACCACTGACAGCTGAAAATCTGCTTTAAGTTTTAGAGAGGAACTCCGAGACATGTGCTGGAGCTGTTTCCCATGAATTGCTTAGCAAGTTCTAATAAAAGTGAAATTAGGCTTTTGAGCCAACTTAGCCTGGCAAGACATGTAGGTTTCGTGACTTGAAGAACCCATCTCCGTAATTTCTAAATTCTGGCTTATTTGCCTCTTTCTTACCATTTCAAACTACTTCTGCTAACATAGCAGGTAGCTGCCTTTCCAGATAAGCCTGAAGGAAACAGCTTTGTGCTGCTTTCTTGCAGAAAAGGATTAGAGCAAAGGAGCTTTTCTAGAACAGAACACAAATCATTATGAAATAACTTATAATTTCCAAGAATTGACAGCATAAGAGAGGAACACAGAGGGCATACTTCTGTGCCAGGAGACACTATTTCTGCCTAAAAGCTAAGATGGTGAAAAGTGGGGGGAAAATGTGCAGTTTTAAATAAGAACTTTGATAGGCAAATGTCATAGGATCCTAAACTCCATCCTAAACTAATTTTTAAAAGCCCTATTCATAGCTGATGATGGGAAGAAAAGTAAAGCATGGAAATACAGCTAAGTTTTCATTTATTTCGTTTGTTTCTCTTCTACTTCTGTGCTACCCAAAGCGAGAATTGCCTTCTTAGGAATTACCTCCAGTAACCAGGACCTGTAGGCAGGGGCTTCCATTTCCATAACACACACAGAGAGCTTTAGGCCAAGGAACATGGATACAGGTTGGTGGGGTTGGCCTACAGAGGCCAAGGAAAGCCAAGACTTCAGCCTGTGCCTTTAGCAGGAACAAGACTGACTGCTAAGGAAAAAAACTGCCTTTAGCCAACTGTTTTTAAACCTGTAGATTTAAAATCTGTAGATCTGCCCCCTGGCAAACCAGGGAGCTGTATGACAAGTGAACTGGAACTGTTTGGATGGGATGGCTGGCAGAATGGAGAATAAAACTACTGCATTCCAATTCACTATCTCACTGATTCACTATTAAAACAGAGAGGGAGCAATTCTGCTTTGCCTGCTTTTTTCTCCTCTCTGCTGTATTAAAAAGAGAGTTTTGGAAGTATTTTTTCTTCTCTTTACTCCATTACAGAAGTTCATAGTAAGCTCCTACCATATTTCTGCATGAGAGCAGAGAACGTGTAGGCCTACAAAAACATTCAAAAGGAAGCTCTGTGCAAACAGCAGAGAATTTTAATTCTCAGAACTCATTCATCTTTGTTTTCTTTAAACAGGAAAATCATGAAAGGGAAAGATCTTGATTAAATATATGACATCTGCTCTTTTTAGTTACCTTCTGTGTAGAAGTGATGGTGTGATCATTACTGCATGCTATAAATAGGATCGAATTTACCAAGATAATATCTTTAATGTGACTAATGCTGTACTCTAAAAACCAGACCAGCTTTCAGGATATGCAGGCTGAGGCTTTGATCCTCAAGGTAAAATACAGCTTGAAACTAGTGATACAAGTTTAACTTGCACAAGTTAATCAATTATATCATCAAAGAAGTTTTTACCTGCAACAGGAAGAGGGAACAGTCAGTTAGTCCTTAGTTCCTTTTAGAGAGGAGAAAGGCAGGTTTGTCAGAACACAGAGGAATTGCTGGTGGTTCAGGAATGTGAAAAATTATAATAGGGCACAGACCCAGTATATTTATCAACTCTCAAATTTCTTTGTAGCAGAATCAAGTTTAAGTGGTTCTTGATCTGAATTTAATTTTGAAAACTGGTGTATTTCAGTGGAGAAGAATTTCTGAAAGTGTCTCTTCTTTTGAATTCCAGTCAGTTGGTCTCATAAAAGACATCATTTGACCCTCTAGTTTCTTTAATTATAGCAAGACCACAAAAAGTTGTATGTTCAGTAAGGAAACTCACAAAAGAAAAAAAAGAGTACTTTTATATTTCTACAAATAAATTCCAAACCCAGAAATCAAACAAAACTTTAAAGCCTTAATTAAAGATCAAAGAAACAAAAAGAGGGTATGGTCTAAAGTGCCCTTCCTTTTTCCAAGTCACAAAGTTCCCTGATCCAAAGGGCTAGCATTTCAAAAGGATTAGGAGCATCTCCTTATGCCCAATGGAATGCACATGTTTAAAAGATAAATGTTTAGATCTTTCTAGAAAGGTAAAGTTTTTGGAAAAAAAAAAAAAAATCACTTCACCCTTCAGTGCAGAAGATACAAGGTCCTAGGAAAGGTTTCTATCACAGCTATCCATTTATCACCTGTTATTTGACAACTAAAAACATTTGGTCCCACTTCTGTGGGGGATGAGAATACCAAATAGTGGATCTCCTTTTTCCAGTTTCAGCAGGAAGCTGGAGGTCACGGTTCTCAGAAAGGAGGAAGTTTCTGAATTACAACTAGAGATTTATTTATGTTTAGGTCAGTGTAATCATTGATAGCAAAGCTGTGTGTAACATTCCCTAGTGCAGGAGAGTTAGAGATGTGAGAGGAACTGAAATGTGGAATATTAAACCTCAACATTAAGCAGCTCTATTATTAAAATTTATATTTATTCAAATCTTCTGCAATGCTCTTGTGACAGCTCAAAGAACTTTGATCTAAAACAAATATTTACCTTAAATACTGATCACTCTCCTGAAGAGACAAATTAAACTAGTCTCACTGAAGGCTTTGGTTTTCCCTGAGTGAGGTCCCAGTAGAAGAGTCAAGAGAAATTGCCTATAAAACGCAAACACACAAGACAAAAGGTGTATCAGCTGCAAACTGAAAGGTAGCAGTGGTCTCTTGTGTCTTCATGTATTTGGAGGCACTGGACTTAATAACTGCACAGTTATTAGATTAAAAACAAATGTGGTCAGTTCAACAGAAAGCCAATTAAGTGACATGTCTTGACATCCTTTTGAGTAGGTTCTTGGAGACATGAACAGTTAAGTTCAACAATAAAGCTGCTCTCCTAAATGTGGATGGTGAGGAAAAGAATGAAATTTCCATTAAAAGAAACAAAAAGAAACACTTTCTTCCAGACATGGCACAGAAAACACTGCCACTGGAAAATACCAACATTTTACAAGATACTGGATTTTCATGAAGTTTAGCTTGGGAAACACAGTCTGAGTCTCAAATACCAGCGAGGTAAAAGATGCAGCAAGATCAAAAACAATGAATAAATGAACTGTTTGTTTTATTTGTATTAGCGTCAGAGAAAAATTGGAAAAATTACAAAGCTATGTTTCAGGGCTTACATCAGTCTTTATTACAGACTAAGAGGCAGCTGCTGTTAAATTGCACCTGTCTACAAGAGGTTCAGCCTTTCTAACAAAGGGGAACATTCTGGCTACTATCAGAGTTTCTGCATTAGACCCATGGAAACTAAACTGGGTTATGGGTAACATCAGGTTCTTGCAGACAAAGCCCCATATGCTGTGGTGCAAGTTTTCTGAGAGAGACAAGTTTGAAGTTGTCCTCTCACAGCTGAGTCCTGTTTATCCATGAGCAAGCCAAGGCCAGTAACGAGGCTGCTCCTACATAACTGCTGTCATGGAAAGAGAAGTCCTTGTTCTGCTATGCCACCCACAAATAAACTACCAAGTAAATAATAAACCAAGTACCTTTGCAACTAGAGATGTTATCTGCATTAGAGCTGAACCACTGAAGTAATTAAAGTATTAGATATAAAAAAATAGTCCTACAAAGGAATTAGAACCTACACACACACTGGGTGTTAAAGATGGAAGAACGATTGCTGTCTTGGATGTGCACAGGAAATGATTGAGGCAGGGCTGGCAGGGAATCAGCAAATAATAAAGAATGTAAGAATTTCTGGAACAACCTTGATATCATCTCAGAACTTCTGGAGGCCATTTTAATCCTCAAAACATCCTTTCCTCTTCTAGATGGCTTTTTCCAATGGAGGTTTATTTATGCAATTAGATGGTAGGACTTGGGAAACCTTTTAATAACAGCAACTGATGCCAGGCCAAGTTTACCTGGGTAGATTAAATTGGGGGTAGGAGTTTGGTTTTGGTTTGTTTCATCTCTAGACAAGCCCTGATGGAATACTTAGCTCAGAAGGATCCATATCCTGTTAATTCCCAAGAATGACATGAAGTTAAAAGTTTTCTACAAATAAGGTAAAACTTCAGACCCCAAAATAATGCCACAAGCACTTTTACTTGTGCTTGAGAAGTCACTTCCAAATGCCTATATGGAAATTCTGGCTCCATGCCTTAGAGCTGTTCACATTTTGCTACATGAGAAGCAATGCACTTGCCAAACTGATTTTCTCAGTAAAATGAGAAAAGGCTGAACCATTTTGCCATTAAAAACATGTACTTGTTTCCCAGGTGTGTGTGCAGCAGTTACTTGTGTCTCTGTCAATCAAATCTAAGTGTGATATAAACATTTTATTCATTAGAAGACTGCATTTTCAAGTTAAGCTTGCAATTTGAATAACCTTAGTACTTTTTTCTTCTTAAAAATAGATAAATACAGAGGAAACTGACCCAGGCAACACCGAAAAGATACTGATCTCAACTAAGTGCCTCTATGATGCTGGCTTATGACTGCCATTCAAAACTGTCAGTGGGAACTGTTGTACATGAGAACTGGCAGAAATATCAGCTTGTGTGTTTTGTTTGCTTTCCCTTAGAAGTTTGAAGACACCTGCCTTTTGTGCTGTAGCTTTCAAAAGCCAGAGAAACAGCACATTAAACTCTGACAACATATCTGTCCCAACTGTAAGCACCCCAAAATATGTTAAATTTATTAAAAACATGAGCTCTACTTTTACATCTACTGTCACCTGGAGAGATCACAGGCTAAATAACTTACAGATTTTCACAGCTACATAAATGAAACTACATGTATCTGATCCTGACACCTACTTAAACAGGATTTGCAAAGATGCCTCCCAATTGCAACGTGGGCCTGTTTAAACTCAGCCATGTATTAATGGCTGCAGATACGCTGGTGCTGCTGCTGTGCTCAGGCACTGCCCCACACTGAGCCCAGCTCTGCCAAGTCCTGCCCTTCTCTTTGGCAAGTGTGTGAGCTCCTTTGGGTACCCCCATATGTTCCTGCAGCCATAGCAATAATCACAGAGCAGCGGTGCTCCTTGCCTACAAGTTAACTCATTAAGTTCTAATAGGACAATATGTGCAATAGGGCATTATTTCATACAACGGTCTCTGCAGAGCCCAGAGACCTTCAAAGGCTTTTGAAGTACAGTCAGTGGCAGAGCTTTGGGATGTTAAGGCTGTGCAACAGAGGTTTAGTGGCAAAGAGGATGCTATTGCTTAAACTTTAAACATCAGCACTAAACACCTAGTGGTGGTGGAAGCATAAAAATTTTCTTTTTTTCTTTCCCCTCTAAATTTACTTGTACTCTTTAATGGGGCTAAAAAAACAAAATAAGGCAAACCGTTAGGGAAATACTATTCTCCTGAGCTCCATTTCTTTGTCCTCTGCCCCCACCACAGTACATTCAAATTTGCTTCAACATATGTTGAGCAGCGTGTTCTCCTTTGTAGCAGATGCTTCAAACCATTTTTATTTTCAACACTGCCTGCAGAACACACCAAGGAACATTTGCTACCTCAAGAAAAGAAAACGGTGGGGAGGGGGGTGGCATCCAGGCTGATGCATGTTGAATATTTCCCATGGCTCTATGTCTCCAGAGAGCATTTCCCAAGGAGGGAGTTCTTTTGCTGTCTTTTTGAATCAAGCAAACAAAGGATTTCCACTTCATGATCAGCAGACATTCTTCTGTGAGATAAACAGGAACGCATAAAGGTCCTAAATTCCTTTAAGTATACAGAATAAAAACCACTTTGGGATTCAAAATGTTTATAAATGAAAAAGCTTTTGAAAATCACCATCAAGGAGCCAAGAAGTCTGGCTTCCCCTTTGAATATTGCTCTCAGCCTCAACCAGATGCATTTTTTTCATTCAACTTTCTCACAATGTTCACCTAACTCCACTTGCCAAATTGTTTTGCCAAATTAGAAAAACTGCTGCAGAAACCATCTGCTTGACATTGCTTACATATAATAAAGTATCGCTCCATACAGTGTATTGGAAATGTTTGGAGATCTTTACATGGGAACCAAGAGCAGCAGTGCTGACTCAGGCAGATCTCCCACTGATGTCAGTGGGAATTGTACCTGAACGAGCACTGCTGGATCTGATACAGGGCTGGCTGTGCAGCGATTGCTGCTCACTGACATGAGAACATATGGTTATAGTTTAACGATACCAACTGCAATGGAGATGAGAAGGAAATTTTATAGCAGTTCTGGCTTGCTGCTCTTTTATAACTATCAAAAACACTCAAATGATTTGTACATGTCTGCTTCTGTAACAGCTTTTCCCAGCTTTAAAAGAACACTGAGAAACTGCTGCAAAGTTAGGTCCTACCTCAACAGCAACAGTTTGAGTTAATCTGTTGATTAACTTGAACACAAGAAAGACTACATGTGAAGTCTAAAATAACACTTCACAATTTCCCAACAGATTGTAGTACATTAACTCTGGATGAGAATGCAGACATTTCAATACATCCCCATTGGCTCAATCTGAAGCAGAAATAAAGCCTTCATAGCACAGACTTTGCCAGCCTACCAGTAGGGAGATGTGTGTGACACCAAAGGACAATGGCTTCTCAAATTTGACTCCAAATTTAGTTATTATAAAATTACAGCTTTAGTAAGTCTAAAAGCTAAGAGTGTCACTGACGTTATAGCACCTATGAATTGTGATCACCAAAGCAGCACCTCTAGGTGGATAAATCAAGCCCCCTCCCTCACACAAGTTGCAGAAGGATGAAGAATGGCAATACTGAGAAAGTAAGGAAGAGAAGCTATGATGCATGTTTCCACAGACCAGTTTTAACAGAAGGGGTTCTGAACGTTCAATACTTCCTAGGAAGGGGCCACATTAGAAAACCAAATGCCAAAGAGTAGGTGAAATACTTCCTATTGCAACCCACTAGTTAGCACACACCCATAACAAAGGTTGCAATTTGATTTCAACCACCAGGCATGTGGCCTTCTCCTCCAAATACTACAATAAGGACGTGTATTTTGCTTTACAGAGTTTCTATTACCATTATTTTACCAGCTATGGGAACAGTTCCAGATCATGTCTAGAAAAGCTGTATTCCTTTTGCTCAGGCACAGGGACATGAAAGCTGAAAACCATCACATCTACCGTCTATGTTTTTTCAAGTGAAGAAAGGCAAAAGTGGCTGCAAATGAAAAATATAAATGCAAGGGACATCTCACAGCAAATCTCAAAGTCATACAGCTTTGTAGTAAGTGACCATTCTCCCTGTCAAATATTCCCAAGGGTGGACCTCTGGGTAGGTATCTTCCTGCATTTAGGAGGCCAGGATAGGGAGACTGAGAAGTTTCAACTGCATTGGTTGAAGGATGACAACAACTTAGTGTTTGACCTCTGATTTGGGAAAAAGCCAATGCTTTACCACTTTATAAATTATTGCTCAGTTTACTCCTGAAGCAGACAGTAAACATTTGCATTCTGGTAAAGTGAGCCTGGAGAATCCATGTGAGGGACATACCACCCAGGCTGGAGCTCATCAACGGAGAGGAGACTCTCACTTTGTGAGGAGGTACTCTGACTACTTGCTCAGTCTCAGTGCTTGACTCATCCTTAGCAATACGGATGAGCACTCTGTTTTCCCTATAAACCCTCTTGGACAGGGGCCCTCAAACTTTTTAAACAGGGGGCCAGTTCACTGTCCCTTAGACACTGTCGGGGGCCGGATTATAGTTTGGAAAAAAATGAATTTTATTCCTTGAACACAGACACTGAATTCTGGCATATCAGACAAACAGCTCTTTGTACTCTGCAAAAAAATAATCAGAAGTCCACTTTTCTTGGAATACCCTGCACTCGGAGTCAATTTTTCTTTTTCTTGACATGATGGTGCACGTGCTTCCCACTGGTGCTGGCTTGCTTGTCCTGCCTGGGAGCTGGCGGGAGGGAGGGAGAGAGAGACGGGAGAGCCGCCCACCTCGCTGATGCCACCGCCCCCCTCCTCAGCCCGGCCACGCAGTCCGGAAAGGGTGGCCAGAAGGGACTGAAGGAACTTTGCCGCCGGGGCTCTGGCGATTCACCCGAGTTGGTCAGGGGAGGGGGGCGGGGGGGTTCTGTGCGGGCCAGATTGAGGACCCTGGGGGGCCGTATCTGGCCCGTGGGCTGTAGTTTGAGGACCCCTGCTCTTGGAAGAGAATCTATTTGCACAGGGATGGCTAGGAAGAACACTGAAGTATCATTAATATTCTCCATGGTGCATTCTCCTTACAAGGCTTCTGTGGACCAAGAAAACTGTATCAAAAATACAAGGGCCCTAATCCCACTTGAAGGAGTCTATCTATCATTCACAGAATCACAACACGCAATTAGGGAACGGTAAAAGAATAAAACTATTATTCCTGTAAAGCTAGCACTCCTGGAAGACAGGTAAGTGTTAGAATAAACCATCTAAACATTAAAATAAGGATGTTTGGTTTAGAGGAATCCTCACAGAAGGGGCACTAACTAAAATTCCAATGCCATTGTAAAATGTCAATTAACATACAGAGGCACCATTAGTTTATCTTATGACATCAATTCCCACTTTAACAATAAAAAGCTGTTGGCTTGGGTCAAGTGAAGGAATAGAAAAGACAATAGTTGTGTTACTGCAGTTATTCAAAGGAACATGAAGCCTAGTTACACACAGGAAAATACTAGTTTTAGGAAATGCTTACCTAAAATGGACCTCAGTGGTAGAAAAATAAGGCCTACCAGGCCATTCCTGAACAGGTGCTTACCTTGCTTATGACAGATCACTTGACACAGCTGTATTTTAACTTCTGTGTAAGCTATTATACCTTTATAGCTGTTTCTTCCTATTTACCTATTGAGACAAAAGGTTAAAATTAAATAAAGCAAGTGGGAAAAGTAAGAAATACAGATCACAGCTGTAGTTTCTTCCCCTTTGCAAGATAAGGGTAAGGAATGCAGTATGTACCTCTCACCTTAAGCAAAAGCCAGCCCAAAAATAATCTGATGCTGAAGGAGGCATTAACTTACACAGTTGTGTCCAGACACACAAATATTATTATTTAATTTTTGACGTCCCTGTGTTACCTTGCCCTTGTCGTTTCCACTCTTCCTCGTGTTGCTGAATCCTATTTATCTCACATTTCTCTTTTCTAGCTGAAACCGTAATTCTGTTCCCAAGGGCGAGTGAGAGCAGGACAACCACCTGCGGGTCAGTGGTTTCACCTGGATCACCAGGGCACAGTACTCAAACTTCAACCTACTCAAAAGCACAGAGTCCCAAAGCACACCTTGGCACAAAACTGAGGTTTTGTTTAGAGGAATCTGACCAGAATGGTGTTAAAAGCAAGAGTAGAGCTCTATGCAGAGTGAGTGGGATCAGTCAGGTACATGACGTTGTCTGTGATGTCTCTCACACAGCGATCCCAGAGAAGTGCTGAACAGAAACATTTGCAAAGCTGAAGGAGGAACTGAACTTCAACTCTGTGCTGTGAGCAGTACTATGTTATTTAACACTTCATCAAAGGAGATAGGAGTTTTACTTTGGACAGTAGACTTTATTAGAAATTTTCTCCTCATTCATCAGTAAATTCACATTAAAATATGCTGAAGGCAGCTCAGTCTAAACATTTGACCTTCTGCCATAACAACAACTTCCAGTTTAAAAACTAGATAACTGATCAGGCAGATAACTTCAAACATGTAAGAAACGCGAACAGAAAGCAGCATCTTAAAAAATGGGATGAGCCTGAAAAATTGATACATTTCAGATGGAGATGGGAAAAAAACCAAAATCAGTCACCCCATGATGGGAAACAGTTAAATGAGAATTCCACAGACGCTAAACAGATAAATAAACATTATAACCACACATACATTAAAAAGAAAACAAAGTACTTAGAGTTCATACCACATAAAAATTGTAAATTTGTTCAAATAAAAAAAGTGACAAGCTTTCTAAAATATGAATATCCTAAATTCTTGGGATAGTGAACACTTTGTTATAAACTGCAGAAGTTTGGAGGGACTAGATTTGGTCTTGAAAACAACAAACTGCGCCTTCCTGTTACCAAGTCCAAAAACTGATCTGACACATACACCCTTTTTTTCCTCCATGTTTTCAAACCACAGGGTCTTCTTCTAGACAATAATCTGCTTTTTTGAATGTTAGAGCTTTTAGATATTATAGGCCTAATTATGTTGAGTGGTGAACACTCAAAACTCCCAGCAACTTTGTGTACCAAAGACAAGGTTTAAATATTTTTCAGAAGTTACGGTCAAGAATTTTCCTTTGCTAATTTATTTTTATTTACTGGGGTAAGGTGTAGGAGAAAAAGAAAATGACGATACTGAAGAATGCTCTGTCCTGCAGAACAGTGGATCTTGCAGGTCAGATTTTCTGTTGGCATTTACCAGAGGCAACAGAGATACACCAATGTATGAGAAATGAGAATAATGGCCTTCAGGACTGTAAACACAACAGGCAACAGATAACACATGAATCTCAATCAAATCAACGTTTTCACATTCTTTAGTAGTCCCCCACAGTGATCTGCTTTCACTGGTTCAGAAAAAAATATATATTAAAAATTAAATAACACTTAAGTGTCCATCACAAAGATTTATATTTTGCTGTAAACAATTTTCTGCCATTTGCATTGATGTAGTCCAACGTGAGGCCAGAGGGTTCTAGACGTCTTATTGGTACTGTAAATAATTTTTCAGAGACAGAGGCAAAGGTAGAATTTCTATGTCATGCAAGCGGTCTCTGCCAAGAGCAAAACGAATTGATCTTCGGCACAAGTCCATTAAAGGCAGGGGTTCCGCTGAAAGAAAGAGAAGAAAGAAAAGAAAGAGTTAATTTTTCAGCATCTCCATTTACAGGCAATGTTTTATTTATTAACACAAATTCTGTATTCTATCGAACAGTCATAAAGATAGTATTGGTATTGGGAAAAGTCTGATAATCCTGAGGCAATTAAGATAATCAACAGAAGCCAAGGCAGAATTCTATCCATTTCCCCCATAATAAGGGGCTGTGAAGTTTCAGACTGAGTTTCCTTATCTGTGAGGTTTAAAATAATAATCCCAAACCACTCTTCAGGCTTACCAAGTTGCAGCATAAGAAGTTATGACATTTCCAGATTTCAAGCAAGACAAAGAGTTTTTAGTGTCTATAACACAACATTTGTCACGTTGTGTTAACATGAACTACACTGGCAACTTCTGACCTTCACATACCTGCTCCTTCTGCATCGTAGAACTGCAAATGCTACTTAAGGGTACCCAGACTTCTCAGCCAACAGTGCTTTTCCTACAACACTCTCTTAGTCTTTCTTTCTAGGAAGTTCATTGGAAGCAAAAAAACTAAACAAAACACCCTCAAAAATCTAGAGGAAATGTAACCTTTTCCTCCTTGAATAAATTAGGGGAGGAGGATTGGGCTGACTGGAAGGCAGGGTGCATGTTCTCCTATGTATATATACAAACACCCTCAAAATATATAAACAACATCTGCAGATGTTCTTAAGTTTAATATAATAGAAGTGAATTAAGTATCTGTCAGAAATGCCTGGCTGATAGCACTCAAGACTGGAGACTCAAACACAGCGAGCCGCAGCATCTCAAACCATCTCACCCCTATATCCCATCCTGGCCCGCAAAGCTCACAGAGAATTGCAGGAACATCATAAAATTTCCATCTAATAGTAGCAAGAATGACCTCTGTGACTGCAGAGTTTGCAATGGAAGCCTTTTTGTTGCAGAAACTGCAATAAAGCCGTAAAGTATTCTACCAGTTACAGCTATCTTCAAGAACTTCAAACAGATGGATTTAGTTGTACATACTGGTTTAAAAGGGTAACAGCTTAAAAGACTACAGGAAACTCTTCCTCTTTACCTTATAAAGCAGTAGTAGCCTTAAAAACCTTAGTAGTACCTTCAAATGGAGAAAAAAAGTCATGTGCCCATATTGTAGCAATAATCTTTTATAAACTTGACAGATTTCTTACAAGTGCTCAACACTGTACAGCACTAAGTGGTTTTATCAAGATTTCTTTTATGTGCCACATGCAGATCTACACAAACTGTGTGTGTCTAGTGGAAAGTGTCCCCCACAGCAGGGGGATGGAACTAGATAATCTTTAAAGTCCCTTCCAACCCAAACTGTTCTATGGTTCTATGATTCTATGTTAAACTAGCAATTCTTTAGCAGGTATTATTTTAAAACCTACTCAAAAAAAAAAATCTTTATAAAGCACGAGATACCCAATTAAGGACAGGTTTTATATGCTATAATTGTCTGTTCTGGTGACACACCACTGACTTAGTGGATTTTCCATCATTTCTCCCAATCACAATTGATTTGTGTAGTTCACAATTCACTATGGTATTTCCCAAAAGTGGCTGGCAAAAAAGCTTAGAAAGTATTCTGAAAGCCTAAAAAGGTTATTTAGCCTATAACCACTTCAGTGACTCAGTATGCATTCTACTTCTTAAAAATGAACCTCATTGATAATTTTGCCTATTAAAATATTGCAAAATAAAAGCCCTCACGTTCCAGTAATAAAGAAACATTTTCTATACATTGGTGCTCTTAGTTTTTCATTTTTTACATACCAGAATTATGAATGTTAAATCTTAAGGGATGAAGCTGTAAAATTCATTAGCCAGGATTAATAAGCAGGAGCAAAAATAGCTCATGAGTTCCAGGACACAGAAGACAGCACATCTTACAAGTCTTACACCATAAGCAACAATTTTCTGAGTATCTTCCCAGAATCTCTGCGGTCCCATTAAGATGATGTAAAATGAGGACTACGAGTGTTTAAAGCCATTAACTGACCATGTGGTCTCTTTTTTTTTCCCTAGACAAAGGAATATGTAAAAAGTAGCCATCTGTGCAGTCAGGCACAGAGTTAATGCCAAACTTCAAAACATGATTTAAGGAAAGGTTAAATTATTTTTCAAGCTTGAAATGCTAAATGAATGTCTCCAGTCTCACTGCTACAGGGAATTTTCAAATGCTGAAGAAAATGCCCCCAAGTGTTTGCAACAGCTGCTAAATTGCATATACTAAATGTGGTTTTGCAACTTGAAAATTGAACTATTTTCTTTTTATTCTATTCAACAGCAGTTCAAACCTACAACAAAATTAGAACAAGTCTGTCCTACAATACTAAATAGAATTTCCGTTTTCTGGGTTGCTGGCTTTAAGAACTCGAGGAAAAAGTGTAATAATAGCATTATAAGTTAAAAATGTATGTAGCAGTGGATAGTCCTAAATGAGCAAAAATTAAATTCAGGAAAAGAAATAAACTTAGTTTCAAATGGTTTATGGGGCAAAGGCAAAAGTCTAAAACAAAAGACTGACAACTTTCAGGGAGCCTAACTCAACAGTCAAATGTTATTAAACATTTGGTCTGTACCTTAATGCATGCACTCCCCATCCATCGCTTCTCACATTTTTACTACATAGTTTACAAAGGCGGATCATTTAGAAAAAGATTTGGGTTTTAAGAAGTAGAAGTTCGGTTCTAAACACTGGGTTAGTTGCAGGGGGAAGCATTTGTATTACCATGGGGAAGAGGAAAGGGCAAAGACTGTGCAGGCCTTTGATCCTGGGCTCTACAGCAGCTGGAACAGCTTCTCATCCCGGGCACGGGGGGTGAATCCCTCGGCTCCACCTTGCCCTGGAGCCGAGAGACACAGCCAGCCACGGACCCTCTCCAGCACTCCAGCCCTGGGCCAGAGGGTGTCCCAGCAGATCCCACACCTCAGCAACTCGCAGAGCTAAGACACACCAGACCCCACTGCCCTGCAGCCCAGTGGTAACTTCAGAGATGCTTTTAGCATCCCTCCGGTGCCAATACCTGGCATTCCCGACGGGTTCCAAGCCCCGGCCCTGCTGTGCCCTCCCCGCATCTCCAGTGATTCACCAGTTGCGAGGCATTTCCTGCCCCGGAGCTCGGGGGAGGGAATGGGGGCGATGTCAGCAGAGCACAGCGTGCCTGCGAGGAAATGGACCGCTGCAAAGGGGCTGCTTATCATCTCCTGGAACGGCTGAACCGTGTCTCCCACACCGTGCCAACACCACCAGTGCTTCAGGTTTTCAGGAAAATTCGGTCAGAAATGAAAGAACCACAAGTAACTCGGTCTTTTCAGAGAGGAAAGGAATGGTTAGACCCGAGTGTTTGTTGCTGTGCACCCCGCGTGAAACACACACACAGACTTGACGTATGCAAAACACTCTACAGCACATTCAAACGTTCGAAACAGTACTTCCAACATACGATTTTCATTTAAGGTTATACAAATAATGTTTAGAAAACTCTTAATAATGCAAGGGATGGGAACGTGATTACTCTGAAGACACATTGTTAGCTGTAAGCTTAACTACTGGAAAAGCCTTTCTTTCACAACATTAAATATTTACCTTTGAAAATCTTTTAAATTCGGGGATATTAACTGTCAGAACATCTCACTACTTATAATGCATATTAGGTGTACTAAGTGTTGTATGTTTAGAAAAACCCCCAATGGAATGGAACGGGACTGTTCAAGCCCCCCAGAAGAACCTGAACTAGCCACTTTTCCAAAGTCATGTTAACCCCAGTAATGTTCTTGCCATTAGAAAAAGGAGGAATGAAATTGCTGAGCTGGAATGCAAAATTGCAAAGAAAACATGATTCACAAGAATGGCTCTTTGTACTAAATTCCCAACCAGGCTAAGAAATGCAAAGTGAGATACTCCAGGGCAAGGGAGCAAGCTTTGCACAGGAAACCCAGTGCTTCCTCTCGGGATCCAGCAGCACTCAGAGAGAAAAGTGTGGCTTCTGGGTAACACACGCTCCAAGCCTGGGCCAACACCTTTCTGAACATACTTTAAGGAATCATCTTCTCATTTAAAGTTTACTGTGCGACCTCTTCACCCACAGGTAGTTCCTTATAACTGCCACATTACAGAAAATTATCTTTTCAAGAGAAAAATAATAATTAATAAAATTAAAAAAAAAAAAAAAAAACCCACAACCAAACTGCAAAACTGATATGTCAGAGTTTAATTCCTGTGTCTCCCAATTTTGTACCAGTAGTTTACAAGAAGGCCCACGTACAAAAGAAACACAGACCTTTGCTTCCCCTCCTTCTTAGCAGTGTATCTGCACAGGCCCACCAAGGTCACAGTTGGGTACTCCATCACAAACCTTCCTTTCCCTACACTACAGTCATATTTGGAAGCTGGTTCAGGCACAACCTCAGCTGCTCTTCTCACCTAGAGCTGCATTTCACCAAGAGAGGTACAATACAGCTTAAATAGCCATTTAACATAAAAGCTAATAACTTCAAAATAACTTAAATATATACGTGGTTAATTACACTAGTTAAAATAGCTATTTAATAACTATTCAGCTTTATAACACAAAATAGCGTGTTTATATATCTAGATATAGTCATTCTAATGGTGTCACTGCTGGTTTAAGGGCAAAGGCAAAAAAATGTTTGTCAGGAGACACAACCCTATGCTTATGAGAGCTTCTCCAATACATACATACATCTGCAAGAGCAATTAGCACATCATTACTAGCTGAAAAGTTCGTTTAGTTTTGGCAACCTGTAGTTATTTAACAGTCTGGCACTCCAGCAAGGCTGCCTCATTTCTGTAAACAGGCTTTTGTAGTTGAGATAAAGTCATTTAGCATCCGATAACACTAAATGTTATTAACTGCAATGTTACATAAGGCTCATGCAAAAGAGCAGCTTTTAGCACACAACAGTTATTTGCCAAACGACGATACTATTTTTTTAAATAAATTTTTAAAGCTTTATCATCAAATCATGTTCATGGCTTTCATTAATCTGTAAAGAATATATTTTTATCTCGTGTTATAAAAGCAAGCATGCCCGGGGGAAAAAAACGCAGAGCAAAATTAAAGCTGGGTGAAAGACAAAGTTTTTGTGAATTGACATCACCAAAAATTAAGAAATTTTTTAGGATTTTTATAGAGACCAAGCTACCTTATGTTTTGATACTTTTGGCCTTAGACTTATTAAAAAGCACTTATATTCAGTGCTGTTTCCAACTGCTGAAAGGCAGCTTTAAAGTCAGATTAAAAAAAATACAGTGTTACAAGACAGAGATGTGACTGCACATCTGTAAATACGTGGAGGACATGTCTCCAGTCCTAACTTGGCTGTGCTGAGAACAGTGCCAGGAGGGAAGAGCCAGCTCGTAACTGAGGTGAAGGGGCCCCCTCTCAAGAACGGGAAACAGAGGAACCTCTTGCAGAAGTAGGACATGCCAAGTGCAGAGAGAAGTCTGGAAAGGAGAGAAATGCACGATGCCTCTGTTCATATCCCAATGGGGCACAAGGTTTTATGTGTTTTATGTACTCTGTTGCTATTGCCCAGTTCCCCTTCCTGCCCTCTCCTCTTTCCCACCAATAAGTCAGCAGCACCCCAGTTTCTGCTCTACACTGCTTTCACCACTCCATTTCTATCTCATCCTTTGCCAAGATCCATGATCATCGTGATCTTCAGAAGAATGGTGTTCCCAAAAGACTGACTCTTTGTCATGGAAAGAGATCTAATATGGACATGAGACAACAGTCTTACGCTGTGCCTCCCATATGGCCTCCCATAACCAAGTGGGAAGGGAAAGCTCTGTCCACAGCTTGTCACCACTCAGATACCTGACATCTACCTGATCCCATGGACAATCTTCTGCCCCTACCAGGACACCTGAGTCCCAACCTTTTTCTTGAATTTTCACCCTTCCTCCAAGTATTAAGACATCTGCTAAGATGTAATGTGGCCCAAGCGTTTCCATTAAGGTGATTTAGGGTATACAGGAATTTGTAACTGCCATTTAATTATCACATACCGTAAACATACAAATATATGTCATCCTGGAGTTTTCCTTCCAACCTTTCTGCCAAAGCTTAATTATTGTTTTAATTTTGTGCAGTACAGGCAAAATTCTTTCTCCCATGTAATACGATACATAAATACACCCCTTGTGGCATATTTATGGCTTTCCTGATGCAACTGATGGAAAATTTGAGTTGTGTTCCTTAAATGGCACAATCTAGAGAAAGGAAATTGCAAAAAATATTAGAGAACATAGGCTACGACCAGTCATAAAAAATGCTAATAAATCTCATAACAGCAATGAAAATTCAGACAAAGGATTAACAGGATAAAAGAAATCACCTATCTATTTTTCCTACAGATGTCTTAAAGCTCTGCAGCCTAACCCAGCAAAGACAAATGAAGCATCTTAGACTATCACATTTTAATTACGGCTCAGACGACCGAGAACAATCACCTCTCTCAAGAATTCTGCAATTCAAAAGGGGAACGCGCTTTGGTTTTTCAGAAGAGCACGGCCGCGTTTCTCTAACTCCGTGTTTCCCTATCCGAGAGCCGCGGGCTCTGGCAGACCATCTCCGCTCTCTCTGCAGAGGCCGTGTCCCCGCAGGCCCGTGAGCCCCTCCGACACCGCCTCCCCCGGCAGCGGGTTCGGACACAGCTGGAAGGGATCGGCCCCGCTCCCTCAAAAGCGGAACGGGCGGCAGATGGTGCGATGGGGTGTTATCAGGCAGGGCTGACAAACAGCCGCTGTCTCCAGCAGTTGTCCACCAGGACAAATAAAGCTTTGTGCTGTCCACACCAGCACCTTGCTTTTAGCGAGGGAGGGTGGGGAAGAGAAAATACAAAATCAGCACAAACACCGCCCTATATTTTGAGCTAACCCGCATCCCACAAAAATTCGTACTTGAAATTAAATATGTGAAAGGGAGAAAGGAAGGCAAGAAAGCTTGAACAGAGAGAAGGACTCAGGAGTAACCTCCCCCCACCCCTCTCCACCTCCTCCTCTGCGCGTCTGGGCCAGGCCGGGAGGATTGGTTTACAGATACCTTTGGCTTTTAAGTGTTAAATGCAGTTAAGCACAGTTTAAAATTCAATCAAGCATCATTTAGCAGAATTAAGCTGAAAAAGCAGCAATGAACAAGCAGATATTCTGCAGCATCATTTGTTTTCAGTTAATGTTCTCCAGCTGTGCTTTCTTGAGAGGAAAAGGTTTGAAAAGCAGAACAGAATGAAAACAAACGAATACCAATCCCCAAAGCCAGTGGCCTCTTGTTAGGGGTTCGATAAAGAATCTGTGCTTTGAGCACAAATACAGAGCTCCATGCAATTTCTTTTCTGCATTTCAGTGTTTGCAATCTCCTATGGGGAATTCACATGACTCAGAAAAGTAGTCCTGGCTCACGAGCACCAGAGCACATGCCTAAATTCAAGAAATTCAACACAGGCTTAACATTTATTCCTAAAGGTTTCTATTTAGTAGGCTTCAGCATAGGCCTAAATTCTTTTTAAAATAATATTGGTTATAGGAATGTTCTTCCTAAAAACGTAATTTGTGTACATTTATAGGAAAGCTGTGTGAACACATAAATACCTGCAGAAACACTTCTCTGAGAGGCTCCATGTGGTCTTCAGTTCTTACCCTCTAGGTGGGTTTATGAACCATCCAAAAGGGCCCTAGACCCACATATTAATACGAAGAACAGGCACAATACAAAGTCTAGCCCAGGCCAAATCTACAAGCAAACTTCACTGTGGAAACTCACCTGAAAACCTTCAGTTTCTGAATTACAACTACTTAAATGTAGATATACATCACCATAATTCAATTTCCAGCAACAACAACAGTAAAAAAAACCCAAACAAAGCAAAAACAAAACAAAAACCAACCAACCAAAAAACCCCACAGGTATGACTCATATTTTAAAACATTTTAACACACTATTTCTACAATCTACAAATTATTAAATTGTAGTGCTCTACCTAATACAGAAGCTGCAAAACAGCAGCAAACAAATGGTTTTTTTAAAAAAGGAGCAAAGCTGTGTAATAAGGTGGTTTTGCTATATCTTGATAAATTTGCATGCTGACAAAGAGCACGAGCGGTGGCAACTTCCCTTCTGAAAGGGGAAGGGCACCTACGATTTCATTCCCTGTTTGCATCGGGAAGATGCAAATAGGGAGGATGGGCTGGAAATATTTACTTTCTGGCCTTGATTTGTTTGTTGTTCTCCTCCCCTCAGATACTTCCACAAAACAACTCTTGAACATGGTGCGAAGGTAAATTCGGACAGTTACTTCCTCGATGGTCTAAATGCTCTACAGTAGTGAAGACACCCAACACAAATACATGCTCTTTAAAACCAACAAACAAAACAAAGTGCTTGACATCAGAGATGAGCCTCAGCTACAACCATTGGCTCCTGAGCTCCTCCCTGCTCAAACTTCCCCAAGTGCACCACGTTGGGAATGAAGATTTGGCTTAGATTAATCTGTAACACATACTTTATAGCTTTTAATCTTAGAAACACATTCATCACCATTAAATTCAGCTTGTGTGTCAGGCCATAAAGAGGGAAGTTAAAATATATCAAGGTGAGAGAAGATTAAAGCTTGCATGAGAATCTCACTGAGTAGATGCACTGGAGTTCAAAGCCCATGTTGTTCAGAGGTTATGGACAGATTTATAGACAAAGTAATAACGGAAAAAGTTGAAGGAAAGTTCAGGATTCAAGGACAAACCACTGCAAACAACTATTGCAAGAGGCACCCGCACACTGCAAGCAATGTGGTGATTGGAATACGCTGAAACAATTCCTTGCATTTTATCTCTTCATGAGATGTGCTTCATAATTGGGCATATAATATACCATGCATAGGTACAGACCTGTAACAATCTTCATGGCTGTGAACAAGTCCTTATTGCCCAGGGAAGAGGGGCAGGAAGTCAAAGATATTTTTGGTGAACCTCTTGCTATCCTTCAGTTCATTGATACATTATTTCTGCCTTAATAGTATGACAGAAGATGAAATTTCTTGGTGGGAAACCTAATCATACTGATTAAAACATTCTCAAATTCAAAACTGTAAGTTTTCACAGCTGTTCTTAAACACAGTTTTTATTTTGGGTTAGCTAATCAAGGACGAGAGAGGGAGAGGGAAGGGGAAGAGAATGAATGAGAAGCATACAAACCCCCAAAATTTGGCACTATGCGCTGAAATGGGTGCGTATCTGGCTTCCTGACTGTCCCATCTGCCCTTCTCCCACCGGGCTCTTTTATCTGCCTGTTGCATTTTGTATGACATATTCATTGTGTGGTACACACCCTGTCATCTTTTCTTGTACTGTGCCCAGCATGCTGGAGCCTCACCAGAATTTCTACACTGCCATACTGAAATAACACATGCTCATGCAAGATTTCCATTGCTTACAACTCTCATTCTCAGCTGGAACCTCTCACAATAGTTTTTTTGTATGGCTGTTTAGTATTATACTGAAGTTATTTATCCTAGTTAGCAATTAAATTGATTCAAAGCATCTTCTGCATCACATTGCACCCCACTGCAGCTTTCTTCAAAGCTTTACCATATTGACAGGGCAAGAGAACTGATGACTTATATTAACACAGATTGTGCTGAGCTGTTTAAGACAATATTTCACTACATTCCTCATATCATTGTTATACGACATTTTCTCAACTGCTTCAATTTAAGTTACCCAGAGGCTTCAACATATGCAGATTTTCTCAAACCAAGCGAAAAAATGACAGCAGCATGTCATTTAAATTTTAATGCAATTGTATACAAGCTAATGATCTCTAGGGGAGATTCGCAAACAATAGACCTGACTCATCACTTTGTTACTCTAGTTTTCATATTAACAGAATTACACTGGAATAAATCTGGAGCCATGAAGCTGCAATTAGGCTCAATGTAATGAATTTGATCCCATTAGTTTTGTACCATTTATATTTTCAACTTCTTAAAAGTGATTTTTTTCTTAAGTACCATAATCTTCATCAGCAGAATATGGGTACTGGAGATGATCTGAATTATTTTCACAATGAATTTAGGATTCATCGTCATTCCTGGCATGAAAACACAACTGATGCTCTCTGAATGCATTTCTAAAGCATTCATTTTGAACACAAATGCACTCTCACATCAAAGGTAGAGCACACAGAGCTGCCTCCACTCACCATTGCTCAGCTCTCCTCAATCACAAGCTCCTGTTACCATCTTTCAACCCTGGCAAAGGTCTATCTGAAATTTCACACCACCGTGCCACCACCTACAGTCAGCACTCCTGGCATGTCATCTTACAAAGGGCCTGGTCATTCTGTGAGAAATAAGAGTGTGGAAAGATGATTTCCATATTATGCATTCCACAGCCACTGTGGTATCACAGCCCAAGCTCTGAAGCACCAGCATAAACCCACTGGCAGGAAGGGAGAGGTGAGGGGGCAGGTGGGCCAGGGAGTGGTTTGCCCACTGAAGTGACTTTTCCTGTTCCTGGGCATGTGGGGGTAGGGAGGATGCAACATGATGAAAAACATTAAGACTCACAAAATCACCCCCTGGAATTTCACACAGGATTACCAGAATCTGGTAGTGAACTCGAGTTTTGCTCACACTGATTTGCTTCACCTCCAGTGCAGGATCACTGAGCAAAACTTTCCTGTACTTGGTCCTACAGGATACAGGGACAGCCGCAGCACTCTCTGGGCTGTCTTCTCTGGCCAGAACAGCTGAAAGGGGAGGTGAAGTTGTGATGGAACCTGCTGCCATCCTCCATCCATCCATCACCCTATTCCTCACAACACTGCTCAATATTTTGAGAACTAGGCTTGCAGCAGCAGCACACCACTCATGGCTTCTTCCCTGCCCTCCTCCAGCCCACCAGATCCAGCTAACACCTTTCCTTTGGACTTCTCAAACTCCACACAATGACCCTTCCCCCAGTGGTGCTCACTTGCTGTTCCAATAAATTCAGACACAAAGAAGAGGGCAGCAAGGAGTGACCAGGGAGGGAGGCTTTAGCCCCAGCCCTGTCCTCTCACTCATCTCCCAGCTCCAGGCTTGGTCCTTCTGTCCTCACTCAGTTTTACAACCACCATCTGCACAGGATGCCACTGATGTCAAACGAGATGAGGAGAGAGCCAGGAGCAGCTGAACCACTGGGCTGTGTGGCCGTGCTCTGTGAGGAGCTATAAAACACCACCAAGGGTCTGGGTTTATTGCTTCTCACTGATTCATTATCAAACACGCTTTGTCCATAAACAGCCTGTTCCAACTCGCTCTGCCCCAGCTGCCAGCTGGCTAATGCAGTTGCACAGGTGTAAATGAAAAAGCATTATTTGGTCTGCAGAAACGCTATTATGAACAGAGATTTATCTAGATTTTCAGATCCCAAAGTCAATTTGTGAGGTCAGCAATTAAAAAAAAACCCAACAAACAAAGAACAACAAAGCAAAATTGAGCAATTCACTCACCTCTTCCATGTACTTGCATGCCTTATTTCTACAGGAAAGGGAGTCCCATCCACCTACTAATACAGCAGGTAGCAAATAAAAACAGTGAAAGAAATGGAATATGTACCAAAATCCTTATCACAGTTTCTACATGTTTGTGTTTTCAGATCCCTGAAGAGATTCAGGTAGGAGTTTGAGGCACTCAGCTCACTATTACATGTGTGTGTGTGTATGATTAATAGCACAGAAAATAAAAACATCTCTAGAATTCCACAACTTGGGCAGACGTACAGTATTTTCTTAATACAAAATATAAACTAATCTCAACATGGTTTTAGCTCCAATAGAATCTATTTTCTTATCTGGGCATTGGTAAATATGCAGGTTACAGTTTTCAACAATAAGTGAGTTTATGCAAGCCCATACAGAGGTACCACAATAAATGACTTATTACAGTGCCGAACAGGCAGCAGAGCTTACTGTAGACAATAAGGCGATTTCCAACTCTCCAAAATAGGATGGCTTTTTTTGTCAACTTTTTCTTTGATATTTTATTTACAGTTTGGCTTTTTTCAAACTTAAACTGTAATTCATGGGAAAAATTGTGAGGGCTTTTGTTTGTGGGTTTTTGTTGGGGGTTTTTTTTGTTTGTTTTGGGGTTTTTTTCCAGTTTGTGGAGTATCATTTGATGCCAAATCTCCATTATGTTTTAATAGATTCTGGACAGACCCCTTTACTATCAGTCTCATATTTTGAACATTAATTCTTAGTGTTTTCTTAATGTGATTACAAAAACAAAAAGGACAGAGACAAATATCAATCCCCTTTTGTGCTTGTGTGGCACATATAAACATATATACAATTTTTATATATATTTAAATATATATACACACATAAAAAAACTCTACTCTGACTCTTTTCAAACAAATCTTCTAACCTATTAAACCATTTAAACATGTCTTATTTTCTCTCTTATCAGTCATCTCCTTCCCATTCTTCTCTACTCCTACTCTCAAACAGTGTCACTCAGTGAACTGGAGTTTAAAAAAGAAAAGCCCTTCTACCTCTGGGTCCGGAAACATCAGGCACAGCATATTTTGCCTGTTTTAATCTAAAAATCTGGGTGACATAGGTGCAACAGATTGGTGCAAAAGCTAAATTATAAAAACAAATTCTTTAACTTGGTACTTAATCCAAAGTACAACCCCCCAAAATATTAAAAGCACATTCAGAATTACACAGAGCACAAAAGAATGCTTCCCACTGAATTCCTTTCACTCCCTGGCGACTCAGCCTTTTTGACTCCACCAGCACTGTCAGCAAAGCCAAAGGGATTTTTGCCAGGGTAAATACGGCTAAATAGGGTCCCCCATCCATAGATATTTCTCTTTTTCCCTGTTGCCAAGTAATTTCTGATGTTAATCTGCCTCTAAGATGAACTGAATTTTATTTTTTTCACATACAGTTCTGAGATAAACACTCACCCCTCGAGCATAAGAACATGCCTATGCCCCTCTGATGTCTTGGGTATTTCTTAACTAATTAAGTTAATCACATAGACAATGACTGAGCAAAAAGCTACACAAAGCTTTTCAAAATCATCCTTCATAGGGGTGGGAACAGCCACACAGAGCAGACTTCCTGAGAAGCGTTCCATTTAAACCATCCTCTAAACCCATCACATTAGTTAGCTGTTTACTTTGGATATCCTTTTACTCCCCTGTCCAGGAGGAGAGATCAAGACCTTGTGCTTGTTCTAAATCTTATCAACCATACATAGAATCAAACCCACAGCCCCAAAGCAGTCTGTAGTCAAGCACTAGGGGGAAGAAAGAGGAATATCCGATGTATCCCATTTTGTAATGTGCTGATATTTGTTTTGCATCTCCTTGTCCTTCCAAAAATCAGAAAGATTTCCTCAGTAAGAAGGACTAACATCAAGGAGATGCTTTCCTTCTGCTCTGAGACAGAAGCAAACACTATCAAACTGAGACACAAAGACCTGGGCATCCAAGCAAAGGTTAACAGGCTGACTTTATCTTTCCAAGCATCTTCCATCTGAAGAGATGATGAGGAGAGAAGGGCAGCGACCACCCAGCTCTCCATTACCTATTCCTCCTGGTTTCCTCTGCAAACATTCCCAGGGAGGCTGGGAGATCAGGAGACTAAGGAAAGCGTTACTAATTGACAAAGACAAAAGCAACTTGGGAGTGGCCAGCACTACACCACCATCAGTGGGAAGATGTCAGTGAACAAAGAAAAAAGAAAAATAAAGGCTTTCCTTTCTTGGTGTTACCGTTCAGTGTATTGCTTTCAGTACAAACATCATCTCTGCTGTGATGACATATCTGAATGTCTGTGTCATGGCTTTTTATATTCTGAATGAAATCTTTTTATAATATATGCTTTAATTTTACATACTGATGCAAAATCAGAATCCTGGGCTTTGTGTATTTGGGATCCTGGTGCTACTGATTGAAACATGCACTTCACTTTCTATTAGGTAACTTTCCAGATTAGTAAAAAAGAGCAATGTTTACATTTCTTCTGCTTTATTGCTATACCTTCCAAAGACAAAAGCAGGACTATGTATTATTCATCACTGCCTTTCCCTTGGTAGGTAACACCAATTAATGCTGACCTTCCAGGACATTCTTCCCTTCAAAACAACAAAACCAGATGACAATTCTTCAGAACTCCCAGACCTCTCTCCCATTCAGCTTTGAACAAGAACTTCTATGCCTGAGCACAAGCAAACTTCATAGACAACAACTTGTATCACTCCTTGAGGATCTCACAGAAGAGCAACACTCACCCTACAGTGATTGGAGACCGCAGCCCTTCTGTTCAGATTTCCAGTGTGCACTAGGAGTCGGCACATCGTGTTTGTAACCTTCCAGCACAATGTGAACACACTCCCCCCCCAAAAAAGTTTCATCTACTAATTTCTTAGAAGCATCCCATTTTTTTCAGAAGCTGGTTGTACATAATACTTGTAGTTTCATCAAATTCATGCTCAGGATGATCCATATGGATTTAGCAATTACCACTGAAGAAAAGGTCACAAAATTTTGCCTGTTCTGAAATCATCTGTTCCTCCTCTGTTGTGCTCAGTAGTCACACAAGGACTGAATCCTTGCTTTCCAGTACACAAAGCTCAATTACTTTTATGTGCATTTTTCCTTATGGGACTTGCCCAATTTTGATGGAAGGTAGGGTCAGCTTTGTCCATTCAAACATGGATGTCTCACAGAACACAATTTCCTTTGAGGTTGTTTAGAATATCTGAATGAAATTTCTCTTGCTTCTGGGAAGCACTTTGTGGAGACAGCCTGGTTGAAGAATGTTAACAGAAAACCACTTTCAAGGAGTCAAGGAAATGAGTACATGTTCCCAAATAATACCACATGGACTAAAAAGCCCCTAAAAATCTATAAAGCTCAAAAGTTTGAGTTGCCTGTTAATCACAAAACAAAAACACTGAACAGACCAAAGTTGTCCCACCCTTTGGTGACTCCCATGTCTTTTTTAAATGCCTGCTCAGGAATTTTGTCCCTGCAAATAATGCACCTAAAAGCTATTCATCTGACTTGTAAACGTATTTATTTCTTTCACAATACCCAAGTATTTCCAGTTGCTCACACAATGACACTACTCTGCATGGACTTTTGCCTCATTCCAGGTGTTGCTGTGCTCTTGGCAGCAGGGATGCAGCTCTTCCCTGAGCTAAACCATGCCACTTCCCATAAGAATTCCAGGACTTATGGTTCCTCTTAGGACAAATGCACCAGAGGGGGAAGGGAGAGGGACAGGAGAGGATTTATCAGTAGTAACAAAACATTTAGAGAAAAAGGACTTCCGAGCAAGCCTGCATGCGCTTCTGTCTTCCCTAAGTTCCCAGTACTTGGTGATCCTCAGGAGCTGATGGCTCTCTACAGACAAGTGTTTTTCTTCCAAATAGCTACTGCCTGTCTTGTTCCTAAAAACCCATTTCAGAGCCAAAATTCTGCTCTTTTGGCATTTCTTTTCCATTGCCTAGCCAGGCCAAAGCTAAACTTCAGAGAAAATTAAGGGAAACGTCACCACATAGAGAGGGGAATGCCAAAGTTATTTTTGGTTGACAGGTAGCCATGTCGACACCTGCCATGCTTTGGCTTACCTGTTTTTCCAAAACACACCTCCTGGGCAATATGGTCCACCAGACATACAAGTATTACAACAACAAGGGTCACAAAGCACTGCTACTGTACAGCTAAACCCGTTGCCACAGAGTTGAAATACATCCATAATGAACTTCCAATCCATCACTAAAACTTTAGTATCAACAGTTGAATTAATTATATTCATATGCACAAAATAATCTAGAGCCCATGAAGCAGGGGAGTTGAAAGAACAACACAGAATACAAAAAGTAAGCAAACCAGCAGCTCTCTGAAGCCTCTGAAGTCTTTTCAGGATGCCCCTGTGCAAGTTGTGCTCTGCAGACACAACACAGAGTATGGTCTGAGCCCTGCAGAGCCACAGGAAAGCTCTACCTACCACAGCAGTAAGCCAGGCCTTTGAGAAGCTCTGCTCAGAAGAAGGTAAAACGAAGAACTGTTGTCTGAAATTCAAATAATAATTATTCCCCTAGGTGTCATAAACAATTCACGATGCTGGAAATTAATTTGTTTGGGTTTTTCTAAATGTAATAAATATGATGACTCTCTGCATCTACCATTCGTGAGAACTTAAAATATCACTTCACAACCCTGAAGTTCATCTGATAAGACCAAAGTAGCACTGCTCCTGCAATGCCAGAACAGCTTAAATCTTGTGCAAGTCTTTACCCTCAGGTTTCAGAAACAAGAATTTACATTTCTAGTTGCACCTATGCGACTCCATTCTCTCCATCAAAAAAAAGCCTATTTATTACTGCTCACAGCACAGGGAGCCCCAGCTGGGCAGCAGTGCCTGTGTCAGACAGCTGTGGCTCCATTCCCAAAAGCACCAGCCAGCCTGGGCAGGTGAGGAGCCCATGCTACATTTTTCCCAGGGATGTGGTCTGCGATGTAAATGAGGCTGCTCTCTAAGCCTGCCTTCAGAAAACACTCTCAGGAACCCAGATCTGCCATTTCCTCCTTGAAATCTCTCACTCCCCAAAGGAAAGAGAAAAAAAAACCCTAAGCTTCCCCAGCAGTAAGCATCTGCCAAGAAATTCTAAGTGTTCCCATCCAAACCCTCCTCCCTTTTCTTAAGCTTTCCATTTGTTGCTGTATTATAAATCACTCTGGGGAAATACCATGGACTCTGAATTTTTGTTATGTTCCTAAGTAGACTCTTACTAGACTCTTTAAAATAAAATAGTGTGGTCTATCTGCATAAACAAATTATATATTGCTTTTTCTATATTAATTATATGTTGCATGGATTAACAGCCATGTTAAGAGGAAGTTAAACTACCCCTTATTACATAAAACTGCTACATCCAAAACAGAACAAATATTGCAAAGGTTCAAGAAAACTTTGGGGAATGCATCAAAACACTGTGCAAAGATTAGTTCACTTGGCTCCAAAATGGCTTGTCAAATAACCACAATTTTTTTTTTTTTTTAAATTTGAGTAAGAGCATCCGACCTGTGGTCAGAAAACAGCACCTTTCAAAGTGCTGCAGCCCTAGTACATGTCAGAAGGTACGTTTTCTCCCTGCAAGAGCTTCTCCTACACATACATCCTCTGATTTTGTTAATGAAGGAATGTACACTCATGGGCCAGTCTCCTAATCACATCTTTTATTCCAGGAAGGTCATTGTAGGCTAAGAATAAGGCATTAAAATGCCCTCAAAGTATTTATAGAAAGATGCTGTGGAAAGGCAGGAATAACTTAAGTACAACAGAGACTGTGCATTACTAATGGAAGTTTCTGCTGCAGCTGAAGACTTTGACAGGGAGCTCCTAACCAGCAGATACTCCAACAACCAGAAGGTAAATGCTTTTTCCCCTGGAATCAATTGATGGACCGGTTTTCTTTACCATAGAGGATGATTTACATATCTGAGGAACGTTTTTATTTTCTCTAAGTAGTGGCAGAAATTAGGAAAACAACATGAAAGGCGTGGGACAGAGTGCACCACATTCACTCAGGGCCAGTGACCACTTTATTTGCATGTCAGCAAATTTTCAGGTATCTAACCTTGGGGTTTAGGTGTACAGTGAAATAGCACTGAAGTTATAACTCACGTCTGTAAGGAGAAAAAAATACAGTGTCATCAACTTAAAACTATTCATCTAACCAATGAAAACCAACATCAGAGAAAAAAATTATCCCCTTACATCACTCTTAGATTGTCAACATTTGGTGTAAATACACATTGGGGTTGACTAGCCAGAACCTACAAAACACTAAAAAAATCATTATTTCAACACTGTAACCACCACAGTGTTTTTGGGGAATCTGGAGATTTTGTGAATACCAAACCCCAGCACATGTGAAAGCATGGCAGTCACAGAGGACTCACTCCCAGCTCTGACACATTTCCTCCACAAGGCTGGCCAGACCACTCAGGTTCCTGCCATCGAGTTCGCTCTGCTGCTGCACGTGCAGGGAGAGGAGCTGGTTCATCACATCCCACTCCGGCATCGAGCCACTTCTGCACTGACATATCCGTGTTGCACGTAGACCTGACACATCCCTGTGGGGCCTTCTGCTTGGGAATTTAGGGGAGTGTTACATCCTTTTGCTATCTTAAAAGCCTTTTGTAAGAGAACATTTAGATGCAGGCCCCTGTCTACACCCTCTGTTTCAAGGTCTGCTGCAGAGATCCAGCTCAAGAGGCTGAGCTGGGTGCAATGTTTGTCTCGCAATGTTTGTTTGGAATGTGCTGGACATGAGACATGGTGAAACACCTGGCAGGCAACCCTGCCAAATACTGACTGTGCATAATGTGGGCCTGAATATCTGAGAAATCCCCCTGTGTGAATAAAGGCCACAAAGTACCTGCTACCACACTAAACTCCAATAGTCTGCAGCCTTGTCCAGAAGCAAACACCCTCACGGAACCACATTAAGGACCTCGGCAGATCTGTCACCCAACACACACCCCCAAGGAGCCGCTCCAGTCAAGCACCGGCTCCTGCTTGGCATAGGCAAGCCCTCAGCCCTGTGCTGAGGTGACTCTGCCCTGCCTATGTCAAGAAGGAGCTGGGATTGTCTCCTGCCAGAATCTGTTATATACTGGATTGCTGTGCCACAGTGTGGATTTTCTGGAAAACAAACACTTAAACAAAACAAAACCAAAAAAACAACCAACCAACAAATGAACCCACAACACCAACACCATAAAAACACCAAACCACAAAACCCCTGAAATGGAAAGTACAAGATTTCATTAAAATGTGGCTTTGTGAAATAAAAGTTGTGTTAAAAACAAAATATGAGGTGTAAAGACTAATATACTTCTTGTGCTGTGATCTCACTATCTCTCTCTGTTATAATTTATCATTAGGAGGAGGCACACAGAGTGGACCTCTGTCCTGTCAGCAACATCTGACAACACATCACCATGATCTGCCTTCCTCACTGGGAAAAACAACATTTCCTTCCCAGAGCATGTAAGTTAAAGACCAATTTCCAAAGACTTTTAGGTTCTCCTGTTGTTATCACTGAGAAAGGAAAGTAAAAAGCAACTCATTAAAAGGAGGTGACCTTTCTGCCAGGCTGGCTTCCATTACAGCAGTTTTCACACAGCAGAGAAAATCTCTAAGGGTATTAACAGAACGAGCACCTGCAGTGCCTCCTCCATGAAATGAAGTTTGCTCAGTTGAAAACAATACCAAGGAAAGGAGTTCTGAAAACAAACGAGCTGTGCCTCTTGGGAAGAACAGGGAGAGAGGCACTTAGTGTATTAAATCACACACTTGTTTCCTTCTTGTCACCAATAAAAGTGAGTGATAGAGACCTAAATACTTCTGTATTTCTCAAGAATCCAGAAGAGATGCTATAATATCTGAGCTGCACAAACGAACTGAAACATCTGATTGCCTCTTGAGGAGCTACAGCATTTATTATGCTTCACCTGGGCCATTCCCTTGGGTCACACACAACACATTACTGGCACAGAAGGGACATGCCCGCAGTGAACAAACTGGGAAACCACCTCGTCCTGCTCAGAGGAAGGGAGCAAGGGCTTCAGGAATGTCTTGGGGTGTGAACCCCAGTAACACTCTGCTCCCCTCCTCCTCCAGCGACACACGTGTCCTGCCTGCCAGTACTACTGCAGGACACCTGAGGAGAGTTGGGAACAGCAACCATAAGCCACCACACCTTGACTCACTGCAAGATTCTCTAATCTAAAATAAAGTTTCCCCTTCACTTACATTCAGTCACTGATCATAAGGGGTAAAATATTGAGACAGTATTCCACAACTCAGTGGCAATCCCGACCTAAATTACTTGCCAACAGCTCCGCTGCTCCGTCAGCATCCCTGCCTTTGAAGCACAATCACCAAACAAAACTTAAAGAACAAATAAACAAACAAAAGGAATGCCTTTGGAGCTTTCTTCTGATGTAGATTAAAAGAAAAGGGCTCACCTAAGAGCCAGCATTCCTGCAATTAAGCCAGAAATGAGGTTACCTGCTTGGCAGCACCAAGAGCTAGACTGGGTACTGTCGACAAAACTCCTAATGTTAACTTAGCAGCAAAAACGCCTGTCAAATCCATTTTTCATAAGAGGAATACTGTAGTCTTAGTTTGGTTTATCATGACAAGCTGGAAAGAATCACAGTGGCTGTTCATGAAGGCAGGAATGACATCGAAGCGCTCCTGGTTTGGATGTGCCCGACCTAATTCCATTATTAAACCATTCAGTCTTGAGGAGCAAAGCTAGACATCACTCACTGCACTTAGTCAGACTTAAGTGTTTGTAAAAAAATCTGTTCCTTAAGCAGCTTTCAGCATATTTGAATAAAAGTCACTGTGAAATATACTGAGAGCATAACAGATGGCTTGTTCTGAAACCAGGCAGCAAAACATGTCAAGGGGATGGACACACAAAGTGTCTCTCAGCAGTGAATTATGGAGTGTGAGTCCAAGGCAAAGCTCAGCCATATTCCCAACTCCTTTCACTTCATAACAAGAAAAAAATCAGCCTTCAGTTTCTCAAATTTGGTGTAAAATGAAATCCCTAATCCAGTTTCCTAGTGGAGAACCATTAAATTGCAGTAAATGATATATGAATGCATTACATTAGTACAGTTCTAGTATGCACTTGTATGCAATAATTTAACAATTTAATCCTGATTTAAGGTTGACTAAATTTAGCTCATGAGGAGAGATTAAAAGCATTCACACCATAGAACTTGTTAAAATGAAAGCAGTAATGAGGAGATGATGGGACAGAAAAAAGTCAAATGTGGCAGTTCTCAGCACAGAGAACAACTGCTCAGGAAATCACACTTCAGAAACAAAGGTGGTCCAAGATGTATACCAGATATGAGCTGTGGAATAACCTCCTGAGCCAGAGTATAGGACTCTCATAATTTGGTGCTCGTAGAATAGGAATAGGGGATGTGTGTGGGGGGGGGAAAGATGCTAAAACGGTTCAGCCTTGAACACTTAAGTCTTCAGGCAGATGAACAAAAGCCCGAATATAAAACAAAAGGTCATTGAGTTTACTATCTTGCTGCTGTAAATAATGCAATATAATGAAATATAACTATTTCATTAACTGATTGAGCCTTATCTTAGAGCACTCTAAGTTTCTTTCCCTTGTAACAAGTATTAGAGTAGCAAACAGTCCTAACATCTAGAAATAGATTGGGTAAATCTGAAAAGGGCTAAGTAACAATTTTTCTTTTCTACGTTCTTATTACTCAAACAGGCACTGGAAAATGAAACACCAAATATACAGCTAAAGAGAAATATTGTCTGACCTACAGGAAAAGATGGCCGATTAACCTAAAAACACCACACTTTTTTCATTAATTCTTTATTTTTATTTTTTAAATTGATTCCTGCTGTAAAATGTGCCCACTATTACCATGGACCAATGCAAAATATGCTTTTCAAACAGGTTGCATGTGGTGCTTCTGTTGGTTCACAGCCCCAGGCACAATCCAGGCAGAGCTGGGCAGGTGACACGGGGTTGACTGGAGAGGTGGCTCCTCTTCCCGGCCAGATCCAACTCCTGCTCCTGGAAGTCAGATCCATTACCTCTTCCACTGGCTCTTAAGCTTATGGATGAGCAACTACTTATTAAAGCTTGTCACTACCTTGTTCCAGACAGAGGGATAGTTCAAAGAAAGTTTGGGTCTTAAAGTATAAACTGCTTTTCTTGGGAACTTTCAAACCCCTTCAGAAATTGCCTGATAGGTTAAACAAACCTGTGGCCTTTGGTTTAAATTTTGTACGTATTATCTGTCTTCACATCAGAGCTCAAACTACCATTTCTGTCCTCCTGGAAGTCTTTTAGGCATCAAAAAACCCCAAAGAGATAAAAGGCCCTGTCCTCTATGAACACACAGTGGCACTTGTGCACACTCAGAGTCATCTCACTGTCTGAGGTAACCGGTAATTACGACGCTTCAGAAATGGCTTGATTTCAACTTGATAATATGGTTAGAACTATTAGCTTCTTCCATTACCAGATGGGCTGTATAATGTGAAAAATAAATTACAAAGCACTTCCCAGGGTTGCTTTAAATTACTGATTTGTAGCTGCAGGCATCTAGTAAGTTGTGAATGATTACTGATGTAAAAGAGCAACTCTACTGGGGATGACAGTAATTAGTCCTTACAATATTCAGTGAAACATAGTCAGGAGAAGAACAAGGCACATAAGTAATTTATGCACCACAATTAAACAATTGTTAGAACTTGCAAAAATTTAAACCAGATAAATACTGCATAAAACATGCACCTGTGGATTAAAATCTTATATTACAATACCACTTTTATAAGAAAATATCAATTAAGTTAAGCATAGCAAATACGACACGGATTCATCAGCCTAAATTACTGCTTTTACCACCACCTATTGTCTTTCTAAAATGTTTCTCCTGCACTGTGAAATAATGTAAGTGGCCTCCCTTTCCCATTTTAACCATGGCAATGCTTAACAAGTGAGCCAGATATCCAAGAAATAAACCAGCTATGAACTGTTGAATTTGTTGGTGCTTGGCATTTACAGGCTTTTAGCAGCATAGTGATGAATATAACGGAGACCGAATTTGAATTGTATACTGCATTATTTTGATAACTATAACTGAAATATATACATATGTATATATATCAAAAAACATGCAAATTCCTGGATGATTCTATGATTCTGAGAGAAAAACAGATAATAAATATTTTTTGAAGCTTAACATGAAAAAAACCTGGGAGAAACACCACTATTTCCAACCTGAAAAGCAATGAACTAAGGAATCCAATAGAGCAGCCCCAATTCAGCTGGTTATTGTACCTGCTTTCTGCATGCACAGACCGCTGGCACCACACAGGTATGGGCATTTTGGGCACCCTCAGTGCCAGCTCAGCCCATCCAGTGCTCTTAATGAAAACCTGCGTGTGCTCCTGATGTTCTGTGGCCTTTCAGCATGGAGCAATCTCTGTAAACACTTCTCACCTTGGGAGTGAACAGTGGAAATGAGTGGTTTGATCTTGGAGGCAATGGAAACATGGTGGTAATCTTGGAGGTAATGGCAGCAGAAGGGAAGGCAGCAGTGATGCAGGTAGAACAATTTACTGAAAACTATTCAGACTGATTGGATGCCACCAAGAGGGTCTGATTCCATGGTATAAACTCCTTAGCTTTGTACCCAAGCTTTTGCTGTTAACACTGTGATCAAGCTAAAGCTGTGCTGCTGCACACCAGCAGGGAATCCAGCCCACCACAGTAATAACAACAAATTGATGTGATACAGTACATAATGAATAAAAACTAAGACCCAGCATCAAGCTGTTAATATGTTACACCAATAGATCTCACCTATTCTCAACTATTTTTGGACTGTCTATAAATGTCACTGGACACTACAAAAGCCTTTTAATGTTCCTGATTCTCCACTCCAGCTACAGCTCGTCATGAATCAAAAATCATTTTGTTAGGGTTCAGTTATGCTTTATGGGGGTCAGCACACCAAGTTAACTGGATGAAAAATTGCGCCTTGAGAAAAAAGCACAACATATCATGACCTGGTTCTACCTTCTGCTACCCAGATAGGCTTAGGCTTATCAGCTATCATCACACACTTCATAGCCTGCCAACCTAAGTATTTCCCTTTAAAATAAACATTTGAATTACAGATTATAAAGAGCAGTCTGTTTTAGCAGGTGCTCTGTCAATCCCTGCCATTCTCAAGTTTTGCTTTACCTACTCAATCTCGAGAGAACATGTTGCTAAAATGAACAGACCTTGCCAGAAATCTCTCCGCAGCTGTGCTGGGTAAACCGGAGAAAAAGAGATTTAAGCTTTAAGGAAGACTTTCAAAAGGCTATTCCATCTGGGTAAACAAATACAGAAAGGCAGGTTTCTACTCCCTAGCCATCCTGGAAAGGGTAAATCTGTGTTTCAATAGTCTTCTGACCTTCAGAAGTGGTATCAAACATACGAAAAGGACTGCAGTGGGCACTCTACTGGCAACTCTGTGCCACGCTCACTGGCAAGGTCAGGCCTGAGCAGGAGAACAGGTGGGAAGAGCTGCAGATCCTGCGTGACGTGTCTCCAGCCCTGTAGTTTGCAGCTCCCAGGCCCTGCCCTGCCCTCTCTGCTGGGTGCTCCCCTCACCCACACAGCAATGCCCAGTATGCCAATCATGTATCTAATAAAGCTCTGTAGATAAAGTTATCTAAATATTGGTAGACCAACTATGTCCTAGGCACAAGAGGGACATTTAAAAAGTTTAGAGAGACAAATCTCTGCTGAAGAATTTGAACTCTGGAGCTGCTTTATCCATATAATGTTGTTGTCTCCTAAATTCACCAGCATTTGTAGTCTGGCGGTTAATTCATCCCCTTCAAACAGGATGGCAGCTAAGTAATAACAGGGGGAGAAAAAAACCTTAAAGGCCAAGAGAATTAACTGTATCTTACTAAAGCCAGTGAGGTCATGCATTATTCATGCATGGAAGACAGGAGTACACTCAGCTAAGAGGGCTATAGGGACCTCAGAATCTGAAGCTCCCATGATTTGTAGCCATTCAAAAGCAGGGCTGCATTATTTTATCTGAAAGCAAAAGACTGCTAACTGCTGCATCTCTCACATGTAGGCAAAGGGATTGCTTCCATTTCTCACGGACACTGCAGGAACTTCTGTTGCAGAGCTAACAGGAGAACTTGGCTGTTCTCCCCCAGACACAGAAAGGGAACATGGAGAAATATTTAAGCCAACTGATATTGCTAAATGCAAGAAAGAATTCTTGTGTTACTAGAAGATGTCAGAGCACGTGGCTATTATACAGCTGTTTTCATGGGCTCTAATGAGACCATCAGCATTTAATGCTGGCCAATACACAATCCTTTAAATTAATTAAACCACAGAAAATAGCTGCTTTGTACTAAAAACAGCCCTTTACACTTAAACTACTTACATCCACTATGAAGTGCCAGTCCAAACTAATATTGCATGTTTGCCACCTTCTTTCTAAAAATACACCTTTATAGTACAGAATCTATTATTTCTCTACAGTATAATCATGGAAACTGCATGACTGCATTACTTCTAGTCCATATGTGTTAAATAAGTGAGCTCATTTTGTAGAAAATTTCACACCCATGTCTGAAATCTGTCTGTTACAATACAGTATTTACTTTTTACTTGGGCTGTAAACTATTAAACCCACAAGGTCAAATCTTGCAGACAAAACTCACATTCACTGAAATCCCAACTGAAAACTGCAGAATTTTGATCAATGGTGTTCATGCCACAGACAGTGCTGGTGAATGAAGTCTGAAGAACCTCAAAGAATTATTTCACATTTGTCAACAAGTTCTCTTCAAGGAGGTGCCTTTACAAGTGAGCCACCCTTAATTTCTATGTCTCCTTTATTCTTTTACATATGCTGATATGAGCTGTTACATGCTATGCAATAGTTACAACATGGAACACAAACAATTACTCCACTAAAATACCTTTATGTTAACCAAGCCTCAGGAGCAGATGAACTATCGATCCTTTTTCTCCTTCTTCCATTCTACAAATCTAATGAACTATTGATTCTTTCCTCCTTCCCCCATTTTCTGCTTTGGCTATGCATGCCCCTCCTCCACTGTCTAAATCTCCTTTTCTGTGCAGCCTTAGATTCATCCTTCTCCATTCCAGCCATGCCTGTCTGTACATGGGTATCTGACAGCAACGCTCTCAAGCCAGAAGAAATGCAGGACTGCATGTTAAGCTGTGCCCAGCAATGAAGAGCACTGGAAAGGAGCTGGTTCTCCACTCCACTGTCCCTTTCCTACCCCATGCTGGAGCTGCCACAGTGGACACCTGCCACCTCCTGCCCTCCACAGGACCTGATCCCACAGCCATGAGAACCATCACACCATGCTGAGCGTGGTGCTGCCAGCCAAGTGAGATGGGGGAGCTCTGCCCCCTCCATCCTCTGCATCCCTTCCACACAGTTCAACACAAGAGGACCCTCTCTGTTTTCAGGGGGCACTGGCACGTGAGAAGGCCAAACTGTTGTGGAAAATGTCATCCCAGTTATTGATTGTTTTGTACGTCAATGACAGTATTTATAGTGTTCTGCAAATAAACTCCAAGTGATTTTTAAAAATTCCTTCAAAAGCAAAAACTGTGAGCCCAAGCCCTTGCTGTGAGGAAAATATTTAATGCTCACTGAGCCTGTCCAAACCTCTTTGCTTGTTCATTTTTCTATCTGTAACAGCTCCCTTCTCCTTCTGCCATGAAGGCTGCCCAGGTGCTTACAAGTTGCCCACAACTCCAGCCCCACACACTGTCCTGCACAGTAAGCACAATACATCCAGCCACCAGCCCTGGCACAGTTGTAACCTCCAGAATCTCATGGCAGAGGTATTTGTAGTTTCAATGTTTACGAGAGATTTTGCTATACTTTCCCCCACTGAATCCTTTGATTCATTGTTGACAGTTCCTCTGCAGGCAGGGCAAATGAGGAGAGAGGACCCCCAGCTCCAGAGACAGGAACAGAGATCAATGTGCTTGGCTGTTCCAGACAGATCTCCCATAATCAAAGTTTAACCAAGACTATAAAAATAAGGAGTTTTCAAATAAAATGTTTCTATTATTCCGTAAATGTATGGGGAAAACCGCCTCATTTCACCAGAACAAACTAGAACAAGATAACGTTAAATAATGAAATTTGACTCCCACAGATAAAGCAATTCAAGTTAAAAGATCTGGCAGTTGAGGTCCTTTCTGTGTTGCTTTTTACTAGTCAACTGGGCTGTGTTCTGGGTTGGAACAAATTCCCCCAGCACATCCATAGAGAAGCTGTTTCTTCCATTGCCTCAGAGACACAGACCTTGGCTGTGCAGCTTCCTGCTCCTCCCCGCAGCCACCTGAGTCCTGCTGAGCTTCAGGTCACTCTGGGCTTATGTCTCCAGCCACCGTCTACCCCCTTGGCTGAGCACACGGGGCTGCTTTCTAGGAAGGAGCTGTCACTCCTTTCCTCCTCAGGTCCCCTGTGATGGCAGAGTGCAATCTCAGGATCAAACAGAACAGTCCTCACCTGGGCTGCCCTGTCACTCCTTAAAAACACAACATCTACTAACATTCCATAAATAGGAAATGAATGCATTAAGCAGAATTATCACCCATCATACCTTCTTAACTTTTGGTAGAATTTGCTCAGCCTTCACTGTAAAACCAATATTTGTCTGTTCTGACTTTGTTAAAAGCATTTATATGTAGAAATCTTATTGATCGCTTAAAAGCTGACAGAGTAAGTTTTGATGTGCATGATGAAAGAAATCTGTAATTTAAGCAGTGGACTAGGAAGAGATTGGGTGGTCAGGGACTGTGCCCACTCCCATATTGAGTATGGGGACACTGAGGGAGGAGGGGGACAGGAGTGTGACCAGCAGAAAGGCTCTCTGGCAATCCAGAGACCCAAGTCCTCACTCTCAGCCATAAGGTATTTCTGTTGAAAGATCAGGGAAGAACCAACAACATAAAAACCCACCCAACTTGCCCACTCAAACAGCTTCGGGCCACCTCTGTAATTAAGAAACAGAATGAGAGCAAACACAAACACTGACTTTTAACGGTTTCCTTTGGGCCCTGTTTTTTGATACAGATACGAAATCCTTTTGCTTAACTTGAAAAAAATAATTTGGTTGCATAGCATAGTTATGGGATACATTATTATCAATAATATATAAATATGAACAACAATAAGCAATAAACTTGACATTTAGAGTTTGTTTTTCCAAACTGCCTTCCCTCCCCCAATTTTGAGAAAGTTTTAAGAGCTCACGTTATTATGAATCATCTACTCAACATGTTATTTCCCACCTGGAATAGCATTTGACTTTTTTAATATTCTTGTAAATTTATATGTGAGTGCTTCAGACCTATTACTACTAAATAATTTAATAAGCATGTGTCTCCAAACCTGGCTGTAGTAGGAGACCAAATGAAATAAATGAATGCAAAAGCCATAATTGAATCATAAGCTATGAGAGATGAGAGGGAGGGGGAGTTCCACTTCGTCAGCTCTATTTCTATAGTTTGCCCAAATCCCAGTTCCCACTCATCAAGGAGACCACAAACAGCTCCAGAGAATTATTTCCTCTACAAGGTTTAATTTCTGTTGTGAAAAAGCTGCTCAGGTTTCCTTACCAGGCAACACATCCCTGCATCAGCAGCACCAACCAAAGGGAGGGAAACATGCCACAGGGGTGAGCCACTACCCCCCAAACAAACCTTCACACAACCTCCTCCTCTCCCAAAATACTCCATGTAACAAAAGCCTCATTGTTGTGGCTCCAACTCAAAGCATGCAGATGCTCACCAGATGCTGCCAGACTGGGAAGTGAGGTGGAAAACGGAGCTTCAGCTGTTACAGACACGATGGGGTTTGATCTGCCACTATTGAGGTCAGCAGAAGGACAGCACTGTGTTTCATAGCAGTACATGCTGGCTGACAAAGGCTGCTCCTCTGCAGGCAAACAGCCAGACTGACCTTAAAAAAAGCTCTTTGAAATGTGGCCTCATCTTTCTGTCACTTCTCATGCTCGGGAGATGCATCCACCAACTTACCTTGCTCTGTCCAACAAGTGATGCCCTCTCTGTCAAGGCCAGCTGTTCCCATATTGGGCAGCACAGGATACACAGGTGGCTCCTGAAGGGCTCTGTTCTGTGTAAGGGGCACTCCATTTCCTCAACTAGGAATCTAATTTTATTTTCTGCTGATATAATCTGAGCATTGCTTACAATTATCCATCTGCGCATGTTCCAGAGTGTATTATCTCAATCACTGGGGCTAAGGAAACTGTGATAAATGTTTTATCTTGAAAAACTAATAAATATTTCCATAACTATCCCAAGTTATGGAAACACTGAAGTTCATCAGAACTTCTGAAAGGAGTAATAACAGAAAATCTCCAATGAGAAGGAAAGAAAGTCGATACGACTGGTAGCATGTATTGCATACCTAAAAATATTTTAATTACATTTTCCACCCTAAATGTATTTAATACCTTGACAGAAAGCTGACCCACTGCCCATTGGGTTACCAAGACTTTTCAACTTACCTGGGTTGGCCAAGCATCTGGCCTGGGCCCAGGGCTCAGTGTGCTGCTGGTGCTGCATTGCAGGCCTGTATAAGCATCTGCCACTGGATTTATCATGCTTGCTTGAGCTTGACAAATGATACTTGAACAACAACAAAAGCCGGAGCTAGAATTTTTTAAAATTGTCTCTTGTATTTTAAACAGAAAGAAGTTGAAACATTAATAAATGTCTGGTCATCTCAAGAGCTAGTTGTGTGCTACAGGCTGTAGCCATCTAACAGACAACTCCTGTTCCTCTTGTCTTTTCCTCCTCCCAGCTTCCAAGAAACACTGCGATAAACATAGATAAAAATGGTTATTTCTAATGCATTAAAGGAGTTTTTAATCCTGACTAATTAAAAAAATCCGAGCCTTCCTGCCCCTCAAAGTTTTTAAATATATCTTTGTTACACAGACACACACCAAAAGAGATAAGAAAGAGAAATAGAGATAGTGGGGAAAGAAGGAAAACAAGAATGGAATTTTTAATCTCTTCTTTGACACGACTATGACATACTTTGTGATTTTTACATGACTGAGAAAGCCACAGCTCTCTTACTTTAATAAGCACTGCTTCCATGTAAGCTGCACCAGGGCTGGGAAGACTTCTGAAAACCAAGAGTCTCTCCTGGGGATACTGTGGGATATTTCTGCTCATCCTGTTCCTCAATTAAAGCTTTACAATATCAATATTGAGAGGGTGTATGTATGCATACACACCTATATATACACTCTCTGCATTTGCATACATACATGTGTATATGGAATTTTCTTCAAAAGGCAGATTAAAAGCAGCTGTGGTCAATGATAAAGTAGCATCCTCTGATTTTCTGCTTATAAATACCTGTGTCTGCTTACATAAGCCACACAATTTCAGATCTCTGCAGAGGTATAGGAACGGAAGAGAGACAGATCACGTTGCTGTGGTTATAAGAACAGCATCCATTAAGTATGGCTTCCCATGGGTGGGAAACCCAGGCCAGCTATGGAGCAGAGACATCATGACCCACTGCCTCTCTCTCCCATCACATTTTGGTGAGGAGTAGTGACTACAAGAAGGTGACCAGGGTTGATCCTGGATGGTGGGTCCGACTTGGGACTTATCAGTCCAATTCTTGCAAATGAAATCACTGAAATGTATCAGCCACATGAGTTTAGACAAACAAGGTTAACAGGAATTTGCACAGCCTTTGTAAGGGTAATTGCCTCTTCACAACATCATCTTCAGGCACTTTAAGGGGAGGAAAGAAAGATTCAGGAAAAAAACATGACTTGTTTCAGAAGCAAGCTCCCCATAATTACACAGAAATAACTCTGTGCTTGTATTAGATCTTATACGAGCTTTAAATGTTTTGGGTTTGGGTTTTTTCCCTCATTTTATGCAAACAAAACAACCATTGAGCTGGATTACAGAGAAAGATAGGAAAACACTGATCCCAAAAGAATACATTATTTTCTTCACTATTCCTAGCCTAAAAATAGTTTTTAAAGGGCTCATCAGTGCTACCAGGCTTCCAGGCTCCTGTTAAATCAGAACCCCCTGATATCCTGTCTCCCTGTCAGTGCCAGTTCAGCACATGAGAGAATCAGCACAACCACAATTCAGCAATTTTCTATGCTGTGACATCCTAAAAATGAGATTCAAGAAACAAAAACAGACCCATTTATTCACTTTAAAACACTGTGGGGCTTTCTGTGCTCTAAAGAGGCTGGAAGGGAAGGACAGAAGCAGACGGTGCCTAAGACAGTGTAGGGACACAGGACAGGGAGCAGGCCTGGGGGCATCCAACACTTGCTGTGACTAATGTTGCCTCCTCGAGTGGTCAGAGAAACTTATGTGGAGCTGTAACAAGGAGCCTTCTGTGACTTTCCATTTGTCAAGGTGGTCCAAGGACCGCCCGTGTTTATTATAAAGCAGATCAGTGAGTCCACACATGGGTCTTAAACACGCTGTGCTAACAGCTGATACCACCAGTCCCAACCAGCAGCTGCTCCAGGATTATCACTTCCGTGGAAAGCAACAGGTGCTTGCCCATAAAAAACAGACTTATTCCCCAAGACTGTCTTCTACAGATACACATGCAGCCTGGATTGGATTCCTTCTCTTCATACTGTTATCCTAAAGATTTTAAGAAAAAAAAATCTGACAGTCTGCAGCCATATGCCAATGGGTTTACACCATCTTGGATCACAACTAGCCAGGGATGGAACCAGCCTCCAAGGACACTATTCTCCCTGGAACCAGCACATCTCTACACAGACTGCTCTGGCTTCTTCAGCTTATGCATTTCACTGACTTCATTCCTTTGCTCAAACTTTCTGCAAAAGTATCATTATCAGACTAAGGTGATACAATGCTAAAGGGCTCTATTTTAATAGGAAAAAGCAGAAGACAAATTTTGCAATCCCTCAGTGACTCTGTATCACATATCACATAACTATACAAATGCAATACAACAGCCCTACTGTTGAGGCAAACTCTATTTTGCAATACTAAATATCCAAATAGAATACAAATATATATCACCTATACTACATGCACATAGTTGCACACTGATGTCAAATTAAACATCAGACATTTTAATGCAAGCTGTCTAACAATGAATTTCAAAACCTACAACACTTAGATGCAAAGTTATCAATAAAAATATTATTGTGATAAATTGATTTTCAATAAAAAAGAAATAAAGCAGGAAGAAATACATTTCAAAGACAATCCTGTAAATTCTAATCTGATAATTTCTCTTTTTAAATTGCAAGGCAATACAATCACATGTTTCTGAACTTGTTTCCTTGGTTAAAAGGATAAAAGTTGCCCTCAATTATAGGACCACACCTGGAGAGCCAGAATATAAACACTACCCCAGATACATGGAGCTACAGTACATCAGCTGAAACCAAAAGGTTGAGGGGTTGGAAACACTAAGAGAAAATGGGCAACATGCCATCAAGGAAGAGGAGATGCCAGGCCCAGGATGGTGAAATAACTACTGGAAGTGACTTTAAATGAGTCCATAGCACTTATTGCAAATCCTACTGGCACCAGGGAGCACAGGATGACCTCCTGCATTACACCACTAGCGAAGCCACAAATTTTGCTGTGCTCTTGGCTGCAACTCATCTCCAGGTCTTTTAAGGCAGTAAGTAGACCACAATACAGTAAAACGCTTATCTCAGCCCAGGGGAAAAAATAAAAGAATAAACCAGAATTTGATATTCCAAATTGCATGCAACTGTTTACAATAACTTTCTGTATATTCTCCATTATCTTCAATAAACTTTATAACATTCAAGTCAAGGGTTTCTTTTAATATAAAATGAGACATTGATACAGGAATACAAATTCCTGTAAAACCGATTCCAACAGCCTCAAGAAGCACACACAGCCACACCATTTGTGCCAGCAGCTCCAGATGATGTCTGAATTCCTAGAAAACACAAAATACTAAGCTTCTCTCTCCCAATTATGACCTCTTAGCAGTAATGCTCACCACACACCCCACCAAAATTTCCTAATTACAAGTATATGAAATATACTGCTATGTTGTTGGTTTGATTTTACATGAAAAGAGAGGCCACTGCTCTCTAAAACTGATTCTTCACAGACTGTACCCCATAAACATTGTGTTAATTCATCCAGGCCAGCCACCAAAGATACAGATATCTCTGCAGCAGAGAACACTATCAGCTTGCTCTGAATCAGCAGAGATGCTGGCAGCCTTTCAAGTCAGCCTAAAAAATTTAGGTAGCTGCACAAGGAATGAACTTCAAAGTGCTCATCCAGAATTCCCTCTGGGAAAGACCATGCATTTTTCACATGCTAATTCCAACAATTAACCTGAGCAGCTTATTTACAAACTTCTGAAACAATTTTTAAAAGCAAATAACAAACTTCATATTAAATACTAAGCCCTCAGAGAAAGATACCGCATTTATGCTGTACTGCACAGGAACGGTCTGCTCACTTCTTTCCAGCTACATCAAAGTTCAAAGGATCCCTAAGAGGATGATTCAGCAGTTAAGGCACATCTTTCAATATTAAACTGGTGACTCTCTGTGACCACACACAGTCACCACCCTCCTCTTCTTTCGAAATTTTTAATGCATGAAAAATGGTCATGAGTCAGAAGAGGAAACTTTTCATTACTTGTACTTTATGTATGAGAGAGGAAGTGCTGCTCTGGCTGCTTTGAGTCCTGCTCTTCATTAGTAGCACCATGTTGGCTGCAGTCACCTGTACTCTGTCCCCAGCAACAGCATGGACAGCATGGCCTCTTCTGACCGGCTGCTGCCTCAAGGAGGAACAGACATACTAAAATAACTAAAATTACATTTAATAATACTAGGTTCTAAAAACTTGGAGAAAACCAAGAAGAAAAAAAACCCCAGCATAATAAGTGCTGATTAATCATATATGCTCCCATAGAAACACTATTCCCAGGACATTAAGCATCTTAAAATCCCAGTCTAGGACTTCTGTTTCCTGCTGGTCTTGAGCCACACACAGTGTGTGGGGCCCAGGACTGCCAGCACTTGTACACAGAACTCAGGGGCTCCTGAAGGCACGGGAGCCTTGGGAGCCACAAGCCAGGCAGGATTTTCAGGCTACCCACTTCCAGACCTATATATGTCAATCCTACTGTGCCTACATTTGATGTGAACATTTCAAGTGTTTGTTTAACAGAATTACAGACTTTATGTTAATTTGAGAAGTTTCTAACAGAAGCAACAACTCTTTGAACATGGACTACACACAGCTAGGCTGAATAGAAAAAAGAGGATTTGATGGTTTAGTTATTTTAATATCTTTCATTTCATTCCTGCCTCCTGTAGCAGCACTAGCAAGACTATCAGAGACCGATATAAAAGCAACATTTTTGTTTTGCAACCAATTTCCACTTCAAAGCAGCAAATCTAGACATGACTGCTTGAATGATTTCTTAAATCTCATTTCCATATGCCAGGCAGAGACCTGCTTCTTCTGGTCTGTACTGTGGAAGCTTCCAAACTACAGATGGATCTGAGAAGGGCATGAAAACAAAGCACACACATGCTCCCTGGAGCTTTTTGATAAAGAGTTGATTTGCACAAGGCATTACAAATTAGCCTTTTTCAAATGAATGCAAAATCCCTAATTTACACTGTGCACATATTTAACAATTATGAAATTCATAATATTAGATAAAATGAAATATATCAATTGTAACTGCTGATTTGGCCAGGGTTACACACCAGTAACTTCAGAAAGAAAAAGGGGCTTTAATAAACACTCATACTGCTAAAATGCTACTCCTGAAGGGAAACTACAGCTGTACAGAAATTTAGAGAGTGCAATCTCTTCCTCACTCAGTCTATCTTGGATATTTTTTGTCTGTATGGCTGTTGCTCAGCCAGACAGAAAATAACATCAAACTTCATGCTATTCCTTGCTCTTGGCCATGTTTCTGATTTGCCTTTGAAAGTTGTTATATTGCCTTAACACCTTGGTAGATTTGAGCACTGCAGATAAACAAACACAAGGTATGCAGGGGAAACTGGTTCACTTCACTCATGGCCACCTATTTCAGACTTCAAGTGGAGACTTGCAAGTCATAAGCCTTGAACCACAGGTATACAAATCCTATATTCATAAAATTAAATACACGTCCTATTTCAGCCACATCCTCCTCAAATATTTCTGCAAGCTAAATTCAAGATTTCTACTCGAGTTGTCTATAATTAAGAAATGTACCATAAGAAACCTGTTCCCCATGCCATGAGTTTAGCCCTGGGCAGAGAAACCTGCTGTACCCTTGTGTCTAGATTTTTCCTATTATTATAAGAAAACAATATTAAGATACTAGCCCAGAGCAACAGTCTACAAGTTAATTGTATCCATGCAGTTTGTGAAGGCAACATCACTCAGGGACTCACACAATCTACACGAGAAGGAATATTACCCTCTGCTATTTTGGCACCATTAATCCCTTTCCCCTGTTTTTTTTTCAGTGAGACGAGCTCAGAGTTACCCTGTGTGATGTCAATGGTTATTTTGTGCTGATTACCGGAATCCAATCTCCAGACAGGATATATTTACAGCTGTCTACACTGTCTTACAATAAGCTGATGGATGACTCATCCTTTTCCCCCCTTCAGCTGAAATCACACAGAGGAAGATGGAGGAGGAGTGACAGCCCATGCAAAGCAGGGATACATTTCTGCCCGCCCTGCTCCCCTCTCCTGCCACAGGAGACTCCTGCACAAGGAGGGGTGAGTTGCAAAGACCATGCTCAGTGTTTAAAATACATTAGAACCTAAGTCTTTACTCATGTGTGTGCAATGACAAAAAATAACCCTAGAAAATATATAATTTTTAAGATTTCAGTACACGTAAATCCACTAATAAACAGGCATTTATGCCAAATTTCCAATAGCTGTGTGCTTGCAAAGGCTGATATCCCAGGGCCATGAGTGCATGTCTCCTTGTTGTGTACTTTAAACAGAATACAAGAAATTAAAAACCAATTATCATAAACTTAAATACACCACAGGAAGATGAAGTGTCAGAAGAAACAACAATTTGGACATTTTCCATCAGCTATCTAGATGGCGCAGATTTGCCAGCAGAACAAATACAAGACCAGATGATGGGCTGATAGCACAGACTGAGTGACAGAGGCTGTCAACTCAGCAGGGCTGCAGGCAGAAAGCATGTCTGCTCCGTGTGTCAGTAGGGAAGGATGTGAATTTGCATTATCACAGACAAATTTAAAAGAGGGTTAAGTGTATTCATAGCCTGCCTGCTCTCATTTCTGTCAGCATCAGCAAAAGAATATTTGATGAAAGGCTGAAAAGAGCTTGTGGGTTTGTTTTTTTTTAAAACTGGATCAGTCAGTCTATAATCACAGCCTATTACCTTAATGTAGGGTGTTCTGACAGGGGAGCCAGTCTTCCCTAAGCTCCCTCAGGAATAATGGGCCAGCTGGCTCTGTGAGACATGCACGTAACCAGCTCCTGCCACAGGGAGGTTGGTCCCTTTCTACAGAATTGGGTCCGCACGAGGAAATCCTCGAGTACAGTTAAACACGTGCCTACATGTTATTGACTTCAAATGAATTTAGGCACACATTGGAAGGATTTGGTAAATAGAGATGATGCCATGAACTGGGATTGGCACTCAGTAAACACCTATGGCATCAGCACTTTTCTCATTATCCAAATGTGCCTTTGCTAAGCTAAAGAGGACACTCTGAAGTTTAACTTCTGTACTACACCCCTGCCCATAAGCATTGGGTGGACAAACACACAAATAGTTTCCCTATGAACTTCTTGAGAAATACAAGGAAGCCTGGAGTGCTTTGTAGTATAGCATGGAGCAAGAAGCTATAATATTTAATAAAAAGTTAAAAGTTAGAACCAAAATGGACTTTCTAAGCTATCAAGACACGAGATTTTTCTCTTTAAATGAATGATATATATGTGGAGGGATTTTCAGCACCAAAATGCCTTTCCTCATTTCTTAGTACCCCATTTGCCAACTCAAGGAATTACTCAGAAGCCACTAGAAAACAGCACGGAGGAGAAATCCCACTTATCTTTATCACCTTGTCCTATAAAACAAAGAAAGAAGCAAATTCCAGTATTGATCTGGAAATGCTACCTGAAGTAAACCTTTCATCAAAAAATAAATAATCTGCACTAGAACTATGAGGTAACAATAATGGCAGTAACACATTTGAAGTATTTGCTACATAGGAACACTGCATCTCAAACAGAAGGCTTTCAGTACCACAGAGATAAACAAAAGCTTCATCTGGAATCATTTTCTCTTTGAAAAACAACCAACCAATTCTTTGTTAAAGTTCTTGCACATCATGTCCCCAAATACACGATTGCTACAAATGTTTGAATATATAGATATATACAATGTGCAAAACAAACAAAAAAAATCAAATTGTAGAAATAAACACATCGATACTGTTTTTTCAATACTTCATATCCATGGCAAACAAAACCAAGCAGGTGTATTTCAACTCATGGATACAAACTCCAGACTTCTGAAATGTTCAATACTGAATTAAAGCATCCTGTCAGCCTTCAGGGGAAGTATTGTCAACCAGATCTGCAGCTTATAAAAGTCCATTCCTTGCTTATCTACAAGAGGCAACCATTGCCAGTGTTTTCTACTGCCCCATGGAATTGCTATCTCCTTTTGAATATGCTCCTGACTTGGATTATTTCCACCAAGTCACAGCATTTCCTCTCCATCTGCAAAGGCACAGGCAAGCTAAAGTTATTCCTCCTTTCTGGAGGCAGCTTAGAGGATGCCACTGATCCTCTCAAAGGACACAGCAAACTTGGCACCAGCAAACAAAAGTGCTGATTTTCTCTGACTGAAGGAGAACAGGCACGGAAATCACACATGGAAGGATTAGCAATTCTTCTCACAGCCTGTCCCAAAGAGGAAAAAAAAAAAAACCAGAAAAAACAAACAAACTAAACCAACCAATCAATAGCTCACCTGTCAGACAGAGTAAAATACTGATATTACAACCTAAGATGCATAGCAGTGCAACCAGGACAGTCCTACACACTGACCTGTCTGTGCAGTACAACTTGCTTTGCTCCAGGGCATATTGATTTTATTGCATGGCTATAATTTAGGGAGTCATCCAAGTAATTACAAAATTTTACTAAGTAGCCTCCTTGCTTCTAGATGTGACTTCAAGGTCATGACTAGAATCTACATCAAACTGGAGTTACAGAAAGGAATTTCTCACTGGCAAGAGCTAAATTATCTTTCTGCTTCCTTCCCCAAAAACACACAGAAAAAATCAATTCTTTATGTGGCCTATATTGCATTATTGATGTAGAGATTACATAAAATATTCCTAATTCCATTAGCTGCTGTCTGAAAGAAATGTTAGTAAGTACATGATATTTAATGACAAAGAGACAAGAAGCCTGTGGTGTGGTGTGATTCCACTCACACCAGCCAGTTCCTCATCCTGCCCAGGGCGCCATGGAAGCAGCTGCAGGCCAGGTATCACTCAGGGGGCTATGGGGCTTTGCACACCAAAAACACATCACATCTTTTGTGCTTTATCCACCCTGCCATGTAAATCACCCAGTATTAAAGGTTACTTTACAGTATATGTTTCTGAAAACCTTTTAACTTCCAGACCTGATATGGAGGCAAAGATGATTGTCTGCCTCATCATACCCTGTGCTGATTTTCCATTTCTAAAATGGAGAACACAATGGCCACATTATGTGCCTTGTCACAGTTATAAACATGCTCTGGGACAGTAACAGGTGACTAACCTTGGCTGCCATAGCTACAAACTACACAAGTGACTATGGGTGGTATTTCAGAGGTGCTTGGTTGTACTCCCACTGGAAAATCAGGAGTGGAGCTGCCCTGGCTGTGGCACAACAGAGCCAAGTCAGAATGTGCCTCCACTGTGACTGAATGAATCTCAGCAGCTCCTCTTCATCCAGAAGAACCAAAATCACCCAACTTTAACCCTGCACAACAACAGCCACAATATCACCCTGCAAGCCCCCCATCAGATCCAGTAAACAGAATACAGCTGTACTAAGATAGCTGAACTTACACTAAAAAAATAATAAAAAAATACAACTGGCACAATTTACTGCATGTCCCCCAATAAGGTGTTCCAAAGAATAATAAATTACCCTCACTATTAAAACCTGAAACTTCTGGTTCATATTTTCCCTCTAAGCAGCAGATCCTGCTGGGCTCTGAGCATTCTAACTGAAAGAGCTCTTTCCCGTAATTTTTTTCCTTGAATACAAACTCCTAAACCATGATGTGATTCCTGGCTGAAGGAGCATTCAGTGAGGAGCACTGAACCATGGAGGGAAGGGAGCAAGGCAGCTGACAGCTGCAGTACAGAGGGCAACCTCACCTCTGACGGACTAAGACAGAAGAGGGTTATTCCAAGCTCAAAAACATTACAATTTTTATTTATATCTGTATAAATACATAGGTGTATGGAGATGGAGAAAAAAATCCGATATAGGAGCTGATGGGGAGTTTTCTGAATAACAAACTTTTCTGAACTTTTCTAAACAAAACCAAAGAAACAAACAAGGTCTGAGTGTGATTTCAAGAAAAATACACATTTCAGCACTTTCAGTAAGTTTTAATGAGGATTTATGTTTTGCCAATTGGTTTACACATACTTTTAAACTCTAACATTGAAGCACACATTTAAACTGCAATGGAAAAACGTGTGGATTCACCCACACATTTTTCAACATTTCCCCTCATGGAAAACAGGAATCATTCATCTACAGGAACCGTTTGTCAAGGCAGATGCAGTAAAATTTCTCTTAAAAAGGTCAAAGAATAGAGATTTTATTTCTCCCCAGATGCACTCCGTGTATTTGTTCTACACAATAATGGGGTCCATAGTGCCTGCAGGCAGCCCCTGAGCAACGATACCAATCCTAGGAAACCCCAACAGCTGAAGAGAGATGCAAATCATAAACCTGGAGGTGTTTAGTTTGGCCTCATCCCAACACAAGCTCTTTAGCTAAAGAAGTGCCAAGCTTTTTTCCTTGCCTTATGAACTTGCTAGGAGCACATGGCCACCTTAACGCTACAGCAATCGTAGCTACCTAAAGCAGGACAGACAGAATCGTTTTCTCCACAAAAAGTTCCTTTGTAGTACAGCAATGTCAAGCAGGACTTTGAAATAATAGAGTCTGTGTGTCTAATACAGTAGTACTCTAGTCAAAAGATCTTTTGTAATGGAATTTAATAGCAAATAAAAATTTGCACTGAGAGCTTATGCAACAAACAAATGCTTCAAAAAATAAAAAGTAACAACAAGTGTCTGACAAAACTGGGTCTTACACAAAAGGCTCATGTTCATTTTTCATGTTTCTTATTTTTTAAATATCCTGATGACAGTGGGAACCAATCCCAATATGAGGCTCAAATAATTTTCTTAATGAAAACATTTTTAATAAGTCTATCCTCAAAATCATCCTATACCCCAAAGCAACCACACTATCTAGTTACCCTCCTCTCTTTTTAGTCCAGGATTTATTACAGTTTCATTAAAATATTATATGTTACCTGAGAACAAGAGCTTTGTAAATAACACACAGAATTATGCTGTGTGATTTTACATGCTTTTCTTCCCCCTTGAAGCTTAACTCAGTACGTTCAACACAGCACCAGTATCTAAACTTAGCTCCTACGCTCTGTACGCAATCTAGCCAAGGATTATATGTCATTGGACAACACTGACCCGGCAAGTCTCCTCTTATCTTGTGACTGCAGTCAAACTTTGCTTACATCCAATATTTTCACTTTCCCAAGGGAAAGTAAATTCTATGCTTGTGAAGGATGAAAAACCAAACTATGGCCAGAACACCAAAACTGATCCAAAATACACACAGTGCTGAGGGGTGAGGGAGGGAAAGAGGGGGAGGAAAAAAGAGAGGAAGATCACAATTTTTTTTTCAAATGCACCCCTCTCAGGCTTATCAATCATGACTATTAAAGATCACTACTAAGACTGACAATAAACCCAAAACATCAACATTAAAAGGAAATAAATGTTTTTCACAGCCAAGTCCCTTGTGTGATGTGCACAAAAAGTTATGAGTTCCCTTCCTTGGTGTTTTTGTCACTTTAATGGGATCTTAATACCAGGAAAGAACATAAAGTGTTTCAAAGCCCTGACATCATCATAGCACTGTTACGTTCTTGTTTTTGGAGAGGTCCATTTCTCTCAATAAAACAGGAGCAGGGACATTTTAGGAGGATTGTACTGTCACATTACACTGCGTAATAAATAACACTTGGAAGAAAAGAGCATTTAAGAGACACAAAAAAAAAATTAAACAGAAAAGGTACAGACTTCAGGTAACTCTTTTAGAAGAACACACACTCAGCTCCAAAATATATATTAATGATGAAATTATGGGTTTAACCAAGGAGTGGAAAACCCAGAAGAGTGAACCAGATACAAAGTTAAATTTGCCTTGACATATTGATCTGTATAATGCTCTGCCAACCTCAGCAAAAAGGGAAATTAGTGAGGGGGATGGACAGCAGCTCAAACTCTCACCTAACACAGAGGCTGGCCTAGAGCTCTAGCTGCACTGGCACAAGAGCACAACACCAGCTGAGGGGGTGGCCCACTGCATCTGTGTCTCAAACACAAAAACCTTTTAAGTGAAAGTGAACACAGCACTGAGTTTAAACAAACAAACCAATCAACAAACAAAAACCACAAACAAGCTTCTGATATGGTTTTAAACTGTTGTGACAAAGCTACTACAAGTTCTCCCGCTCAATTAATTAAATCCCACAGTTTGATTATTCTATTTTTGTTTAATTTCAGTAACTTATCGCTAGGTGCTAACAACAAAACGTCCCTGATTCACTCACTCTCTTACACAGAATTAAATATTAAAAATGCACATCGCTTTCACACATCTCTTAAGGCATTTAATTTTCCTCTGAAATCAACTACCATTTTTTTAAATAGGTCAACTGCTGACCTTCCTGACACTCTCCAGTACAACAGTCTGACAATAAACAGGCCCAGGAGGTTTGCTGAAAACATAAGCTTGTTGCACATCTGGTGCTATTGAAGGATAAAGTATGGAAGAAACAAGGCAGGGGGTGGTGGTGTCATTCTGAGCTGGGAGAAGACTTGATTACCTATTAAGACCTTGCTAAAGTTGGGCAGTTTGGGATCTTAAGCTCTAACTCAGGCAATAATGAGAAAGTGACCTTCTTTAATGGACTGGATCAATGCATGTCAAACAGATTAAGCCTGCTGGCAGATAAGTCAATCTGCAAATGAACTACTCCCAACTTGTTCAGTGATTCAAGGTACCCATAACTAATTTTTCTAACAACTCGATATTTTTTCCAATAAACTTCTCAGGGTTAAAAAAGAGAGAAGTTAAAAATTAATGTTTTTTTCTTATAATCCATCTTTCTTAGATAGCAAAGTGCTGCTATCAGGGAACTCCACCGGGACACTATTTCAGTGATTTATTTGTTAGCCATGTTTTGGTGGAGGTGAGAATTTGCAAGAGTCACACCAACTTCACCAAATGCCAGTAAGGTAACCTGATGTTTAACTCCCTGCCTTCAGATTCAGCAGCAATTACAGTCCACAACCAATCCACTGAGAGTGAACTTGCACCAACACTTGGAGTAACAGCATGCAACAATGTGAGGCAAAAGGCAGCTTTTGTCACATGCTGCATGATGCCTTAAGGACATATTACGGAGCATCAGTCTCCACCTGTAATAAGAAACAAGGCAGAGCAGACTCGTGTCAGTCACCAAACATTTAGGATATAAATGCATGATCTTTAAAAAGAATCAACCCACAAATATAGAGTGGAAGCAAACCATACAGGGCAAATTTGCCGTAACTTAGACAAAACTTAATGTGAGCCATTTCAAGGATACATAGCAGCAATTTCAGCAGTATCAGTTTTTACCTATTTTTTGAATACAACTGCTGTTTCAAATGCCATACCAGTTACTTGATCAGTGCTAGCACAACTCAAAGTTGTGTCTAATGAAGTTAAAAAAAAAATTAGTTGGATGGTGGCCTTTGATTCCCTTGCCATCCTGCAGCACTAATGATGGGTTTGAGTTAATGGCCGGATTTTTAGTCCAGACTTAATAAGGTACTTCATTCTAAATAGAACATTTTCCTTCTTCACAGGTTGGGCTACTTCTAGAGAGAGAGAGAAGGCAAAGGATCTGCTGCCATTCCTCAGCAGGGAAGGTTTTACATTTACAATGTGTTTGTGACGACCAGTTCTGAATGAGCAATTGGTGAGTGGCCATAAGGATACCTGCAAATAACATGCACAGCCTTCCTTTTAGGTCTAAAGCAGGGGCCCTCAAACTTTTTTAATAGAGGGCCAATTCACTGGTCCTCAAACACTGTCGGGGGCCAGACTATACTTTGGAAAAAAATGAATGAATTCCTATGCAAACTGCACATATTTTATTTGTAGTAGTGCACAAAAACAGGAAAAAGA
>JAWWLV010000011.1:19045861-19066685 GCA_035041135.1 Platyrinchus mystaceus | reverse complement strand
TGGTTTGGAAAAAAATGAACGAATTCCTATGCAAACTGCACATATTTTATTTGTAGTAGTGCACAAAAACAGGAAAAGAATGCAATATTTAAAATGAAGAACAATTGTAATCAACAAAAACAAATAATGGGCCTGCTTTTGGCTAATGAGCTTGCCCAGCAGAGGAGATGCTCGCACCTCTCGCCCCACGCATCGCAGAGGAGGAGGAGGAGGAGGAGGAGGAGGAGGAGGAGGAGGAGGAGGAGGAGGAGGAGGAGGAGGACGGGGCAGCAGCACGGTTTGTAGCCGAGAGGCGTCCCCTGGGGGCAGGTGGAGGACGAGGCGTGGATTAAGTGGCAGGAAGTCATCTGCGGCAGGGGGGTTCTGTAAATACCGGCGGGCCGGATTGAGGACCCTGGGGGCCGTTTCTGGCCTGTGGGCCGTAGTTTGAGGATCCCTGGTCTAAAGGTTACCTAAATATGAAGAGATGCCCATATTCAGCTCAAGAAAAAAGGTGGAATTAACTCCACTATCAAGCAACAGCAGGAATTCTGCCTAGGTCTAATCTTTATTGAGGGCAGTTTTTAGGCTTACCTATAGTAATCCATTTTAAGCTGTTTCCATTTTAAATGGTTGAAACTATTTTATAAACTGCGTCTGACAAAAACTTGTTTTCAGTCTCCTGGAACTATTTTAAGCATTTAGTTGGTAATGGAAAACACATGTGAGAAAGAGAATATTAAATAATATTAACAGTTGTATTTCCATACTTTATTTTCATCTTATTCACAGAGGTGAAGTGGAAATGAAATTCACCTTACATGACCAGACAAACCTGTAATCCCTGCTGCAACTCCTGTAGCAGCTTTAGTGCTCTTCAAAAATACTTGACATTTTACTAAATACCAAGTTACCCTGTCTCTTCTGTCTTAGATCATATGCATATATCACAGAATTACTTCTGTTACCTTTTAGCATTTTAATAAACATATAGCTAGAACTTGTACTTATTTTAATATACAAGGAAACATCATATCAAAATTTCAACTTTTTTTTTAATGAGCGGATAATTTTACGGTATTTTATCCACCACTATTTTGTTTTCCATTTTATGACATTTCCTGTGCTGAAGGATGTAACTGGACAGCCACATTCAATCAATATTGGTAGATCCTTTATGAATATATTTCATTCCTTTTCAAACCCATTTATACTTTTGATTTTCACATAATTTCACCTGCAATAATTTACAGGACTGATTTTTTTCAGTGTATGATTTTTTTTTTTATTTTTTTTTTAATAAGGCACCTGATATTTCATGGGAACACCTCAGTCATTAGATTTTGACACAGGACCTTCCACAGTCACTTTTTCTGTGCCATTTATGAATGCATAGACTTTTTTATATATGTATTTTGTGCAGTTATTTCTTTTCCAGGCTGAAGAGTTAAGCTAAAGCAAACCAAGAGAGGTGTTTTGTCACATAACACATATGTAAGCTGCCACAACGTGCTCTGGATACAAAAAGCTTACACTGCTCCACAAAAGGAGACCAGAGTTTAGGAAACAAACTATTAAGGGTCACTAAACACATATACATCTGGCTAAGTATGAAATCCAGATGATTAGAGGCTAAGGGATCACCCAGATGAAATAAGCTTCATAGGAATCAGGGAAAGAACAGGGACCACTGTAAGCTTACCCAGTTCCCATATTCTCCCACAGCCAGCCAGTAATTGTCGTTGTTGAAGACTGGATACTGAACTAGGTGGGATATGGGTCAGATCCAGGTTTATTTACTCTGTCTTTGTGCAGAAGCCATACTTTTCTTCCTATTCAGCCTGATAAGTTTTAGTATTTATTTAGTTTTGTATTTATTTCCATGTTTTTACATCTGGAAAGAAGGGGACAGCTATGGACAGCAAGAGCATGCAGTACTAAAGGCACAAGCTGTCCACAATAACATCACCAGGTTTCCTGCTCTGTTCCAATTCACAACGTCACATTCACCCTTGAATAACATAATAGTAATGGATCACTCATTATTGACTTTTTCATAATATTATGTGCAATGTCTCCAAGATCTCTTTCCAGATGGAAACAGTTGATTGTGTGCAGAACTCCTCACACACTACACACAGGCAGATTTGCTCCCCTCACCCTGTCCTCTGCTGCATATTACTGGGCACATCATTAAGTGCTGCAGAAACTCTTCCAGGGATGCAATTTAGATTTACCTACCTTGAAAGATTTTGTGTAAATTAATTCACCTTGATTTCCAGATCTTCGTTACTGTACTGAGCAGACTGGATCCCAGCAGAGATCCTACTAATTATCTCCTCCCAACTTAGATCCTGATCATTTGCTTCCATCTTTTGGTGCCCATTTTAAGAACGGTTCCCTAAAGAATTGTCCAACTTTAACAACACACAGGTTTCCCAGAAGGGATGCTCTCATCAGGTTCTCTGAAATATCTGAAATTCCAAAACCTCTTGGATTGCCCTTACTCCCACGTTTTACCACATTCAGAGAACTGAAAAGCATTACACTCCCTTCCACTAAATAATCATCATATATATTCCCCTGACAATTCATTCTATTTTTTAATATAGTTTTTAATAGGAGAAGCCCAAATTCTTGTTAAACTTTTAATTTAATCTTTATCTGAACACTAATCTCCAGCCTGGATCAATGAGAAGCAAAAACTAGACGAGTTGCCCTCTGTAATGGAATCTATTGTACATAAAGTTGACTAGATAATTGAAAATACACTTGTGTTTTCTCAGCTGGAACATCTAGATAAATTGCAAAGCACTGCCAAAATAGGTCTGAGGCCTCAATAGGAGCCACACAAGAATTTCTGTAGCCTGTACACAAAAATACCACTTGAAGTGCTGTAGAGTCACCATTCCAGTGGTGGAAGTTCTAATTTCATACACTCATTACTAAAAGGGAACTGAACTTAAATTGCAAGTCTGAAACACATCCCTCTATATGAAGAGTCTAAATAAGCAATCATCAAGACCACCCTTGCTGCCAGTTATTTTGCTCAAACTGTTGTTTGAGTAAAAACTTCAGCAGCAAACAGGCAATAAATAAATCCCCCAGTCTCCCACCAGTTAAAAGGAGATGCAGACAGTCCCTCACAGCTGCTGAACAGCAAATCCCAGGACACACACAGCTCTAAGGGACATGCAGGAAATGCCTATAGGGACACTACACTTAATGACTACACCTTCTAATGAACCCCAGGGCACACATCTTTGTCAGCCTAATTAAAACCAGAAATCATTTACCGTTCGCTGTTTTCCCTGTGAGGCAGGAAACAACTGGAGACTGATGGCAGAAAAAGTGTCCCAGAGGGCACTGAATTCCCTATTACAATTACCTAGCAAAGAGAGTAGGAACATCTTCAGAGACTGCTGTCTGCACCACACAATTATATATTTAATGAAGGAGCTGGTTTCACTTTTTCAGAAATAGCTGAATGTGTTCTATGAGAATTTCAAGAAAGGCCCTAAAATTAATAAGAATTAAATATATATATTAAATCATCTTGGATGGCCCATATGGGACGTGGACAGTTTGGCTCTGTCTGCAGAAACTTATTTGTAAAATTATAATGCAGCCAAATGTGGAAGTTATTACCTAAAAACTACATAAAGATCTTAAAAATTACAGGTCTAATCCTGCTTAATCCAGAACACTTCATTCTTTAGAAGTGTCATGTAACAATGAACATCAGCTCTTATGTGAAAAGGCTCAATTTGCTTATCCATTTACTGCATTCAAAGTAGAGCAAAGTAACAAGCTGTCAAACCAAGCCAAAGAGCCCTTAAGAAACTCTGTGACTAAGACCAACTTTGACAGCCAAACAGAAGCAACACAGGTTCTTCTCAGCCCTGGCAGCAAGAAGATCGAGAAGGGCCTGTAGTCAGTGCCTCCCCCACCTACCCCATGAAAACCTACCTCTTGGGCAGCTTCTTATTCTGCAAGGTTAAAAAAGTGCTCTACAATTGAATCAGTTTTACCATGATCTTCCACATTAAACTAATGACTTCTTGACAGTCAAAGAAAATTGTTCTTTTTTAAAAATGCAATAATTTGAGTTTATTCAGGGGATGAATTAAAATTTAGTTGTGTTCAAGACACACCTAGACAGCTTTGCACAACTGCACTTGGCTTACCCTAATTTCTCACTTTTTACCTCAAAAGACTATTTTAAAAGACTGTTTCTGCAAAACAACTGGCAGCATCAGCTAAACAGGGCCCATTTTTCAAACGTGGAGGAATAGGGACAGTATCATTTGCAGATTAAAGAAAAAAAAAAAGAAGGAGGAAAAGATGGCTTACAGCCATCCACTCAGAGGACACCACAGCACTCTTCTTCCCCAACTCCTGAAAAAACAGTGTTTTATAATACTGCAAAGAAAGTACAGCAACAGTATTGCCCATACCTTCTCACTAAGAGCAGACACTCCATCTCCAGCTAACTCAAAAGAGAAGACTTTCTTGCTCAAGGAGATATTATTTACCAGCAGCCTGTGCATTTCAGAGAAGCACACAGCATTACTGAGTTCCACAGAGGATCAGATTAGCATTGGGAAATGGATTTACCATCTGCCTTTTTGGCTCAAAATCTTAATCCCAAAAGCATAAAAACTGAAGGTTTTTTACACCTGATGTGTGTCCCTGTATTGGTTAAATGTGGTTTTCTTCTTATTACTGAGCAACTTCCCAAGTAGAAAGAACGTTGTATTGCCACTTTCACCTGCTCTAAGAGCAGTTCCTACCAAACACCTAATTTCATGTATTACTTCAAAAACTGATTATGTGGAGTTAGCCAAAAGCTCTAGTTTAAAAGCCTAATCTCTTTTTAAAAAATTATCACTGGGAAGGCAGTTGTGCATTGAGGAGAGAACATACCTAGAAGATGTTAAAATTGTTGGGGCTTTGGTTCTATAGTTTATCCTGTTTATAAGGGTGACTAAACATACAACAGGGGAAAATATCAAAAAATTACATTTGCTATTGCAAGTAATTGTAAACAATGGGAAAACAAATAATTGTACAAAATGTTAGCTCAACTCCTTCCTGCCTAATGATTATTAGCCCTTTTTTTTTATTTTCAATCAGTAGTCTTCCTTCACTTGCAAAGGACTTCATGACATTGCCAAATATCTTTAAAATCAGAATGCCATCTGTGCATCAATTAGGGTCAATTGAAAATACACATATGTACCACTTAATGTAGAGCTCCTATTGAGTTCTGAATATTTACATTTGCAAGTAAGTTGTTCCTTTCAGAATATATGAAGAAAAACTGACTTAGTTACCAGATACAGCTTTTTGTTATCTTCTACCTAGCAAAGCAAATCTTTTCCCTATTTAACATAAGATGCTTACTGCAACAGTTTGTTAAGGTATCTCATAAACAGGTAAATTAAAGTGAATTTCCATTAAACCAACATGACAATAATTCAGAATAATGTGGAATAAGTGATTTAGCACACCATGGTAAAAGTGGCCCTCGGATTTTACATTTACTCACATTTCATAAACAGAATGTTTCCTGACATTTGCATTTTAAGGAAGTTTCTATGAACACAGAAATCTGGGGAACCGAAAGCAGATGGTGGTTCCAGCCAAGGAGCCTGATGAGAAGTTACTGGGAGCTGTGGGATTTGCTGACCGGGATGTTCAAGTGGGTTGCTGAGAAACCACAGCAGTGTGACGGCTTGTCTCTGGCTCTGCAAGTGGCATGAAATGATGGGCTACTTCCCCAACAGAGAACCTCTAATGACAAGAGCCAAACATTGCAGAGGAGGGTTTCTCAGCGGACATACAACCAGCTCCCAAAGCACGATTTTTTAGACAGTTCTGGAAATAACCAATTCCTAGCCAAGTTCTACTTCCACCCACTAACTACTCATGTGTGCAGCACCTCACACAGACCCCTGGCCAGGACCTGGGACATCTCAAGAACCAGGGCAGCAGCGCGTGGGTAAGAAGCAGAAGCACAGAACTGCTGCTGCTCTGTGGCCAGGGAAGCTGCTGAAGGCATAACCCCCTTTGGTACAAAGTCCAAACTCTCTAGTTTTGTTCTCTGTTCTGTTTTAAAGAAAAAACTTGTTTTCATTCACATTTTAACATTATAACTTACGTATGCATTATGTATTAAAGGTGTTCGAAAAAAATGGGCCAGAGGAGGTCTGGAAGTTCCTCTGCATAAGTAATTTAGGGGAAAAACTGCATTCTCAGAAGCTGCGGTTTGCATACAGATGCTAACATTGTTTGTGCTGCCCCTTTATCAGAGCTGCATTTTGGAAATGTTAGCAGAGTTTCATATCACAGGTGTTGCTCAGGATGATGCTAAAGGACTGTAAGTCCAGTATGTCAAGTACATGCAGGATTCTGAAAATGTTTACGTCACAGATGATTTAGTTTCTGCTTTATTCTTGAAATGAAATTATAAAATACCTTAAAAATGTCTCACTGATGATCAGTTATACCTGCAAGTTAATAAAGTTATTTTAGAGGATAAGAGATCTGTTATGTAGAAGTAACAGATTTAAATGTATAGTAAGTCTTCAGAAAAGTGAGAAAAAAAGAAGAATTTTCAAAACATAAAAGTCTATCAGAAATTAAGAACATTTCAGTCAGAAAAATCTTCAGGGTTAATTCACCCTCTTGGACTCAGAAATCTTAACAGTTCACTCATTTCTACTCGAATGCTCCAATTTGCAAAGTCACAAATAACAAAAAATCATGGGAGAATCCAACAGCATCACAGTGATTCCTACTTTAGTTCATACTGAAAACACGGAGCTCTGACTTACACAGGCGCTTAGTTTGACTTGTAAACAAAAGCAGTTGCAAGCAGCGGTCAGGAAAGCCCAGCATAGATGTGCTTAACACCAGGAGGAGCCAGGTGAATTTTCACTCCTTACAATACAGCTGGAGGTTTGTATCAGAGCTCCTCTGTGCTCCTGCCTGAAAAACTGGTGATGAAAGTAAAGTAGGGATGTTTGGTCATTCAAGAGCTTGGGTAGTCCTGACCTTTCTTTTCCATGTTCTACATGGCTTACAACATCAAGGCTTATTCCCTTCTGTCAAAATCTCAGCATCTTTTCATTTTTAACCCTCTTAACCAGAATTCTCTGCTTCTCTCTTGCTTTTAAGCAGTAGTGCCTTCTTCACATTTGTTCTTTCAAATGCACCTTCCTAGATCTCACTGGCACTTCTCACTTTACATCTTATTTTCCCTCCTCCCTTGCCAAACATTTCATTCTGTTGCCTGTGGTCATGGGTCTCTCATGATATTGTTCATACTTTGCACACTACAGCCCTTTTGCCAATGTCCCCACAACTTTAACTTTTAAATATAAATCCAAACAAAAAGTAAAGCTAGTCTTAGCATTCCCTTCCCAAGTCAAGAAAATGCCACTGAAGCTGGTTTTTTAGCATGAGCCCAGAGCAGTTATGTTCTCTGAAGTCTCCCTGCACCAGGTGAAGCTGTCCCTGCTTTCCCAAACGTGTCATGAACAAATTACTCAGAAGTACAAAAGGATTGGCTGTAACCAAACACTAATGTACACTTAATGGACTGCAGATTTTGCAGGATGTTTAAGTTTCCCCTCTGATCTCTCTGAACTTTGCCCTTCATTTGTTTATACAGGCAGAGGCCAACAGGTCACACCAGTAAAATCAGCAAATTGTTTACACATATGGCGAGCATGCATGGAGCAGGGATGGAGTCATGGCTACAACACAGCACATTAAAGCAATTGCTTTAGTTAAAATAACAAAGATACAGTGAGTCCACACGTGTGATGAGGAGACCTTCCAGTGCAACAAAACCCAGTATGAACTATGGAATTAACTGGCATTTCTTCAGAAGCCAAGGCACATGTTCCACTCCAACCTAACCCAATTCACTCACTGCAAATTTCAGAAAAAGTGGCAACCTTTGACATCACCAGTGTCAAAACATTACAGGTTTTTCAGTGCATGAGCTAATTCAGTGGGGTGGCAGTTAATACTGCAAAGAATATAAAGGCCAACAAAGTGAGGTTTGAAGAGAAGCTGTAGCTGAGCACACGAACCCCAAACATGTTGGGTTGCACTTGTTTGAGCAGTAGGTTCCATTATGGTGCCCATGGCTGGATGATACATTTCACCAGAGCCAACTTACTGAGGAGAAGCTCTTTGTTCAGTGAAAATACATTGCTTTCATAATACTTATGCTAGATTTGAAACTAAAATTTGCTCTTTAAAAAAATCATTAAGTGCTTAAAGAAACCAAATTCCTAAGCCTTTAAAAATTATTTTAACCTTTATAAAGGTCTTTTTAAAAGTCTCCCCAAACAGCATATTTTATATAATATGTACACTTGGAAATGAGGCATTTTCAGAAGCATAAAGCATTTCAATTTTGAACAGGGTGTGAACAGGGTACTAATATAACATCACATTTTGTTTTGATGGACAGAGGAATGTATTTTTGAGAGCAATTACAGGTTCTGTTCTTAAGAGAATGCCAAAATATAAAAGGTAAACACTACAAGAAATGAGGAAAAACAACAGGATCTAAAAGAAATGAATCACTTTGTCTTGGTCAAATACAGTGTAGCTGTCAAGCTTGCTGAAAACACAGGGAGGAGGAAGCAGATTTTTTTTTTTAGCTTCAAGATGCTGTATCAAAGCATTGAGGCCCATTCAGTGGCATAGTAAATAGGCATGCAGGTATGTGACATACACAGGAATATTATTAAACATTTATAGTTACTTTTTATTGAAAAGCAGAAGCACCACATCTTTAAATGTCAATTCCAAACAATACATGCAGACATGAATTCCCATTTGCAATGGAGATGCAGCATCTTGGAGAAACAAAAATGTTTGTTGTGAGAAACATTACTCCCAAACAAAAGTTATCCTTTTCTTAATGTTACTTACTTCCTTGCTGAAAATACATTTTGGCTTCATACAAATCACTTCTGAAATAAGACAATTTGTTTGGCCAACCAGTCATAAGAAATTGGCAGAAAGAGAGCTAATAAGAATTTTCTCATTAAATAAACCCAAAAAACAGAAAACAACCCAACCCAAAGACATGCCACATCTGGAAGTTCATCACTTTCAGAAAGAAATGTTTAAGGAAGGCAGGGAGCTACTCTTATACTGTTATTCATTATATATGTTTGACACACCTACAAAATTTGTGTCATCTTAGGCACGACGGTGGAAAATACAGGTATAGGTTTGGCTCACTGCTCTGGGGTTACACTGGAGACCTGCCTCGCTCCAGCACTGCCTGCCAAGTCCACTCTGCACAAGCATTACCAAAAATACTTTATCCAAAGTTCCTAGTCAATAATCTTCCCTTGCAATGGGCACTCTTAGCACCAACACTGGAGATGTGCAACTCCACACCAGTCACACAGTGTCCTGGCCAACAGGCACAAGGCTACATGAAAAGGTCAGTTTGTTGCAAATTACAACAGAAATTCTCTTTGTAGTGTCAGCATTTTATCTTCCGTATTTCACCACCAACTTACATTTAAAAATAATGTTTAATCAACTGAAAGCATCCTTACAGTGTTTGTACATGAAATTCAACTTTGTCAGTAACTTCTAATGTAACATCTCCTCTGCCTCAACACTGAGTTCCAGCACTCAAGGCTAGATGTCCCACCTCATACTTTTAGTGTTGAAGGTTTTTCATCAAAAATCAGGTTTGATAACAGACCTAAAGACAGATTTGATCATCAGTTCCACCCTAAAACATTTTAAAGTGAAAGACTTAAGTTCAATTTACAAATCAAACCAGGTGAGGCAGACCTTTGATCCAGCACAGTCCCTACTGGCTTTCTGCTGTTGTATTCAAAGGGCAACACAAACCTGAACCTGTGAACACAGGGACATGTCCAGGTTTTTCCACACTGGCTGTCCTGAGGAAACTACAAAATACACCAGCTCACAGTCACAGAAGATGGGAAGAAAAGAATCAAGGGAAAAAATGCTGGCAAAAATGAACACAAAAGGTCGACTTGCAGCTGAACTTACCACCTTTAGCAGAGTGAAACACTGTCTGGCTAAGAGGAGGATGACGGCTGCTGAGCTCAGAATTACAGATGCAAAAAAGCAAATCCCATTCTGCCATTTGCCAGCTTCCAAGTGCTTGACTTTACAGCCTCAGCATTACTGTAACACAGTGCTGCTGCTGGGGCAGCTTTATTCTCATTTACTTAGGGAGGCAGACAGCACCATCACTACTGCCAGTGGAACCACCTTGCAGAACACAACAGCATTTCCAGATGTGCTCCTATGGATTTTGCCATAATATGAAGACTGGCATATGAATTGCCAGTCACCACAATATATTCTTTTGCTCTGACCTCAAACTAGAAATCAGGTGGCTGATCAGCCTCTCCTGGTAGAGAAGCTACACTGGATTTAAGGGAAGCGAAAGAGGCCATCTGCAGAAAGAGCTTATGATTGGAGAAGGAAAGATACTTCCATGGCTACAGAGACAAATAAAGTAGGATCTTAAGGAGGAATATAACTTATGAATATAACTGTATGAAAACAGTCAAAATGGACAAGACACACGCATTTTTGGCAAGAAAATAAATAAATCACTGAATGACAGAAGCACCATTATTTGCACTGAAGCTTGGATTTATGCTCTAAAATTCCCAACAGCAATACAGATGGAGCAAATCCAAAAAAATTAAAAACTCTCTACAAATTTCCACGTCTAATACAAACCCCTGTGAATTATTTCACATTGCTGAGCAATTCCAGCATTGTAGCTTGAGCAAATTTATAAAAGAATTAAGCACAGCTATCAAGTTTCTAACTGCTATTTTAGTGTAATAAGTATGATATTCAAAGTGTAACTTTAGATTACAACATTCACTTCAATTTTGAGAACAGAGGTGTAGTCATTGCTCTTCAAAGCTTCTTGTTTCTTAAAAACAGGATACATGGGGAAATCAGAGGAAACATGATCAGAACACACTAACAGGCATTTTTTCCTTGAAACTGTAGATTTGGTGGTTGCCATGGCACCTTTATGAACCAGAGCAGGAATAAAAAGCACAGGTATATCAAGATTCAAATAAACCACACCACAGCTGTGGACTACTGATGCTTGTTCTTAGCCTTAAGAACTACTGAGCTTAAAATAAAGTATGCCAGCACCTCTTAAGTTTTAAGCCAATGATAACTGGATTCCCTGCTAATGCACAAGCTAGACAAGACTGTAAGAAAAAAAAAAAAAAAAAGGAAAAAAAAAGAAAGAAGCCCCCCAAAAAAACAAAAAGGAAAAAACCCTGTTATCTGTAAAGCTAATGTGTGTCTTAGATTGTCTGAGAAGGCTTTACTACTAGAGGTCTTAACAGGCCAAAGTTGTATAAAACAAGTTAAGGCTAACCTTACAAGAAGCACAGGAGCTTACAAGAAGACTATTGCAAAGCCCATTCATCATTACAGTTAAAGTCACAGCCTTAAATCTGAAATGTCCTTCCTCTAGAAGAGTGACACTGCACCTGATATTCCAGTTATCAGTAACAAAAACTGCCCTGAAGTTTGGGACAAGAAAAAGAAAAAAAAAGATTGGTAAGAATTTATTATTAATTAGAGCACAGTAACACAAAAAGAAGAGAAACTCAGTTGGAGACTGGAAGAAAGAAACGGGAGGACTGAATAAAAGAAGAGTATCTGGAAGAAAGATACAATGCAGAGACCACCAAGAAGGGCCAGGGGGTGGCTGGGGCAAAAAGCCAATTAACTGAGTGGCATATTCTACAGACAATACAGTGGTTTCAAGCCGCTGAGAAAAGGCTCAGAATTAATTAGAAAGTGTCAACAAAGTAGGATTAAAGGACAAAAAATGCATTTAAACCTGGGAAGGGAGGTGCATGTGGAAGAAGACAAAAAACCCCCAACAATACCTATCTGACTCCTGATGCAGGAACTGAAAATGCTGGTTCCTATTAAATTATCTCAAAAGCTGAAGATTACTTCTTCACATTAGCTGCTTATTTACTGCTGCTTCATCCTCTAAATGCATGTCTGTAGGGAAAACCCTTTCTAAGGTTTAGCAATACTGGATTTTCAGAGTACATTATTTCCATTGCAACCTCCAGAGTCATGTATTATATAAATAGCATAAAAGAGGTTTAGATAAACAAAAAAACATATCCATTTAAAAATGTTAATTGAAAACCATTTGAGGGAAAACCCAGAATCTGAAGAGAGATTATATATTTCTCCTGGCAGTTAACCATTCCACAATTTTGACTAAGATTTCTTTATGGCAAAAAAGCCTCCAAGGGGAAGAATGCGTATTTATAATTAGCAATTGTGGTATGTTAGACACAGATCAATGCAAATTAAAATAAACTGAGAACAGTAGAAAAGAGGAAAGAAGCTGTGCTTAGCTTCATAGCTCAAAAGTTGTTATTTTGGCTTAGAAACCTCATCCTTATTTCAGAATTCGAGACACAGAGCCTAAGGCCTGAGACAGATTCAGTGGTTACACTGTGTTCTTCTGCAGGGCTAAGAGCAAAAGGTGTGAACAGACCCCATGTGCCAAAACTTGTGTAGCTGCATCAGCAGCGGGGATGTGCTTTGAGCTCCCTCCTCCTTCCCACTGTTTCTGGGCCTCTACAAGGAACAGATACAACTCCCCAAACCTAGCCAATGTTCTCCAAACATCCTCAGCTTTCTGCTTGCACCAGCTCACCTGCAGGCACAGTGAGCAGCCTGCTGGCACAGGAAAACAGGAGCCCAAACTTCTGTTTGGATGATCCCTTTAGTCCACCTGTTCATTCATGGCAGGTAAGTTCGAAGCACGTTCTTTGAATAATACTTCTGTTTCATTGGGGACGTAAATAGAGGTGTTAAAAACAGGGGATGTGTTGCAGGGGAGTTGTCAGTAAACACTGATAGAGAGGCCAGGGACCCTCGACAGCGAGGGCCAAATACTGCAAGAAGGATCTGCAGGTTAAAATATGAACAGGTACAGACAGATGTTTTCCAGAAATTACACCCCTAAGTAAAGTCTTCTCTTCCAAGACAAATGCTTCCAGCTTTCTGAGCTCGACAGCTATTTTCAAAATTGTGTAAGGGCTACACAAGGCTTAGTGCAAGAACTGCAATGAGTTCAGCTCACCTACTCAATGCCCAAGTTTTCCACCACAGAAGTATTTATTGATTGTCCTCCCGACACTTTGCTTAAACACACAAGTACTAATGGTTCAGTCATGATCTGCAAAGTACATTTACAAAGAAGTGTTTTGCTATTTCTCTGTTTCAGTCTATAAATAATCTTCAGGACTCCTCATCAGACACCAGATATAAACTGACCAGCTTTTTGTAAACATGCACATACCGTGATAGGAAAAACAACATATACTGCATCTATGTTTTTTGGAGTTTTAATTATTGCAAGAGGCAGTGAGTCAGAAAGCTGATGTAAAATTCTGTCCAACTTACACATGGTGTGGTAAATACTGATAGCATTTGATCAGAGAAGTTTGTCCTGGAAAGAACTCAATGTGCTTATGACGAGCACTCTCCATCCTGTGTCCCCCTGCCTTCCCTCCCAAACCCTGACAGATATGTGCAACTCCAAGTCTCTCAAATGAGAGCAAAAAAGCCATCCTGTGAGAGTCACAGAACATCATCATGTGATGCTCAAAGTAGTTTCTGAGGCAGAATACTCTGAGTATCAGATGCAGCTGGAAGAACGACAATTTATTTTAACTACGACATTATTCTTGGAGCAATATCCAGAGATCACAGGGCACACAGGTTCTTGATCTCTGACCTGCAGCCTTATCCTTCTGTGAATCTGCCATCTATGCAGTAATTAAGACACTTCAAAGTCTGCATCATCTACCACTATGACATATGTTTGAGTTCGTTGCAGCTGCACAAGCCCATCATTTGAGCCTTTCACTCTTCCATTCCTGCAAGCCTTTCACTCTTTGCCAGGCAACTGAAATACAGGGGCCTTTAAAGTATTCAGAGGTCTTCTATTTAAGCAGCAAGTATTGAAAACACTAAAAATCCCTGCTGTTGAGGTCTCCATTTGCTCTGTGGGACACACCTCACAAACAGCCATCACAAGCTGTGGTATGCATTCTGAGCAGCAACCATCAATCACTAAATAGCAAGTTACAAGGCACTGCTTGACAGCAGTTCCAAAGACAGCTAAGACCCTATGGCCAGATCTGCTAAAAGCTGCACTCAGAACTACGAGATACTTCCAGGGAAGTGGGGGGCAGGGAAAGATTGAAAATAAGAGAACTGATAAGCTTAAAAAGGAATCAAACAATAACAACTCCCTCACACAAAAGTGTGTTCAAATGTATCTACATTTGTGAACATAACTGCTCTTCAATATCTACTCCAATTTTCACAAGAACCAGCAATTATAAAAACTTGTAATTAAAAGTGCAATGAGAGCAAACATGAGGAGTACCATGACCAAACTCACAGTTACACAAGGGCAGGCTGGATAGAAACACCTTCAGCAGAGAACAGACAGTGTTTGCTTTGGAGCACCAGCTAAACAAGCTAATTTGGTTTCTTGAATGTTGTTTTTATTGCAGGACAGTAATGGATCAGTGAACATGTGATAACAAATGATGTGACTCCAGGATGTCAAAATGCCCCACGGCGAAGTGGCTTTAAACTTCCTCTTCACGTGATCAGATTAACACTCAGGCCTACATAAAAGTTGTGTTTACAAGTTTACTTTTATCCATGGGTTCACGTGTTTAAAAAAAATAGAGACTTTGACTTTCTCAGGGATAGTTTAGGAAGCTATCCTGCCTCTTCCAGCAGAATTATCCCATGAGAAACCGGATGGGAATCTTTCTCTCTGTCATCGCACAGACCACAGCTATCCCTTCTCTGCTTAGCCCCTTTTATTTTATAATTTCTACCAAACTCATTCACATCCTCCTCCTGTGTTTTCATCTCTCTAAAGCTCCCTTGAGCAGCCCTGTGAAGGCTACAAAAGGAATGCAGAATCCTGTGTGGACGTGGTGGACCAAGCTGAGCTTTACTTTGCTTAGTTTGGCAGATATTCACAGTATTATAAAAACTGCTTTTGCAAACAAATATTCAGCTTGCAAAGTCTCTCTCCTCCACCATCCAAAGAAAAGACTGTCAGCATATCACTCTGCAATGTCTGAGTAATTGCAAAATACTTACAATCCTCGGATATTCCCCTGTATGAAAGCACTTGGGAAGCTGCCATTTAGCATCTAGCTGTAATAACCTGCAGGGCTTCTGTGGCTAAAAAGTCATTCCCCCAGTGCACGGTACACATGTTTATGAAAAGATAATCTTAAACAGGGTCAGATTATTTAATTATATTTCTACTCGTTATGTCAGATGTAAGACTAATGAGCAGAGAATTAATTTTTTTACAAAAAAAATAGGCCATTCTATCCTTACTGAAAAGACTAGCAAATTCTTTTAGAAATCACTGACTGAAAGGCAGGCGTGTTCTCTTTTAACAAGACTAAGTCCCGTTCAAAAAGCCAAAAAACATGGAAATTTTGCCCTATCATCCATTTTTTGTAAATCTATATATTTATATTTGTAGTTCCTCCTACAGCTCAGATAATACAGTCTTAAACAAGAAAAAGGTTCCACTTAATACCTTGTCCAGCCTTCCATTCCCCAACTCCCAGCAGCCAAGATGCTGATGGTAAATAACTGGGCTTGCTCAAGCGCACACTGCACTCGTCTTCCTGAGCAGGGACAAGAATTTGACAAGACCCAGTCCTGCAACTCACCTTCTGGCAGGCCACTACTCCAAAGTCACAGCAGCGACATGCTGCTCCTTACTACATAACGATTTAATTTGATATTACCCCTTTAGATCAGAAATAGCTCAGGCTTGCTTATCCAAAAACACGGATTGCTGGAGAAGAAAATACCCTAAGAGAGCACCTCCTGAAATGAGCTAAGGCACAGAGCTCTCTTTCAGAAAAACTGCTGAAAGCAGTATTTGATCTGAGCTCCCAGATTCTTTGGGATCCACAGCTGCTTCTGAGGGTCCTGGGAAGGCAAGTACAAAAAGCAAGCCTACTGGCCTGCATTCAAGTATGTTTATGAACACCATGTAAGAGTTTCCACTACTACAGGAAATTTTTACAGGATCCACAAATCCTATTTGGAAACCACAGATTTAAAACATATCCTCCAGTAAACAAGAGTTTTACTGTTAAATATACCCAGGAAGTTTCTCAGTATCTTTTTCTCAGCCTGTTCACTTTCCTTGGACGCAGATTTCTTGCCACTCTGCTTGCCAAAAAGGAAGATATTTTGATACAATGCACACCATCATTACAAGACACAACTGAGATGTATTAGTTGTGAGCAGTCAGACAGGATGCAGTCTATTGACAGTGAACAGTCTGCTCCCCCCAACACACTGTCCACAGCAAACGGACAAAAGAAAAACTCCTACATGAGAAAAGCTGGAAGACAGTGTAATGAAGAAATTCAGTAATACTTACGGTCAAGTCCGTTGATGTATCTCATTGTAATTTCACAGTGCCCCCAAACTGCACTGACTATGGGGTAAAGTTTTTTCCCTTTTAGTCCCCTGAAGGCCACTCCAAGATACTGTCCATCCACCATGAAGCTAAGCGTCCCTTCATCCATATCCAAAACCACCAGTAAGGAGTCTGGGAGTACAAAAGACTCGTCTGGTTCCAAAAAGACAGGATACGTGACCCCAGGCTGGTTTTTACAGTTGTGGTAGAGTTTGTTGCGCCCCAGATCCCAGCCCCACGACTCACTGTTGCTACCAACCAAGGACGTGTATCCCACCGAGTGCAGCGGGGCTTCGGCCGTGGAGACGCCCACCACGGCATGAGTTCCCCGCTGCCTCGTGGGCCAGTGGATCTGCCAGACGTGGAGGCCCCTCGTGTAGCCGACTTTGCCCCGGATACAATCCGTGCTTTGGGCAACCGGGTGTCTGTGAAAAGTCAGTTTATCGTCTTCCTTTACAAATATATTCAAGGAGCGATCTTCGTTGTTCCAAGCGTGTTTGTACTGGACCTCCAGCTTGGCAGGGGGCATATCCAACAGCATGTCCAGGCGTGCTGGCTTGCAAAAATCCGGGCCTCTCAGCTCTCGTTTGACAGGTCTGTAAGGGGGCTCCCTCACATCCACAGACTTTATGCTCCCTGAGATTTTCTGGCCCATTGCTTGGCTGCAGGTTTACAAAGGAGAAAAGAAAAGTTGACTTTGGCCCAACGTTACCTCATGAAAGCACCATTACACTGAGCCAGTGGTCTGACAAGCTGACTGGATTTACTCCTCCTGTTTGGAGCTTTTTAGCAGCAATGTTTTCAGAGAAAAAATGCCCCTGGAAAAAAAAGCAGAAAGTTTCCAGTTAGTTTAAGAAAGCCAACAGAAAACCCACGGCATGTTTTTAAGGAGCTTCTTCTCATCCCTAGTAGTTATTTTAAAACCCAGAGCTGACAATTCCCCACTCCTGGTTCAGTGTCCCACAGCGCTCACCAGCCTGCCAGCAGGATGTGGAGCCCACCGGCACACGGAGCGCAGACAGTCATTTCCTCCAATTCATAATAGGATGCAGACATTCCCCACCTTCTGCCCTTCCACCTATTTTGTCTGGCCAAGTTCACAGCGGGCCTGAAGCAGGCAGACGCTATTCCCCAGCAACAGTGATAAACTTTATGTTCAGCAGTAGCTTCACTTTCACTTAAGCTCTTGTTTCACAGCCTCAGAAACACGCAGTGTCACAATCTCCTTTTATTTCCAGGCGTTCTCTTCCCTGGGCCCTGGCGACAGAGGCTTCAGCTTCTCTGCCCTTATTAAAACAAACGCAGCCAACAGCAAATGGCTGCAAAATTTAAATGTTTCTTTTTAACTTACTCTGGCCTTAAAAAAAAGGGGGGAGGGGGAATAAATTAATCTTTAGGGCTTTTTTTATAAAGGAGCTAAAAAAAACATAAAAAGAGAGGGAATGAGGAACCATGGAAGGACAGGTGAAGAATGGCAGTTTCAGATCTTTGGCAGATGTTTCTAATGGGCAGCTGGGGATGTTCCTCATGCTAATGGACAGCAGGCTAATCCACAGTTTCTATATTTTAGTATTCATCTAATGAGAAGGGCTGGAACACAGACACATTAAGGGAAATACATGATTTTCAAATGTATTGTTTCTTTGCTTCCGTAGTCAAACATGGTAAAAAACCACTCAAGAAAGATTCTTTGCAACCTGGAAAAGTTAGAATCATTCACATTTTAGAGCTCACATAGAGCACAAAGGTAAATCAAGAACCTCTAAAAGTACTAATGGAATAAAAATGAAGACAAAATCCTATAAACTCAAATAGGTGATTGACATGGGATCAAATAAAGTATCTGCAGCAGCAGACATATTTCGGTCTTCTTGCAAAACAAGTGCCAAGTCCAGGAATGCTCAAATATAGCCAAGTAGACCCACTCTGTTTATTTACTGACAGAGTGATGAAGTGTTTGAAGAAGCAAAAAATCTCCAGACTCTCAAGAGGCTGAAGAGCCTAGGTGACGGTTGTCATAAAGCACCAAACAGCAGATGGGCATAAATGTCTTGCAAAAAAAAAAAAAAAAATCTTTACTTTGTAAGTCACAAGTCCACATTCTTCCTTTTAAAGAACTTCTACCCCAGGCACACTGTCTCATTCCATATATCATTTCTGAAAGAAGATGAGAAACATGTATTCACAATAGAAGGAAATAAAAAGAGAAGTCTAGGAAAAAAAACCTTAAAATTTACCATCCAAGTGAGTTTGAGAAGTGAATTAAGTCCTTACATTATTTACAGTGGCAAACAACATGTAAGCTGTTTTCTGTATGTATTAAATGCAAATGAAGCCACATCTACGTTATGTGAAAGTTTTCTTTCAAAAAAGTTAAAAAAAGTAAAAAGCTGATTTTTCAAAAACACATGACAGTTAAGTTACTATATGAAAATATTATTTTCTGGTTCCTGGTCCCACATGAGTATATGTACACACTTGAGTATGAAAAACCAACTTGTTGCACCTAATTTTAATCTTTGAAAATTAAAAAGCCTCCAAGCCACTCATGTCACATTTGCATGAAGATGCACAACAATTCCCAGGAATCTCCACATGAGAACAACTTGAATGATCCTCCTTACTGCTTTCCAAACCATGTAAAAGGAATTGGAAACTTTAAGCAGTAATTATATTTCAGTTGATGTTTGCCATTTTCAGTATCGCAGAAGCACTCATAGATTGTTTCAAAGCTGCAATGCCGATTCAGCCCATTGAAGCAAGTTCAAGACTTTACTGCACGCTAATAATCCCAGAGGAAATTAAATAGTGACACTAAAATACATACAGGGAAGCAACAGGGAGTAAGTGTTATCAGGTAAGAAAGCTTTCCTAGGAGGACACATGCTCAGGGATTGGGTAGTTACTTTTAAAAAGGTGATTATTTGAGCTTGAAAGGAAATGAAAAGGGAAAATAAAGGGAACCTCAGTGATTTCCACATGAGATTTAGCTCTATGTGCGTTTTTGAAAATTTCCTCTATAAAGCACAAGACAATTGCCACATTCCTGTCAGGGTGCTGAGGGGAGATGGCCAGGGAAGTCCTCAGTGCATCCTCCTATATCACTTCCTGATCACATGAGAAACTAAACTTGGACAGACGTTTACCTGGCAGATCACCAAGAAATTATAAATGCTGAATTGACTCACTTGGCAAGCCACTGACATTCTTCCTCATGTGCCCCAAACTGTAACATAAATAGGCTGCTAATAGATAGATCAGTAATTCAGAGGAGTAAAATGCTGCATTATGAGTACCTTGATACACACACCCCTGTGTCCTGACTCTGGGATCTGATCAGTAAGTACTTTGGTTTGAAACTGTATCTTACAATATTAGGCCTTTGGTCACACACAGACATTACCACATAAATTAATTACATGATGTACCGTTTTGCCAAACAGCTTTGCATGGACATAGGACAGAACAACAGTGAAGAAATCTTACAGTTAGTGAGTGATGAATTCAAGATACAGCAATTCCTAAGCACCAGTACAACTCAAAAGGTACCTTTCATCAAATATCTCCTCCTACATACCATATTATACTCTCTTGCATCCTAGTCCTGTGTAGCTGGTAGTTCTCAGCTTCTGCTAGATGACCAACTGTAGCCATACTAACCTCATTCAAGTATCAGAGGACTTTAACAAATAAATGAAAAAAAAAAAAGTCAACATTTAATTATTTGTCACCCCGTGCTGGCAGTGATCTAACAGCTCTGACCGCTGGAGCTTAGTAGTAGCTGACATGAAAACTTTATAGGAGGAGGCAGTGAGGGGTTGTAACACATGCCCCAGCTCACAATCCATGCAACAGTAATGTGAGCTCCACAGGGAGCAACTCATGCACAAAGTCCTCCTGGCAGCTCACAAGAGTCCCCTTGGGTGCTTGTAGGAACAAAACCTGTCTCAAAGCCACCATCCATCCCCTCTCCTTGCCTGTATCTTATGTATTCACAAGCAGATGGCGGAGACCCACACTGAGGTGAGAACAGCAGCAGAGGCATCACCTTGACCTTCACTCCATCAGAATCTGCTGCTGCTGGGGGAGCACAGCTTAACAGGGCCAGCCTGTCTCCACCAACAAACATCCCTCCCTACTTCCTCAGGTAACAAACGTACTTTCAGTGTAAAGTAAGTGAAGTAAGTAAGTAAGTGGCCAGTCTTCGCGAACGAAGATCTGGGAAAGGTCTTTTTACCTTTCAAGCCTGCGCAATG
>JAWWLV010000011.1:19020153-19031030 GCA_035041135.1 Platyrinchus mystaceus | reverse complement strand
ACAGGCGCTCAAGAAACAGGCGCTCAAGAAACAGGCGCTCAAGAAACAGGCGCTCAAGAAACAGGCGCTCAAGAAACAGGCGCTCAAGAAACTCCTTTTCCAGCCAAGGCTACACGAGGCTGTTGCTGCTACCAGGTGTAGAGGGAGCTTGAATGGTCTCTAGGTATGGGCCTCAGTTTCCCTTCTTACACAGAGCTGGGCCATATTCAGGTACCAAGCAGAAAAAAACACTGAAGAAATACAACAGCAAAGTCAACAGCTAACAGTCCCTCCTGCTGCCTCCAGACAAAAGGAATCCCAGGCTGTCCAGCCACTCCACAGAAAGTTCACTCAGCAGCTTCCTATCCCAGCACGGGGAGGTTTCAGGAGATGAGCTACTGCAGTCCAGACCATGGTTAGGTCCCAAAGCATGGACCTGTTTCTGCAGGAAGGAAATCCTCACTCTTCTGATAAGACAGTGTAAATATGACCAAATCTTTTTTCTCTATCAAAATCTCTTTGCAAAATCTTCCTTAGGAGCTGTTACCACAGAAAGGCACAAGAGCAGACAAGTGCACACCAGACTTTGGCAAAAGGGTAGAACGAGAAAGGTGGTATAAGTTTTTGGAAATGTGTGTTTAAATCAGGAGAACAAACTCAACTAAGGAGTCTGGCTCTGAAAGAATTAGCTTGCAATCAGCTCCAAGATGGTTCTCATGCATTGCTGAGCTTCATGCTGCACACCAAAGATTACTTGTCATTTCAGCCTCTGACAAATCCTCGAAGATAAAGTTGCTAAGTCACCCGCGTTCTGCAGTGCAACACAATAAAAGCTGTCATCTGACACCAGTCATGAGCAGGATTACTCCATGATGTTCAATCCAAAGATAAGCAAAATAAGCGTACAGGAGCAAAAAATTATGGAGAATACTGCTCAGCATTGGTCTGAGTTCAAATGGCTTCAATACGAACAGATTTAGGTCACAGAACACTTGTGTTTCAGCACAGGCACCTCACCTCTTACTAAAGAAGGAAAGAGATATAAACTCTCCTCATGTCCTTCATTGCTATGGCCAAACCACAGCAATCATGTTAAATTTCTGCATTTCAGCTGCTAGAGAAATTAGGTGCTGCACCACATTGACCTCTGAGGCAATGGTGACATTCACTTCAAAAAGACACCCCCCAAAAAATATAAATATACACACATGTACATTTCAGTAGACTAGTACCTGACACTACTCCATTTTTGCTGGGAAAGGAGCCAAAGGAAGGGAAGTTGTGAGCTCTACCCAGCACTCCTGATAGGCAGGCCCACTCTTAAACAGAATAGAGGTAGACAAAATAGACCCATCAAGTTTTAATCAATTATTGACAGTCAAATTGCAACCCAAAGTTGTGGCACCCTGTGAGCACTGCTCTCTCTTAACCAGCACTGCTCCCAAAACACAAGCCACATTTTCTTGCTCTCCTCTTTGACGCATTTTTCCACAGTGCCACCAAGGCTACTGGGGCACAGTGTTTTCTTTAAGCTTTGCTTTAAAATTAAATCTCTTCAGGGCAAGGATTTTTCCTTGATGGGTTGTGAATGCTACCGATTATCCTGTCAGTTTTCCAAACACAAAAAAGACGCCCTCCAAACCTAATTTCATCACCACCCGATCTAAAGGACTGTGGAGTTGTACAAGCAGATGAGGCACAGGAGAGGCTTTCCTGACATCATTCCAGACATCACCTAGAAATGGGATTCAGACAGTACCCACCATTTCAAATACTTTAACCCTTGAGAGAGCACAGGTCAAGCACACTGCACTGCTGTCTGCAAGCAGCAGAAGCTTGGACACTAACAAAATAACAAACAACTGTTGTTCTTTGAGAAACTTATCAGTAAACTCTGCCTTCAGCCCCTCTGGAGGAGCACTCCCTAGGGTATTTGCAGTCTAGCACCAGTATTAGTGATACACATGCACCTTTTCAAAGCAAGTAAGATAAATGGTCCAAACAACCAATCCCTGCAAACAACCTGAGCATAAGTTGACTGAAGTTAAAGGAGTCTGAAGACATGAACTGCTCTTCCAGGAAGCACGTGATGCATTAACATCTTATTCAACTCTACGTCAGTTAACAGAGCTCTCTGCTGCCTAAGTTACATATTACAAAGACAGCTTAAAGTCAGGCCTGAAGGCTGTGTGTGCTGCAGGGAGTGACGCAGATTCACTACCATGTACACAACCCCTTGAAAAATAAGTGTGGGCGAGGTAGCTATCTGGTCTGGCAAGTTTCAATCCACAGCACATGTTTATTTTCAAACAGTAAGTCCAACAACACTAACTTCTAGAATTATTAGCAAATATTTAGCTACACATCGCAACTTCACAAAGAGTTTCGACTTCAAAAACTGGTTAACTGTTCAGTGGGCAGGTTTAGGCAATGCCTTCATCACAGGAAATGGACCTATACTGGCTTAATAAATAGTTTAAATTCCCAGGACAACATGTGTGTATCTCCACTAGCCTCCAGTTGCACACAACAGAGCTGAGGGAGACTACACTAAGTTCACTGTGTCCATCTAAACAGAGTTTTCCCAGCATGGAGTCCTTTACCACTGGAGCCACGAGTCCAGGTTTGCTTCCTGGATGGCATCAGAAAGGCAAGCACCAGCCTCCACTTCTCTCTGCCATGAGTCTCACTTTGGTCTTCAGGATTTATCAAGTCCAGCAATATTTATGTTCATCCTCCATCCTGGGAAACCTGCTAAGAAGAAAACACATCTAGGTTTCCTTTACATGGATATTCTGTTAAGAAGAGTGCATTTATCCTCACTAAATGATGGTGGAAATAGCAGTGAGTATCAAGGACACTCTGCATTACCATTATTCAACCTGAGATTTACCAGCCTGGTGTTCACCACTTTGAGAGACTCAAATTTGCACTGAAGTGATGCTGCCCCAGCACAAAAAGAATCGAGTAGAGGTTGTCAGTGCAGCAGCAGCGAGCAGCCAAGCAGGCTAAAGAGAGCCAACAGCTTAAACACAGCATGGCTTACAGACCTTGAGTCTGGTAAAGGCATCCCTCTTTCTACCCTCTGCTTCTTGGCCATGCAGAGTTATGGGGATGGGACAGTTGAGTATCTAGCATGATGTTGCTCTTCAGTTCAGCCAAGTATTTTAAACAATTAACATCTCAGAAAACCATGAAATGCCTTCTTCCTTGATTGCTGTCATCGTGTTTCAAATGTGTAGGCAAAACAGCTCCTCAAAGGAAAACTCTCCAGCTGCCTCAAAAGAAGCCACCTCAAAGTAACCATCAGACGGAGTCCTGGAATATGACATCAAGTGCCACTATGAAAATTATTTTCCTTCCCCATAAGAAGAGGTCAGTGTCCTATACACAGAAGAGGAGCAAGAGTGATTGTGAAGGAAAATGAGACAAGAATAGCTTCCTTGAATTTTTCTTGGTACATGGAAAATCCATTACAGAAGTTTACACAGCAACAATGAAGCCTGACAAGTTAATGAGCTGCTGCTTTTGGAGTCACCGGAGAGATGGCCCATCGTTCAGGAATTCCTATGCTGCACAAACACGAGTCATAAAGATGACTGTAATTTGGTCAAACCAAAAATCAGAAGTTCTGGTTATTTCAATAAACAAGATATCTGATTATTAACTCTCATGCAGGTTTTCATGCTTCTATTAAAAACAAACAAACAAACAAACAAAAAGTCTCAGAACTCTGAAAAGATGCTGGCAAAAAGGTGGCACTGCTTTGTTATTCCCGAGCCCCAAAGCCTGTTGAGCAGGAAGCCCGGTGTTTCAAATCTGGCTGCAGAGACATTTGCAAAGACAAACACACTGGCAGGATGGTAAGGGTGTGAACGCCGGGCTCTCCGAGCCTACCAGCACCAATATGTACTCCAGAGCAACACCCACATGAGGGCCTCAGCAAGGCACAGAACTGTGAAGTTTTATCCTTGTGATGCAGAGAAGTACCGAGCCTCCCTTCAGCCCTGGCAGGGACACTGAGGCACAGGACGGTCATCCAAGGACATCCAGAGTCAGCAGCAAGACACTGAGGCACGTTAGCTACCACGGAAACCAGGCTTACATGACTGCGGCCAGTTATAAAACTTCCTCTTACTGTTAAGAGAACATACGGTATCTGGCATTTCTCTGTCAGCAGCACCAAATAATCTCACAGCAATTTGATATTCACGTCCCTGACGGGCTCCTTTAGTTACAGAAACAACATTAAAAATGTAGCATCCTTCGAGATACCCTGCACAAGTCAGGCTAGTTTCAGCCATAAGCATCAAGAGTAACTCTATGGGGCTATTTTTTCTCCTGATAAGCTCTTTTGCAACATGGAGATATCTTATCGGGGATTGCTTCTGTCACCGGAAGGCAAACAGAGCACTGTGAAAATAGCAGGTATGACTTAAACACCGAAGGGCTGCAGCCTACATCAAACCATTGGCTGAAGTGGTAGCTGGCCATCTCTATAGGACACTTCCCACACTGTAGCAGTCTACACTCTAAGTCCTGGGCACAAAGAAATAAAAATGATTCGCTGCCAGCACGGACGCTGCCACATCAACGCCGAAGCCTCTCCAGCAATGAATGGGGCTGCGAGGGCAGCGTTCAGCTCCCCTGCCCTTGGTGCTTCTGCAGGAACAGCTTCCTACCAGCGACAGCAAACCCCACTGCCTGGCTCCGAGTTCTCACAAGTAACGTGAGGGCAAATTCAGTCAATACCTCCCTTTGTTGAAACACAAGTCTCGCATACAAATTCAGGCTTGTCTTGACAAAGGTTCAGCTTGCCTCTTACTCTTACGGAGAGACAGTTTAGTATTTCAGATCCGTCTAAGTTGAACTGAGGTCTGGTTTTTACTGCTTGAAAAAGCACCAAGTAACCACTGTAAAACATTAGCTTGTGGCAATCGTCAAGCAAAAGGTTTTGCTTTCGCCAGCGCGAAGTCAGATTAATTCAGCTCGTAAGAAACGTAAATCTCCAGTTATCCAACATCTAGAAATAATTCTAACATGTAGCTCAGAAAACTAATGTCTACTGTAAACCATTTCGTTATAAACCAGAAAACGGTTCACAAGTGTATTTCTTTAAACACCGGCTTGAAAAACAGCACTGTTTAAAAAAAAAAAAACAACCACAAACGCGTCTCCACACACGGTCCAACAAAACACAGAATTCCCACGAAATGAAGAATTCACCCACCGCAAACTTACCATAAACCCCCAGCACAGCACCGCCGCCGATCCGCTACGCCGGCAGAAAAGGGAATCCCGGGGAAAAGAGACGCGGATCCCAAGTAAACAAACTCGGGAGCCCCCCGTCTCCTCGCCCGCCGGAGCGCGTGTGCCCCGCGCCCGGGAGAGGCTGATCCAGCCGCCGCCTTCCCGCGGGCGCCGGGACGAGCCGCTGCCCCGGGGAGGGAGGCGGGAGGAGCCGGGAGGCGCCGCGGCCCGGACCGCGCCCGGGGTGCTGCGGGGCTCGGCTGGGCTGCGCTCGGCTCGGCCGGGCCGCCCGGGAGCCCCGCCCGGAGCCCGGGGGCGGCGGCCTGCGGCGGCTACCGGGCTTTGTGCGCGCTGCCTCCCCCTGGGCCGCCCGCCGCCGCCTCATGCGAGAGCCGGCGCAGCTGGGCAGCGCGGCGAGCGCCGAGCCCCCTCGCGAAAGCCGATCCCGCTGATCTCATCACCGCGGGTTACTAATCCAATGACCGGGGAATTAACAGCAGATGGCGACGCCCCTTCCCCCCCCCCCGCCCCAGCCCGGTCCGGCCCGGCCCCCGCGGACGCCGCGGGGCGGCAGCTCCGGCACCCGCCGAGCGCAGCCCGACAGCGCCCGCCAGGTCCCGCAGCGCGGCCGGGACGAGCGCCCCCAACAGCCCCCGGCGCTGCTCACGCGTGAAACTCGCCCTCGGGCACCGGCAAACTTTCTTAGCAGCGTCTCATCGCCTACTGCCCGCACCATCCCTGTCCGCACCATCGCCGCCCGCCTTCTCGCACCATCGCCGGGGCGGACCGGGCAGCGGCTTCGCATCTCCAGGAAGGCACAGCAGCAGCTTCCAGAGTGCCGCTCTGACGGGGAAGCGACGGGCAAATGAAATGCTCGAAGTCCTTCTAGGGAGTCCCTTCTGGCGTCTCGTGGTCTGCGAGGGAGAGCCGAGCAGGGATGGCACACGGGCTTAGTGCCGCGCATCGGGCGCTGAGATGAGAACTAAGCACATACGTTCTTGGGGGCTTCCAGAGGGAGACGAGAGGTTTGCATTACTGGTCTTTGTAAGCCACGTACATGCAGGTGAAACTCTAATTACACTTTTTGATGCCAAAACCAACCCCACATTTGTAGATGAGCTTCGAGTCTTCTACAAGGCTGCAGGCAAGGCAAGTCCTGTCAAACTGGTGCAGGTTACAAAACAGTCAAAAGGTAAACGCTTCCATCACTGCTTATTAATATCAGTAAATAACAACATGAAAATCAATGTTTTCTAGCCCTAATAAGCTCTGACCCTAAACCAACCTCCCCCTCTCTCTCCAGGAACATCAGCTTGGGTTCATACAGATGTTGTGTTTTCCCTCTCACACGTACAGCACTTGGGTCCATGCTCAAGACAAGAAACATCAGATGCTGCTTCTTGTCACCTTATGAAATTCCTACTCCAAAAACTAGATTATCCACTCTTAGAGACTTTAGACCAGTCCATAAAGGTGACATAAAATAACTGTCACTTCTAGGACAAGACAATAAAAACTTACAAAGGTGAAGAACTTATATTGGTAAGTACTTTTCCTCAAAATCTGTTCTACCTATGCTTTATACTTCCAGGAATGGAGAGGGCAAAGTTTTCCTCCCCTGCACTTGCATGGTGATACCTATTTCTACATCATTTTTATTTCTTTTACTAATGTTTGCAGACAGGCTTTTAGCAAAGAACTGAGCCAGACAAGAGAAATACCCATGCTTAGACCATAAAAGAATAGAGGAAATTCTGCAAATTCTTTGAGAGTTGTCAGTCAAGAAATCCTCAGTACGAGCTGCAGTAAAACTGGCTATGTGTTTCACACATGCCATGTAGGCACAAAGTGTCAGATAATCACAGCACCCCTTCTCTGGAGACCTAGAGGTGCCTCTAGGGGTCAGACACTCCTGAACCCTTATGAAATATTTTAGAAGAGAGCATTAAACTCCAATTCCTCTCCAGAGCCTGCATACACAGCCATTCCCACAGTGTTTGGGATGTACAGTAGATAGAAAACAAAGGATGAATGAGAGTTTTCTATATGCTCAACAGTTCTTTAAGCCTGGAAAAGGCTTTCTACTGCTTCCCATTCCCTCAGGCAGTCTTTGTCTGGTTTATATATACATACATGGAAGTCTTGAGATGAGTAGTCATCTGTGCTCTTACTAGCAGACAAGTTACTGAATTTAAATCTTCCTCTTGTATGTGAGCATCAGCTAATATCTGTTCCATGGCAATCCCTGGGGAGAGGAGCCCTAGAATGAGCAATGTCTGAACAGAGTCAGTGGGCCAAGTCTGTGCCTTGGAGGTTGTTTTGCTTTCTTTTCCTCAGTTTTTAACAGCCTTATTTCTCTTACACACTTTCCCAAAACAGCAGTGTCTCCTAACACTTCTTTTGGCAGCAAGCAGCGTGTTTCCCAGTGTAAGATGGGATGTGGTCCTTCGTGCCTGTGCCAAGCTTGATGCAAAAAGCAAACTTGGAAAGACCTTCTACATGGTTTGTAATACTAATTCTACAAAAGAAGATTAAAGAAATCACATTGGAAGTCAACCTTTGTATCTTTTCAGCCAGCTTTAGACACATAGGTCTGAAAAGTGCACAATGCAGAGATCAATCAGGGAGCACAGAGTTTTGGGAACACACTTCATGTGCAAATGTGAAAACACTTGAGGGTGTAGAAAGTGTCATTTTGATTAATGAGGGCTACAACACGCTATTTGTATATAGATGAGAACATAAAAGAATAGGAAACAGTCACATTTTAAAATATTAACAAAATTTTAAAACAGACTTTGAGCATGGTACAGATCCAGCCAGTTCTTTTGAGCTGATCTCACACAAGACCTGGGGAGGGGAGGAAGAGGTGCATGTTTATGTAACATTATGAACCTTTCAAGATAAACTCTGTAACACAAAACCAACAAAATGAACCATTTGGTACAGTTTCTGGAACTGCACATCACAAATGGCAGAACCCAGGCTGTATCATAAGCACTGTGCATTACTCAGATTCTCTGAAGTCTTCCACTGGTTTGAAATTACCTCACAAAATAGAAATCACAGTCCAAAAGGAAATCTTAAGAATAAAACACATTACACTTGACTGAGAAACACCATGGTTAGGTGGTGAGGGGCAAGTGAGAAATCTTCTGCCTCTCCAGTCATCTTGGAATTGCTGGGCAGACAGATGAGAGTAAAAGCTGTTCACTGCTGCCCATGAAACAGTAAGTGCAGTTGAGAAAAAGAGATGAGGAAAAAGAAAGTTGGTTTAGATCAACTAAATCTTTTTGTGCAAGCTCCAGGTAAAGGTAGAGGGGAGAGCTGAGCAAGGCCACAACGAAAAGGTTATCAGCTGAACAGACAGTATGGACAAAGCCCACCTTGAAGTCTATAAGACAGCACAAATATACAATGGAGATTTATATATTGTAAAGAACTATGCTCTATTGCATCATATTTTCCATTTATCATGCCTAAGGGACCCATATTATTTCTAACAGCCCTCTTAGGTACAGCAACACTACAGTCATCAGGCCTACAGAGGAGCCAACATTGAGAATTATGATGAAAATCTGTGTTTCAGATTTTTGGATATTTTACATAGTTTGGAAATTTTAAATATCCACATATGAAGATGTTACCTTAGCTATAGTTGTCCCACTCAAGATGTTTAAACCTTAAGGGTATTCCAGTCCTAAAGCTCTGTTTCCATGAATACTGGACATTTGTATGAAAGTATCCAGAGAAACACAGAAGCACATGCCTTGCTCTGGCCATTCAAAACACTGTTTGAACAGAACTTCTCTACATGGATCTTTTTATTCTGACCCAGCCATACACCAGAAGACATGAATTTGGACTTTACCACTTCTTGGAGCCTCCCAAAACCATTAACCAGGAACCTAAGGTACGTGCATCTCCTAATGAACTGACAAATTGCTACTGAGACCGAGATGTGCTTCCCTAGGCCATTGGGCAGAAGTTAGAATTTACCTTCTTGGAGTTCATCCCCCTAAAACCACGACAACAAAACCCCACAGAGATTAGGAAGTCAGCACTTGCATAAATGTTTCATTAGTTCAAAGATTCTAAACAGAGGATGAAGATCCTGCATACCCCATTTGAGAAATAAGGATGACATTCAGAAATACTTAAGAATGCAAAAGCAGCCTATTTTAAAATGTCAAAAGTCCACCTATCCAAAACCAGAGCTACCCCCAGTCTCAGATGTATTTCTGAAGCTTAATACATACTTCATGTCCTATAACACAGCCAAGTCTCTTCCCCAAACACATCAGATAAGGGTAAAAAAATCAGACTACACAAACACAATGCTCTCAGGTAAGAAGAAAGCAGCTCAAGTTCCCATTCCTTTTCCTTGTGTGTTATCTTCACCAGAGCTTATGGTCTCAAGGACCTCAAGTAGCTGATTGCTCTGTGGAGCTGGTATTCAAGTCTTTCCCTCATGCAAAATTTAGACAACCGTAAGTTTCCACCAACAGAGAAACAAGACAGTCCCAGGTTTTTAGGGAAGGGCTTTTTCTTAAACACTGTAATGACTCCTTGGCTTGTGCCAGCAGTAAACAAGGTAGGAACATCTCAGAAGATGCAACAGAATCAATTCATAAACAATGGCAATAGTTGTTACCATACTAAAACAATCCAAAATTCATTCTACTTACTTATTTAGGGTTCTGCACAACTTAAAGGACAAATTCCAGTGGTTAAATTGCAACACAGAAACCTCTGTCTGAAACTGATCTCTGAGGAGGCAGTTCCTGTTTGGAAAGCCCAGAGAGTCTGTACCTCTACTGGCTGCTGCAGTCCAGGACATACAGGAGTTTTCTCAGAACTTGCTTCAAAACTCCATTAGAGCCTTTAAGTCATTACAATGCCACAAACCCCATCAGAACCTGACTGGTGGCTGGTTGACATCATGAGAGTCTGTGGTCTCCACTTTGAACTCCAGTAATGATTGTAATCATCTTTAGCACTGGCTTTAATTTTCAAGAGGTATTACTAAGCTGCACTGCCTGGAGTACATTGCACAATCAACTATAGGAAGGTAAATTTCAAACACAAATTTTCCAGTTGAAAGAAATGGATATAGAGCCAGGGATGATGGCTCTCACAGGAACACCTCAAACCAAGTCAGTATACAACAGTGCTGACGCTGGACTTAATGGGTTTGTTTTGCAAAAGGAGAGTGACACAATGAGTTTGGGGTGCAAGTGGATCCTCGTTAGGTCACTTAAGTCTCTTCAATGCATCAATACCATGTCAGCTTGGTTTAGACTAAATCATGACTGACCCAACCCCCCCAGATCATTTGGTCACTTCAGCTGCAACACATGTGAAGGAAATTCAGATTAGATGTTATTGATGCTTCTGATAATAGAATCATAGAATCATAGAATTAACTGGGTTGGAAGAGACCTCCGAGATCATCAAGTCCACCCTTGAACCCCCCCCACTGTGATTACTAGATCATGGCACTCAGTGCCACATCCAGCCTCATCTGAAACACCTCCAGGGATGGTGAATCCACCGCCTCTCTGGGCAGAGCATTCCAATGCCTGATCACTCTCTCTGTAAAGAACTTCTTTCTAATATCCAACCTAAACCTCCCCTGGCAGAGCTTA
>JAWWLV010000011.1:19009554-19020053 GCA_035041135.1 Platyrinchus mystaceus | reverse complement strand
AGCACTGACCCCTGGGGAACACCACTGGTGACCGGCCGCCAACTGGATGCAGCCCCGTTCACCAGCACTCTCTGGGCTGGTACTTGTTCAATGAGACTGTGAGAGAACAGGCCTTTGTGGCCTCTCATGGGAAAAGGTTTGACTCTATAGTTAGCAAGAGGTGACTGCAATGATCTTCTCTCCTATCTTTTTCTTTTCATGAGAGTACATACCAAAATAATTACTCGTGGAAAGCCAAGAGGTGCATACTTTGGACCACAGGCAATTGGAGTGTGCAAAACCATAGCACATTAGCTGTTCTTTCAAATTCTGTCATGAGCTAACATGTCACCCAGACTTCCCCACAATGTATTGCTGGAAATGTAAGTTATAATAATTTATCACTCATACATAGCACCCAGAAAACTTTTAACTGAAAAGGCTGCTTCTGTTTCAAAACTGCTTTCCTAAAATGCTTACTGGATAACTTCCATGACATTTCAAAATGTAACTGTCAGACAAAGGAAGAGGTAGGTCCAAAAAAGATCCTTCTCTTTGAAAAGCCAGAATTTATCCTGCCGTCTGCTTTGCTACTGGAAGAGAAATCATGCATTTTCCAGAAGTTTTGGAAGCTGTATCAAAGACAGATTTATTCACATCCTCGCAATAAAAATGCATTACTGTATTACTGCTGTTACTCAGCACATTCCAGACATTCACCTTTGTTTTATCCTTTATTTTATAGGTTTTCATATATATACATATATATATATGTATATGTGTAAAATATTCTAGGAATATCAGATACACGTAAGAGTTTTACTACTTTATAATCTTGCCTTCTGTGTTAAAAAGTCTGGTGAAAATTACTACTTCTAAAAAGATTACAAAACTTTTTAGATGTTAGAAAAACATGTCTTAGCAACATGCCTCCGAGAGCTCAAAAAATTTTACATTGGCACATTTTTTCATCGTGTTAAAAGCCAACCAAACAAAAGAAAGAACCAAACAAAAAAACCCACAACTTTGTTTTCCAACCCTGGAATACTTACTCAAAGATAACATTTAAGTCTGACTAATATCAGTGTGGACACTTTTTTTTTGTTCAGACTGACTACCAACATCTGAAACTCCAGGAAACTCCATCTGAAACTCTCAGGATGAATCACATTTTTCTGTTCCCTGATTTGAAGGGCAGAGGAGAGGGAAGAGAGCCTCAAAAGTTTTTAGTTATTACCATTGAAAATTTCTGGGAATATTCTAGCAACTGCAAAGTCTTCTTGAAAGCATTTTGTTTCAGTAAAATTAAACTGCTAAGAATTCTAGGTATCAAATACGGTCCATGTGAATTTAGAACATACAAAACCAAGTTTGTATTAGTTGCTTAGCTGCAATAATCTAGAAAACAGGATTTAAGAAATATTCTATGATATTTTCTGTGGTTTAATCTTCAACTTCTGCAGTGCTTGTTTCCTCAGCAAACCCAATAAGTAATTGTAATTTATTCAGTTTTACCACACACCCCCCTTCAAGATTTACAACAATACATATCTCCAGCAATTTTCCCCAGGAGATCTTTTGTTTCTTCAACTTGAAAACATACATTCACATCAAAAGCAAAGTCAGTACAGTTTATTGTCCATTAGACAATTTGAATATGATTCTTCTGCTAAAGGCTGTGACTGCAGGCAGCCATCTGGGGTCTGAGCACACAAAAGGCTGTTCGGAAGGGTGTGCACTCAAAAGCACCATGGGGACAGAGAAGTGTGTGCCTCACAAAGACACCCGATTGTCTTTGGTTTGCTGAGGGCTTTTTTTTTTTTTTGAGGGTGCCATAAGCATCTATTCAGAGAATTAAGCATGAGGGAGGCAGAGCTCAGATGGCAGACGTCGGCTCCAGCAAGGACAGATGGTGAACAAAGGTGAAAAGCACACAAAGCGCGTGGGCCAGGAGAAAGTGTGGCCCTACAGGACCACTTTCCAGCAACTTACAGTCTATGCAGGCTCTCTGTTAATATCCTCTGTGAAGCATTGCCTGACCTACCTGGGACGATGCACAGGGCTCACAACAGAGATACCATCTCTGTGGAGGAAAACAGCATGGACTGCAGCCCAGATACTGCTCTGGCTTATTGTCTGCCAAGGGGAACCAATCCCACTGACTCTCTTTTGGAAGAGAAACTCAAGGTTTGAGGAGACAAAGAAAACAATCTTGTTATTTAACTCACTCAAAATATACACCTGAAAACCATTATTCACTTATATTTCCTTGTGTTAAAATTGATTTAAAAATAGTGGTCATAAAGTAACAAGCTGCCCTCCAATAGAGCTTTTTCTTATGGTGTTTTATATGCAGTTTACACCATGTCAGATATACTACAGCATACATCCCACTGATGTGGGATAACTAAACCCTGAAAGACTAAGGGTACTTCTAGCCCAAATTGTACTTCTCTAAAATTAAAAAAAAAAAAAGATAAAATGTTTTACATCATATTTTTACAGCAAGGATATAGTGACTCAACAGGCAACAAAGCCCAGATATTTAAATTAAGAGCAGAAATGCCAGCAGAAAAACTGAAAAATCAAAGAGACCGTAGGTCAATACAAACAAGCATATCAGTCTTCTGATATGGCACAATTCTTGCTGAAACTGTAAAATACTTAAACTACTGCAGTTGCTGCTGTCTGTGAGAGAAGAGCAAGTTCTTACTTTTTCCTTTTGTAATATTCTCTCTCTTGAAAAAATATAATTAAATAAAAACTGCAGAGGCACTTACATAAGTAGGTGCACAAAACAACCTCCTAATTTAAAAAAAATTACTGTGGTCTGTCTTTCTTCCTATTCTGAGAGAAAGAGAGGAATATTTAAAAGTCTTGAAAGACTTTTCTTGTTTTGTGGAACATTGCCCAGGCATGGACATGTTCAGCATCTTTGGGAAGGTTGTCAGTTGTTCACTTCAGACTCTGAAAATTGATCCATGAACAAATAGTGGCTCTTTGTGGATTAGCCCATCTGTCTGCCAGATGGGGGAAAAGGTGGTATTGTAGTAACAGCTGCTCCAACAAGTTGTGTTGGTTTTGGCTGGGATAGAGTTAATTTTCTTCATAGTAGCTGATATGGGGCTATGATTTGGATTTGTGCTGGAAACAGTGTTAAGAATGCAGAGATGTTTTTGTTACTGCTGAGCAGCAATTACACAGAGTCAGGACTTGTGTTCCCACCAAGTGGGCTGAGGGTGCACAAGGATTGGGAGGGGACACAGCCGAGACAGTGACCCCAAAAAAGCTGGGGGGAAGAAGGAAGAGTGAACATTCAGAGCGATGGTGGTGTTGTCCCAAGGAGCCCTGCTGTCCCGGGGATGGCTGAACACCTGCCTGCCCATGGGAAGTGGTGAATAAATTCCTGTTGTGCTCTGCTTGCACGTGTGGCTTTTGCTTTACCTGTTAAACTGTCTTTATCTCAGCCCACAAATTTTGTCACTTTTACTCTTCTGCTTTACATCCTTCTAGCTGGAGGGGAGTGAGCAAGAGGCTGCATGGGGCTCATTCCCCAGCTGGGGTTAAGCCATGACGCAAGGATAGCAGGTCATGGAAGAATAAGGCTAAGAAGTGAAGTGAGGAGAGCTGTTATTCAGGAAGCATGTAAATTTTGAATGAGATCAAGATGAGCAAATTTAGAAATGTATCACTACCATATCACAAGGGAATACCACTACATACCACAAGGGAATTTTAAAGATGTGAAAAAGAAATGAAACAAAACTATGTTAACTTATTTAGGGGAAAAAAAGAAAAACTCTTCAGGACTAATATAGAATCACCTTGAAAACCAGGATTTCTTTTGTATCTCTGTCACAGCAGAGCTCTAAACCTCAAAAATGAAAATTAAGTGTGTGTGCAGTCAGAGATATGCTTTGTTTTTTCACCTTTGGAGTTACACTTTAAGTAATCAATCAAATGCTCCTGTTCATATGGATGTAGCTAAGAGCCAGGCAGAATTTTCATTATAACAACCTGATTTTCTTAGGAGTTAATGCTACTGTCTGTTTTGTTTCTAAGGTGAATCTGCTTCCCAAATTTTAGTCTTCATTTAGCTTGAGACAAACTCTGATATGCTACAAAAACATCCTACAAGCCAGTTAACAGCTTGAGTTTCCTTGAATTCATGGGGAGGAGAGGACATTTAATGGAAACTGGGGAGAGTGAGAGTGGAAAAATTAACATTTTTCTGTACTGGAAGTTAAACAAGGACTTCATGAACTCTGATTTTCTTCCTCCCTCCAGTTACTTGGATAAACACATAGCCTGCAACATAGCATTCCTGCTTACAAACTATTCAGTTCTAATTAATTTCTTCCTCAAGATGATCCAAAGATTTTAACAGCAGAACTGCTTGTTGGGAAGGAGTGCTGTCACACACCTCATGTGTTGACACCAGGAAGAGCAGCCAGTACATGAAACTGGATATGCCAAGAGCTCTTTTCCTTTGAAAGATCAACAGGTTTCTATTTAAAATAGGAGTTGCATGGTATTAAGATTTCACAGTGCTGAACTGCATGCATTTCAACTGTTTTCGCTTCTCTAGAAAAAGCTACTTTTTTTCTATGCAGGAAGAAAGCAAAGCAAAGCTTGAGGACACAGTCACAGGAGGTGATGGTGGAGGGTGCTGAGGGAGATTTCACTGTTAGTTTTAGAACTCCAGTGTTCCCTGTTAAAACCTGATACTATAGAGGTAGAGTACTCAATCCTTCCATCCAGAAACCATTTAGTAACACAGACCTTTCTTCCCTAAAATGTTTTGCCACGGGATGCTCAAGGGAACCATGACTATGGAGTGTCAGCCCTATCTGGGCCATCACCCACAGGAGGAGAACAGGCCACTCAGGAAGCTCTGTAATTGCATGGTAGGTGAATTGTAAGTCAGCAGCTCTATCATTAAGCTGTAATAATATTACTGCCATGCAGAAAGCTCGACTCAGAGATGGAGTTAAATTGTATGTTGTCAAACTGTGTTCACACTGGAAAATAAATGAAGTCTAGTTCAAATGAAACTTCCCTTAATCATACCTCAACATTACCACATGGTTAATTAGAGGCATTTTTAATTAAAAAAGAGAGTTATTTAATAGACAAGATAGCAGGCTTTCAGAAGTTATATATATACACCTAGTTATTTATTATATAGCTGATCTCCCATCCATATAAATTGCTGCTGCAGTTGCCACATACTTCAAAAAGCTTTTAACTGAAGCTCTTTAGATCAACACAAAGAACTCAACTTTGACAAGATCCTTTACAATTTCCTTAGGTTTAAAAAAAAAAAAAGTCACACAGGATGCATAAAGCTTTTTTTTTTTTTAATACATCACACTCCCAAAAATGTATTCAAAAATCTAAAAGATGAAAGGAAGAGGATTCTTCAGAAAAACTAAAAGCAACAAAAAGCACGTTCAGTAAAGAGGCACTCGCCAAAGCACATTTACTTAAAGTGAACTCTGTGAGCACAACTGTGTATTGCTCAGCTGGAGGGCTTGGAACTGTCTCTCACGTCAGCAAACTCCCGAGGCAGTGACTCATGTCTTCCCAAGAGTGTGTGTCTGGCTTTGGCTTTTTGCAGGGGGCGTTGTATTTTCTTTGCTTTTGGCTTTTAAGAGGCAGGTGTTGGTTTTATTATTTAAATAATTGCTTGTTTGCTTTTGAAACATTTGAAACCTTGCTATTGCGGCGTGGCTACATGTGAATGCGTTTCCCTCTGGGCTGCTGGATAGTTACACTTGAATGTGAATGCAATAAGGAACTCTTGAACATTTTCTTTTTTGTTGTTTGGGTTTTTTTCTGAGAGTGGATCCAGACAGTTGAAAAAATTAAATACAATTCAGCCAGCATTTCTAAATGTAGTTCAATTATATACATTTACAGATTTTCATTAGAGGAAAAGGTTTGTTCACTAAACAAAAAACGAACAAAACCACAAACTAAACAAAAACCTCCCACAAAACCATAAACATCCTAAGAAGCAAAACCAACACCCTCAAAAAATCCAGGTAAGGAAAAGCCCAATTCAAACCTACAGATTTTTACCAAAAAAATTACAGAAAAATTTTTAATTTCTCAGTAAAAGATAGTATCTGTCAGAATTTCTAAAATCAATATGTTAAACATATCTATTCAAAGTTAAATAAATTAAAGATCTAATTATGTAACATTGAGACCATGAGGCATGTAACTTGAAAAGTTGGTGGGAAAAATAATAAAAAACATTAATTGCAGGACCTTTTATAACCAAATTGAACCACAAGAAATTTAAAAGTAGCCAAAACATAAATAAAAAACATCTCAACCATCACTTAGCCAAATAAGGCATCAACTTCCTTTTCACTACAACATAGCAAAATGCAGGCTCTAGAAAATTATGTTATGGAAGCAGATAGATTGATTGATAACATTAATTCATGCTGCTGACAACTGAACTTGTAAATTGATGTAGTGTTGCTTTGAAAATATGAAAAGTAGGAAAAAAAAAGAAAATCAATATTTGTACAGGTACCTGAAATATGTTAAGAAGCTGATTACAATTTGAATACATTTTTAAAGCCCCTTAAGCCATTTCTAATTAAATGGTGGACTTTTTAAACCAAGTAGAACTATAGATAGCTGCATTTAGTACTATCTTGCCATAAAGGGATAGCTCAGAAAAGATGCTGGAAAAAAACCAAGCTCATATGGAAATCTATTACTGTTCGTTTCTTAAAAAACACAGGGATTAATACCTGTTAATTGCATTAGCAAATCAGCGCTAAAACAATGACAGGATTAACTAATCTTCAAGACAATGTACCAAAGTCTTAATTGATGTAAAACTCCAGTGGAATTGCAGTTGGGAAATAGTGGGGAGCAGCAGATGCACACTCGTGCACCTCAGGCTGGGATCTCCCGGTCTCCCACTCCCTGTGCCAGCACCACTGCAGTGCTGCCTCCAGCCAGGAACCTCCCCAAGGTCAGCAAGGGACGAAACAGAGGCAGAAACCAGCAGAAAGTCTAAGGAACATGTGCACTCTCCCACCCCACCATCTGTGGATCTAAGGAAAAGCAATTTAGCTAAGGCTGAATGTTGCTCCTCAACACTTTTAAAGACAAACCCCTTTTTAAGGACTAGTTCCAAGGGCAACAGACAACAAAGACATTTCCAGAAGTGTGTTCTCATTACTGCCGTGCTTCAAGCAAGACAGGAAAGTCACTGCTGACCTTGAGCCAACAGAGAGGAGAGTAGTCCTGTAAAGGGAAAAATACTCCTTAACAAAACAACCCAGAGGAAGCTCTCCACGTTTCCTTTGCAGTCTGTCCCTCCAGGCCTCTTCTGCAAAAGTAAAGTTCTCTCTAAATAAGGAAATTGTCCTGAAATTGGTTAAATGCACAATTAGATTCTCTCTAGAAGAAATTACTTCTCAATGTATGAGTTAGCTACAACTCTTTGAGCAACTCAAAAGGTAGATTTTCTTATAGCAAGGCAAAAAGGATCAATTTAGTAAAACTATTCCGTTCCAGTGAACCTAATCCAAAATAAATTAGTAAAATGGAGGAAAACCTTAGATTAGGATCTATTATTTTAAGTTTTATTTCTTATTTATAGAAAATTAGATTAACATGCATTTTCACACATCACAGAACCATACATCCAGATTAAATGTTCTACTGATACCCACCTCAAGCTTCCTCTGTCAAATTTTCATGTTTTGGTGAAAGTTTACAAAAGTGCTACGAAGTGTCAGGACAGGTATTTTAAAAACTATTTCCTTAATTACTCTTAGGCCGTTCTTCAAGGAGACTCACTTTGAAATGAGTGGCATATTTGCCATGAATAGGAGGAACATTTGTTTGCACAGGTATTGTTTCATTGTGTAATGAAAATTCTACTGTGCAGAAAACAGAAGCTAATCTCAACTCACTACACATGGGGACACCCACTGACAGCCTTTGAATAGACAAAATCTACATTAAAGCACATCATGGAGATTACAATCTTGTATGGAGCAAGCTTTCCACACCAGATTGTTGTGATCCAGAGGTGTTAACAAATATGTTTATAAAATGAGGTCATCAAAAGCTCTGAAAGGCTGAAGAAGCCTAACAGCAGAGGTGTGGTTGAGTCCAGAGCCCACAATATTTGAGTGTGTTCAAAACCAGGAGAGTCAGTTTTCCTGTCCTTTCACTGAGCACTCGCCCATGGAAGGCAGAGTGTGGGGTGTCTCCTATATGGATATGGGCATACTCCTCTAGAGAGCAATTAGAGCTATAACTATTGTTACTTTATCAATCACCTGCTGGAGGTACCTATGTCTTCCTTTTAGCTCTGTGGGAATCCTCTGAGCCTCAGCTGGCAATCTAAAGGTAGAAGCTCTGTACAAAAGCATGAATACTCTGTAATTTCACCCTCAACCTGTGGAACACTCGTTTACCCAAATAAATGAGAAAACATCCAAAAATGCACCACCAGCTTTGCAGAAATTAAGGAACACAAATCCATAACCCAGAGAGCCTTTTGCTTTAGTAATCCTTAATGCTTTTCACAGAAACTGCTTAAACTGGAGTACTCAAAAACAGAACTATTTCCTGAGAGGCTAAAAAGACTGAAGTCACTACATGAAAGCTTTCAAGAACTTGCACAGCCCCCCAAAATATGGTAAAATCATCCAGCTACTGTATTACATGACACTGCATAACTGAGGAACACATGCCAAATGGTTGTAATCCACCCTTAACAATTTGGGAAGTTCTTGTCCGAATTGCTGCCAGTTTTAGATTACTTACCAGGAATTTGGTTTGCTTCTGGTTAAAAAAAGACTGCATTTCTTATTTTCAAACCATCACTACAGCAGCCGCAAAGCTGTCATCTTATATTCTTTAATTAATCAGTAAGACGAACAGAAACCTGTGAATCGAGAGGTCGTTGTGATAATGATGCATGAAATACCCTGAGGTTTCAAAAAAGAAAGCAAAAATAAAACAAGCTACATAAGTATAGCACTCTTTAGCTAATAATGTTGATTTTATTGTTGTAAAAATATCGAAATACAAAGATATAAACCAGGCAAGAAAGATATATTAGTCTCTAGCAGATAAATGGACAGGTATGGTAAATCCTCCTGTTCATAAACATGCTTTCCCAGATTTTCTGCATTTGTTTCACCTCATGTGAACTACCAGAACAATGCAAAACAAATACCTTATTTGCATCAAAGTAAATGACACAACTCTGTCCTGGTCCTTGTTGCTTCACACAGGTTATGATCTTTATCACCTCTTATCACTTCACCATTAATTCTTGAAACTGCAAATTAGACTGCAACACCCATTGTACTATCAAGATAACGAACTGCAATGTCAGCCCTTGGCTTCATGCTCCAGAACAGTAGAAGGACTTGCCATCTGCACAGGTCTTAAAAAATACAGTATATGGAGGTGTATTACTCTTTACCACAAGTTCAACATTAAAAAACTTTCAATCTCAGTTTTGAATAGTTCAGAACTGCATCTAGCTGCATGTCAAGGACTATTTCAATAGCAAAAAGTATTTCATTTATACGGTAATACATAATCTGAAAATTCAGTTTGAGGACTGATCTGAACATTCTGCTGACAAAACTGTTCTACAGATCAAAGAAATGTTGTGGTGAAATCCTCAAGAGCCAACAGCCATGATTGTCTGCACATCCCCCAGTGTGCACCAGTTAGTTCAGTGGCATGAGGCACTGACAGAGGGAGAGGCAACAGGCTCATCTCTGGGAGCGATTCCAATGTGTCCTACTGCCCAACCCGAGGTGAGTGTTCAGCAGCCACCCGGCTCTGTTCATCCAGGCACTGCACCACACGTTCCTCAGGAGCAAGACAGCAGAACTTCTTGGTTATGCTGGCAAAACACTGAATTCGAGCTCTATATGATCAAAATGTGAGACTTTTACCCACACCTTCTCATTAGACCAAATTCTACAGATGAGAGAAATCAAAATTCCCCCCCATCACCATGAAAAAAACCAAAACAACTAACACCCCCAAAGTTTCTGCCTGCCACCAATGCCTTCTCTCTCCACCACCACCACTGCTGCTTTCTGTACTTGGAGAAAAGCCAAAACTTACAGGAAGCAGGTTTTGAAAGATTTCTGTCTTCTTCCCACCCCCACCTCACTTCGTTGTCTTTTTTTTTTGTAAGTGATATTGCTGCCAAAAAAATGACAAAAAAGATTTTGCTTATTCACCATCACGAGGGAAGGAGGGGAAAGTCTAACCCACAGTTTAACAGACTTTTCAAAAATTATGGCCTGGAAGCTTTCAAATTCCTCTAAGATCTTTCAGAAAATCAGTTTAATACAAAATACTGTGTAATTTTGGCACATCAGCTCTACAGAAGAGCTGGAGATTTGGGTGTCTCCTTCATTACCATATTGTTATAGATTAAATAGTGATGCTCAAGATAGCTAAATTATAATTAAAGAATACATTTATTAGCAAACAACAGAAAA
>JAWWLV010000011.1:18988200-19009454 GCA_035041135.1 Platyrinchus mystaceus | reverse complement strand
TCTTTGAGAGATTAAATCTGTTACAGTGGTGTCTCTTTGAAATGCTAAGCTGTTAAAGAAATAGTTATGTTGCAACTCCAATCAGTTACTCAACCTATTACAATATCACTTAGGTCACTAACTCTATGTCCACCACCTTTAGAACAGCAGAGTGCTAATGTTCCTGCTAACACTCCACTGCATAAGCTACTGAAATGTATTCTCTATTATGGTCTCATTTGGGAGACAAAGTTGGAAAGGCTAAAAATTCTGAAACAAGGTTAGGAATTTGCACCCAACATCTGCTTGATTTAACACAAATCTAGGTTTCTTTTTTTCCGACACAAATCGTTTTCATATTTATTTCTTTTAGGAGGAGCACTCAATTTACTTAGAACAATGACATCTGTGTTACTGTGCTTCTAAAACAAAGCTTGACTTATAAAATGTGATTAAAATTTCTAAGTGCTAAGAACTATCCTTTGACTTTATACTTTCTCATGCTTTTTTTTTAAGATAGTCTGACACATAGACTAGATTGTTATAATGTTTTCTTTTGAAATCCTCTTAAGTGTAAAACACCATGAAGATGGTTTCAGAGGTAACAAGAAGTGAAACTGTAAAATAAAAAGGAAGGACTTCAAGAAAAAAAAGGCAAAATATATAAAAAATTTTGGATTTGGAGGTTTTAAGGGGTTTGATTTAAGTTTATATCAACTAAGTGAAAATGGAAGTCAGTCTCCACAAGTCTACAGCTTTGTCTTTAATCCACTTCAACTGTGCTAATCACACAGATATCAAGATCTAGACCGATTTAAGACCATGCACTGTTATTTGGGGGTAAACCCTTATCAAGCTTCGTATGCATGGCCAAATCCCAAGCACTCTGAGAACCAGCATGCACTAACATGGACACAAACAGGACTATCACCACAGAAAAATAGTAAAAAACCCGAACTTCTAAAGTGGCCTCAGAATATTCCCAACTGTAATAGCTCAGAAATGACACTGTTCTGCTATGGTATTTGTACTGCAACACTGAAGAAATTCAGAGTTATCGGGTTTGGTTTTGGCTTTTCCCCTACACCCCACTCCCCTCCTTTCTGTCATTGCATGTGAAAGGCTTTCTATGTTTGAGAAAATTCAGTGTCTGAATTTAGATAGTTATGGTACATGTCAAAATAAGACCATGTTCACAGCCAGCCTTTTTGACCAACAAGATCACGAAAGCAATCATAAATTATTACTTTTAGGCTTTTACTTTCATTGGAAGACAAGATTGAGAACAATTAACATAATTTTTAAAAGAGAAAATAAATTTGCTATGTATTGCTCAGGATAGTCCTGTGCTACAGCAGTAATTTCTACTTTTGTACTTTAGTATAATTAATCTATACTGATTTTGTACCTCCTTCCTTCTGCACTCATTGTTAAAAAACAGTTTTTGTATCAGTAAATTGCCATAATCAAAAATCCCCTGATACACATCCCAAGAATAATACATAATTGGAAAAAAACCCACAAAATCACTGAACTTCTAGCACACTGCTGTCCCTTCTCCTGCATTCCTTCTCACCTCACTCCTGCTCTCACAATGGCTTTGTAAATAGACCAGTTACTGATGCTGTCTTTGCAGGAAACATCTCAGATGTGTGAAGCTGCTAAGTCTTTGTCTGTCCCACACAATATAAAATACATCAGTGAAAAAGTACAGTAGTGCAAGTTTTGGGGTCATATGCTCTAGACACACTTGACCTTGGAAAAACATGCCATCAGCTGTGCCCAACACTCTCTGTTCCCCCTCTGTTCCTCTAATAACCTACCAACTTCTTCCTACCAAAACCATCTTACACATTAGAGCAGCCCAATATCGAGTACTTTACTGCTGTTCTTTTCAAGGATTTTCATCTGCAAAAATAATCTAAGAATGGGAAAAATCATTCTCCCATGAACTTAGCTCTGATCAGACTCATTTCTCCCCTTCCCCTTCTTCTGGGCGAGGTGGTTCAATACAAGCCCCACCCTGGCAGCCAGACAATAAAGCTGCAAATAACTTATTCTGATCAAAGCCCCATCTGCTTGGCAGCAGCAATTCAACTGCACTTGCGGTTTTTGTATGGCTGCAGCTTCGGAATTGAATGATCCATTCATTTAGATGGAAGTTTAAACAAAATATGGTAATTAGCATCAACCACTGTGGCTTTCATGGCTACTGTCTACAAAGACATCTCTAATAAAAGGACTTTGCTGCTTTCCCATCTAATTACACAACATTGTTGAACAATAAAATTCAAATTTAAATCAGGCAGCTCTTTTTCTTTAAGTCATTTAACAGACTTTCTGTCTTACACTACCTATCCGATGGTAGAGACAACTATGACTGAAATGAGGAATTGCACCTCAAAACCATCTCACTGAATTTTGTTTCATCTTTCCCTAAGGAATATGGCTGAGGTTAGTAACATTTAGTACTAATCATTCTAGTAAGAAAGCTACCTATCTACCTTTTTGAAAGGAAAGTAGGATTTAAGCTTTATACCCAAAGCAGGGTGAAAAATCAGGTATTACATAGCATTGCAGTTTTATGACATAATAAAAGACGCCAGCATACAATGATGAATGTTTTTAATGAGACATCCACAATGCTGTAGTCAATAAAAAATTTTATAGGCACAATCCTCACCAATATAAACAAGAGGAAAATTAATTTATTGTGACCACTGCCAGTGTTTGTTTATATACTATAATTCCTCATTATAATATAAATCAATAGAGGAAAAATTAATCCTAAAAAAAAAATAGAGTATTTTTGGCAAATTATACTTTACACAATCGCATATAGGGCTGAATTTACCTGACCTTACAATGAAGCCAAGGTGGGCCTGAACAGCATTTGGGTTGAGAGAGAAACCCCTGGGGTGTAACAGCAGGTGATGTAGAAAAAAGCCAGTGGCTCAGTGTCAAACACTTAGCAAACGTTAGCCCACAAAACCTGACTGAATGGAAGGACTTAATTTGGCTCCATCATTGCTGATGAGCTGATAGGCAGGAATGAAAAATACTGTTTTAAAGCCTCTGGCTGGGACAGGGATTTGGACACCTAAATTCCCTTGGGGTGCTCTGACAACTCCAATCTAAAGATTTATCCTAAAGACTTTTCTTGCCACCTTCTATCTGCCAAGTGAAACAAAAAGGGCAGGTAGATGAAATATATCTGAGGAAGTTGCATGTTTTAGTAGCATGAGTTATAATCTGAGGGAACAGTTTTACTGTGTATATAATACGTCTGACATGTTTGTGAAACTCGTTTTTAGAAATGTAATTGGAAGAGAAAGCTCCAGGTGGGTAAAAGGCATCCTCCATTAGTTCCAAAACAATGAGAGTAACACAAGACACCAAAAGAGGAAAACTTTCTGTTTCAATAACATCATCTACTGTACATTCCCCAAACAGCTAAATCCCAAAGAGATTGAGAACTGGAATACAGACAGACAGCATTCCTCACTTACATCCTGCTACAGAGCTGAACAGTAAAACAGAGCAAGCTAAAATAGAAACTCTGTGTTAAATCCAACTAGACAGTCCCAGCTTTTAATAACCATTCCAAGGCAGTGCTCTCCCACCCAAACACCTCGGGCAGACCAACCTGGAAGCCCCTCATGTCCCACCATGCAGTACAGCTACTCTCATCAGGCAATTATTTCCTGCTCCTCTCAGCCCGAGGTATATGTAGTCCCCCATCCCGAGAGCTGGAGGCTCCTACTGCAGGTTTGTTGCCAATGAAGATGGTATGTGGACTTTTCTCACCTGACACATAATAAGCAACTCATCTACCAATCCACCTCACCTACCAATGGAACACAGACACTTTCCTGCTTTCCACTGGAAAAAAAACCCTACTGACAGTTTTGGAGAGAAGTCGCAAAAATAATGGAAAGCAAAAGTGCTGCTTCTCAGGAAACTGCTGGAGGACCATTCAGCAAATGGCACAGGGCGCTGTGAAGGAGAGCTCACAGCAACCTGAAAACCCACACAGACAAAAATAGGAATTCTCACCATAAATTACAGCTTCTTCAGAATTCTTCTGCCTGTGTCTTCTGGATAATATATTAAGATACAATTTAGAAACAGTCAATACAAGACTCATGAGTGATTAATAAGTTTTCATGTTATGTGATACTGATGGTTATCTCCATGTTAGGGGACAACATTTCACACAACATACAATATGACATCTGAAACACATAAGGCTCTGAAACAGCAGAGACCTTTTGATTCCCTTTTAAACATTTGCAAGAATTCTGTGATTTCCTTGTATGTATTTCCCTCATGTAACAGAACCTCTCGCCTGGCACTTTGTGTTTGACAGGAAGAAGCCAGAAGTTTGTGTCTGGGTATAGTTTCCGAAGGTATGTTATAAAGTTACCATTTTGTTTCATTTATGTTCCAAATATGTTTGAATTTAGAAAAAAAAAAGTCATTAAAAAGCAATCTAAGGTGTATTTTTTTTAGCAGGAATGATACCAAACATTGTGCCTTTTATTGTTGCAAGCAGAAAACTGCATTAACTTGAAAATTATGTGTCATGCACACATTACCAAAAAACGACCTTCTGCCCAGAGGTAAGTATATGCCAGTTGCACAAGTAGTTCCATGCCAGGAGAAATTACAGGGGATTTCATTATGATGCAGCAATTTTGTTTGGAATTTAACTTGAACCTTTCAGCAAAGAGTATTTGCTAAACTGAAAATATTATTGCTAAGCAAAACTGAAACATCTCCAAAAAAAAGGAAAGCCACACAGGCTCAGAGCTCCACCACATGTAACAGCTTCCATATGCACAGGGAGACTGATGCATCCCTAAGGAAAGATTCCCAGGCTGGGACTGGTATCACCAATCCTGATTCAGCACAACTGATTCAGCCTTGCACTGCCTGCACATTGGAGCTACTGCCTTAGGACACAGGAGTTGTTGCTTTGACTGGACTGTGAAGTTTGGGAAATCACCTTTTCCTAGAAGCCTCTATCATTATCACAGATACATATTCAATATAATCAGATTTGCTAGGTTGCTGTGTAACCTCTTCTTTAGTTTTTCTTTATAAAAGAACCAAGTGTCAAACACAGAAAATATTCAGCTTCTCAGCACTTAGTCGGCTGCTTCAGCAAGCCCCGACAATAACTCCACAGGTATCTTTGTAGAAAATGGCAGTGATGTAGCATGGGAGGGTAGTCTTCATCATACTAAAGCACTACAATTAGACACCTTCAGTTCCAGCAATGACAATGATGAATGATCTGCAGCTCTAATGGTAGAATTTAAAACTCTAAAAAGACATCTGATGTGGATTGAAAGGCAACAAGTCAAAAAGACGTATTTTCCTTCCATAAAAAAAAGCCTTTTTTTGTACTGTAAAAGGTACTAAAAAATAAGTGGGAAAATGAAGGTGTGGAATGCAGGGTTTCTTTAAGGAAAGGGACCCATAAAAACCAAGATGCATATTGAACTCACATTAGCCAATCTGTGACTAAACAATGAGTCCTGAAGACCAGAGGTAATCATTTTGCAGTATTCATCCTCTTGAAAAAGGGTTCTGGAAGCAAGTGACCATGCCAGCTGCTTAGCAACATCTCCATTATCAGGCCTTGGACTTTGCACCATCAGGAAAAAGAGGTTTTGATCCTTAGGAAGGGAGATTCTCATGAAATCAAATTCCTGCTGACAACCAGCCAGGACAGATTCGTGCCCACCACAGGCATATGTATGTATTCAAGATTCTTTCAAACAGAGGAAGCTTTACCTTCCAGTTACTACTTTTGAAATGTGTTCCCCCCACCTCAGAGTATGGCCACCTGATTTAAAGCCAATCTCCTGCTCTCAGACCAAATACTACCAGCCAGTAACACGCTCCTACAAGAGCCTGAGAGGTGCCTCAGTAGAGATTGTGGGCAACAGCCCTCAGGGGAAAGGATGAATACATATGCTGTAGTAAAACTGCACAGAAGATATTTGTTTAGGTTACTGTGTTTACATGAAATGCAGTTCCAATTATCCAAAGCCAGTATTATGTTTATTTTTTTCCCCAGTAAATATCATTACCTGACAGAACTGTGTATTTCATTCCAGCACCTACAGGCAGAATATTGCTTTTAAAACCAACCATGGGAACCCTTCCATAGAATGTAAATTTAATGTTATAAAATGGTGACTTCTTTTTTTTTTACAATGAAAAGCGGAAACAGGCCTACTTTTCCCTCCCCTCCCCCTCAGTGCCACTCATTTCTCAGTGCATCTAATGATCAAGCTGTCCCTCAAAGGACTGTCAAAACTCACCATTACTTTTTAATACACAGACTGCACCTACTGGCAGTGACTGGACCTATTTGAACCTGGATGAGAGTTGCACACTTTTTGCATTTATATTTATTATTCCATCCCTGCCATCCATTTGCCTCTTATGTCATATTTCATCCTGGAAAGTTAGACCAGTTGACTGCAGAAGTTCTTTTCAAAATAAATTATTATATTATTCCATTAATTCTTGCTCTGCAGGTTCTCCAGGGAAAAAAACCACTCTGTATAGAGACCCAACAAAAAAAACTGTGGGTTTTTTTTTATTTCACACCATAAAAATAATAATTCTGGGTATGGCTATGAGTATTTAGAATTATTAGTGGAAATGTTATCAGTTTTCTCTGTATGTCTACACACACACAAAAAGCCAGCTGTCCCTTTCTATGCAGAAAAGCACTCTCAGAGTCAGTTTGCCCTCATCTGTATTAACATATATGTGGTTACAGTTCACCAGGTCTCCTGTGCTTGTTCTAACAATTGCATTACGATTGCCAGGCCAAAATGGATTAGCTCAGGTAGCAGGAATAGGCTATTCAATATGACCAAGGGATAATAAATTTGTTTCTTGGAAAATGTCATTAACACAACCTACAGGAAGATCCATTATCTATCCTAGAACATGAGCATCATCTTCAAAGCCATACCCAAGTCTGCCCAATGCCAGTGTCACATTATCATCTGCAACACTCATCTGAAAGTGCGTTACTGCGTGGCCTTCTCACCTTCCAGACGTCTGCTTAACATTGCCAGAGAGATATTCCAGCAGTGAATTTAAAGGATTACTACAGGTTTTCCACAACTGAAGTCTCTTGCCTCTGGCCTGATGCCTTACCACACAGCATAGGCACACAATAACCCTCCAGGAAAGCAGAGCCTGTCATGTCTTATTATTTAAATATTGAAAGGCAGATAAGTATTCCACTTAAAAGAGACAGGGCTTAATCTGTAAATACTTCAAAGGGATCTCTAATGACTTGACTTTAACTCATCTTTCCTCATTTTAACTGCTGCTTTGATGTCCTCCCTAATCTTCATCTAGCCCTCCACTTAAGAACACGTCATCACACAAGAGTTTTTGAGGCTATAACGTGGACCACTGGCATATCAAATAAAAGTCACAAGTAAGTTACACCAGACAACCTAGTTTACTTGAGAAGTAAATGAGGCCTCTGTGTGCCACACTCACTGCTAACAGATACTCCTCACACATGGGACAGATACCATATCAACACCGAACAGGAGAAAACAAAGACCTTTCCTGGTATTTGGCCACACCTGGTGACGGTGACAACCTGCAGGTGAGGGAAGCATTTGCAAATACTTTTGACAAAGGTTTCACCTTCACTGCCATGACTTTGTCTTGTCACAGAGGTTTGTGCTTCCTCAAGGGTCTATCCATGTTATTCTACTGAGAGAGTTTAAATCAATAATATATGCAAATAATGGACCCTTCTAGCAGACTAAAAGGGGGGTTTGTTGTTATTGTTTTGTTTTTTTAATGCAAAGCAAGCCCCAAGCAAGCTAACATCATAATATCAAGACAGATATAAAAAGAGGATTACTTTTTCTCCAAAGGTATTTCTTATAACCTGATGATACTTTCTATGTGGAAGGGAAAATCAGTGACTGCTCCTCTCCAGGGAGGCTACTGGCAGTATAAATACATCTAATAAATGTTATTTTTGGATTATGTATTAAATATGCAAACTGTAAAGAACAGCACACATACAGCAAGACATTAACACTAAATACTACTAATAATAGTAGTTAACTACTAACCGCTAAGACTCCATATAACAAGATAATATTCTAAAACATTATAATGATGTTTCATCTTAAGGAAATAGATTTCATATTTGTCAGCAGGTGTCAGAGATGAAGGATTCAGTGGCTGCTCCATCCAAACAGATGAGTCTAAAGGGCAGAGCAAAAGACTGGCTGAACAGCTGAGTTCTGCTTCGCCTCTGATAGTGATCTTCCAGTGAACCACACACACTATCTAACATCTGTGCAAGTGATGACAATCCTGATTTCTCACATGTCTAGAAAATGTAGGACTCTTTGCAGAGGCATTAACCAGCTTCTTTTTCTGCCACTTAGTCTTAGCAGCTTTTTCAGCCCTCAGAAAGATAAACCTTCTCATAGTTTGCCTGCAAACTCTGCTACCAGTTACACCCCAGATAAGAGCATGAAACCTGGAGTCACTGTCCAAGAGCAGATACCAAGCAAAGGGTATCTTACCACTGCTCAGTTCAAAGGGCAAACATGGGATTTAGCTCTGTGACAGCTCAGGCAGTAAAACAAATAGCATGCCAGCTCTGCAGAGCAGAACCAGAGTACAATTAAAAGCAAGTTGCACAGCAGCCTACACACTGAAAACATGCTGTCTGTGAAATGCTTGATATTGCCCAGTCTCTGAGCACTGGAGCGAAAAGTCTGAAAACAGTTCCAAGGCAGCAAGACATCCAAGTCAGAGCAGGTCTCATGCAATTCATTTTTTCATTATGTTTCATGTATAACCAATAAGCCCCATGTCAAGTCCCACTGCAGCCTAACGCTGTTGATTTCCTACAGTTTCCAGTGGGTGGATTGTAATGCCCCCACTAATCTAAGAGATTTTATCTAAGCACTAAAGATAGGTCACTTTTTTATTCCCTAGGAATTCACATGGGTGAATTTGACAATGGTAGTAATAAGTTAGCAAAAACATTAAACAAAAACAAAGTAAACTGTGTCTTAAATGCACATCTTGCAAAGAAGAAAAAAAACAACACGGTATTTAAATCTTATTTTTCTATCTAACAAGCAAACTAAAGAAACTCCTCTGCTTCATGCAACCAGAATGCAATTTAAAAAAGTAAAACACAAATTTCTGAAAGTGGTAAAGTCCACTGATCACCTGCCCCATCTGCTGCAGAAAGAAATCTATTGATTATAAGTACAGTACACAAAATAGATTGCAATGCTTTTTAAGTCTCCATCAAGCTGTACAAACTCTTTCATTCACCCTCCAAATCCGCAAATATGCAGCAGTAACTATGAAATAAGGAGCATTATGTTACAACACCTGTAGTACCAACTCTTTGCAGACATGCTGGGAAAAATCCATGCCACAGCAATGCAGGAGCTTCCTTTGCTACTTCTAAATAGAAAATTATCAGAAAACAAGTTGTGCAACAAGATTTCTGCACTTTCACTTGTGCAATTTATTTCTGCAGTTTAAAAATAACCTGTGATTCCAGAGTAGTTCAGACTATAAGTGAACACAGAAAAATTTATTGCATCATTTCCTTTCCTCTAACAAATTCTGTCTCTGATTTTGTACAGGCTACATAAACCTATGGTTCTTTCAAGAACTATATCTAGGTATGTAAGGTCCCATAACCTTAACTGAAGTAAAATGTATCTCAGTTCTGTCAGTTTTGCAATATTAATTTCTCTTTTTACTCTCACTGCAATAAGTTACTCTTCCTAAATTTTCATGTAAGAGCATCAAATTAAAGAAGGCCCTATACATATGAAATGCACTGTGGAACAGAACCCCAACCCATCATAAAACAAAGAGCAAATTTTCACAGCAAGGGACTCAAATGATTTGCCAACTAGCAATGATTTGCTGAAATAACCTGTAAATGACAAACAAAACCCGAAACAAACAAAAAGTTGCCCACAGTCTGCTTGAGAACAATGGGGAAATAGAAAGATAAAAAAGCCACAATTCATTCATTAATTCACAACTACTAATTTATTCACTGAGTTACAGTGGCATTTTGGTCTGAAAAGCAAATACTGCTGTCTCCTGTTACATAGATTTCAACTACAGTGTTTCAAGCAGATGGCTTGTAGGAGTTTGGATCATTTTCTTGTTTACTTCTTTTATTTGCTTGGGGTTTTTTTTAAATTGGACCAATTCCTACCCAGGCACAAAATTACAACTAGATAAGGGATTTTCAGTTGTGTATTTGCAGACTGTGCTTATAAGAGTGTGTATATTTAGGGCATATATTAATTGGCATAAATATCAAAATAAACATAAGAAATTGGGGGGGTTAAATTATGTATACCCTGTATTATGCCATAGGTGGCATTTCTGTGAATTGCAAGTTCCTGTAAAACCTAAGGCACATAAAAAATAGAAGGGGAAAAAAAAAGTGAATATGATGGTCTAAACTGGTGGGATACCCTTCCTACTTGAGAGAAAGTTTTCAAAAAGGGCAGGAGGGTTGAGGACCTACAGCAACAGAGACAGCAGCAGCTCCCATGACTCCAGGTTTGGAGTAATACCCACTGAGTCCAAGAGCACGTCCTGCTTCCCCATCTCTTCGGAGGGGCCACTCTGAGCCGGAGTCAGGAGGTGGTGCTGACACCGTGCCAGTGGCATGGAAATAGCCTGACAGACATGAGCTATTTTGACAGGTCAAACACCTGCTCCAACAATGTCCTTAAGAGTCCAGGCATCATGGGAAGGAAGAACATGCAGCTACAAGGGAATGACTCTTCTCACTTTTGACATATTAAGAAACCCACATAAGGACTTTTCAGGCAACAGTGTCTCTGATTGCTCCCAGGTTAAGAAAAAGTTTGAATATTTGCTTACTTCTTTGCTTAATCTTTAAACACATGAAAATTCATTTAAACACATTCAAATCAGAATGGTGGTGAGTAACATGAAGGACAGGGTCCTGCCATAAAATCAGGAATCAGTAGTTATCATGCATAAAAAAGGAAGAGGGACCCAAGAGCAAATTGTGTTCAACTGAGACTATATTTTTTAATAGATTAATTTTGTGTCTTAATAATCAAAGAAGAGATCCTACTTTGTGGGTTCCGAACCATGGCACAGATAGACTTTGGATGGCAAACCTCAACTTAATTTCTTCATGTTTGACTCCCTAAGAATATCTACAAACTTTGGGTGCAAAAAACGCATCTCCTTTTAATTATAACTTCAAACTCTTCTTGGAGATTTTTAATTTATCCATTTCACGTATCAGTGAATGTGGCTGTGGTTATCAGAGTCCCCTTCTGCAAGTTCTGAAGGTGAAAAAGCCACAAAAGGAAGAAAAACCGTTCTGTCAGCATCAGGGTACAATCAATAGCATCCCAGATTAGACAATCAGTGCCACAGTATATCATTCCCAATTTTTAAAAGAAACATTTTAAATTGAATTCTTAAATAATTTAAAGATATCTACTTCATATACAAGAAAAAAGAGCCATTAAGAAAGCACTTTACAAGAGACCTACAACTTTCATCACCTTCAGCTGAACCCAGCTAAACTGAGCCTAAACTTTCAACATTTGTATGAACACACTAAAAAGTTCTTAGCATAAAAACAAAGATTTACAAGATTCCTTTAAAAATATATTTAAATAAACAAATTATGTTGTGTAACTATATATCCACAATTTTTAAGTTCACGTGCTGTTAAAAATAAAAAGAAAAAAGAGCACATTGTTTGAACATTTGGTGACTGGATCCCATTTGGTTTCCCCTTCCACTCAGTTTTTCATATACTAACATTATTGCCTGAGTAATTCATCACAAATTAATTTTCAGTGGGACTGCATAGATATTTACAAAATCTTTCCTTCCTGATAATATTAGTTAGAATAAAGGCTGAAGTAACATGCTCCTGTACTGATACTTTCACTAAAATGAAAAAAAATACTTTAGATACTAAATTGAATTCAAAAGACAAGCGGACCATCAAGCACAGACAATTTTGAATTTTCTTGATTTTTTCTGTAGAAAACCCCAGAGCGCTATATGTTATCAAAACTTAATAAAAAATAGCACAATAAAAATAGAGTAGTTTTTATGCACTACTTCAAAACTATCCTACAGAACACAACAGATTCTGTTGCATGAATGCATTTTCCTCTGAAAAGTTTAAAATTTCTAGGAGAGAGCAACACTTATTCCAAATTCATAAGGCAATCCTTCTTAATGTCATCCCCATTATAATGATTTCATACAAAAACCCCAATTTCAGTAGGACTTCTCTGAAAGAAAATTGTATAAGAATTAGTTTCCCATGGCATAACTCATCATCTGACACACAACCAATCAACCAATCCATGAAAACAAAGAAATTAAGAAGGAAACTGAAACATTTGTTCTACCTAAGAACAAACACTAGGAGTATAAAAACCAGTATTGAAGGATGTGTACATTAGTGGTTTTAATATTTCAAACATTCATTTATTTTTTGGTATTTCCTGTGAATAATTACAGGGAAAATTCATAATAACATCATATATTTACCAGAAAGTCCTCTCAGAAAGCAAGAAACCCAATGTTCGCACTAACTGTTAGTAATTACACACCTCTTTTACATGCATAGGGAAGCTCATGTGGCCATTACCGGTTTTAGAGTCCCTTTAAGTGCACTGTCAATCAGCTGCAGATTGCACAGCCAACTGCAATTATGAATTTACAGCAATTAGATTTCCCAAGTAATTAAACATGAAGATTTAAAACTCTGTCAGGTAGAATTTGTATTTCTGCAAAAGTATTATTGAAAACGATGTTAAACTTAGATTTGTCACTAGCATTTATTTCTGACTAATATGTGGTTCCTAAGCATAAAAGGTGTATAAAAAAAAAAAAAGGCAGCATTGTTTTTTAGTTCCTTCTGCGTGGAAAATTGTGCAAGCAAACCAACACTGAGTAATCCAGAGGGTGCAGCTGGAACCAGTCCATGCTTTGCTTCAGTACCAGAAAAAATACTGAAGTGTTGGTCTTTTTTTTAGATAAACATCGAGACAAACTGGCCAGTGGGATTCATTTGGAAGTCATTATTCACCACTAGAGACACTACTTTGTTTGATGGAAAGAAAGCATTTTAAACAAGCAACGATCCTACCTGATCATTAGGTTGGTGTTAACAACCATCAAACCGAGCATGTGGATACAGCTCAGCTTTTTACCCCACCTGTAACTGCTGCAGGGCTGCACTGTGTTTCATTATTTACTAACACCTTGAGCATCCCAGTTCCTGCAGCACAACATGTCACCGATGAGCTGTTTAAAAAATAAGCTTGTCACAAAAATAACCAGCAATAAAACAAAATAAAGACTTCGTACGCACACACAAAAAAAGGATAATTCCTCCTTACTTTGAGAACTCCTATCTTCGCCTCAATTATGTCTTCATTTTCCTTTCTTGGCTTATACGTGTCATGACTTGAGCTGCCACTAAAACTTTTGGAGAAGTAACAGTTGCAAACACTGTGAGGGATTAAAAATCTCCTTATATATTATGAAGACAAAAATTCTGTAACTCCAAAAACATTCTGTTAAACATACACATTCATACCAGCATTCCTCCAGTGCCCAGCATGCAGCCAAGTGTAAGAGCACATGGACAGCCAATTTGCTAACTCATTTATACTGCAGCCATCACAAGCAGGTGCACCGTGCTGAAAAGGGAGGAGCAGCTAATATGATCTGCTTTAAGGCAGATGGTTTACATTTGGGCTGCTTTGCACCTCACAATATTAGAACCACTAAATGAATGTAATAAAGCAATACCAACTAACAGGCTCTGCCTTTGTGCACCCAAAACACCATACTCTGCTCCACAAGTCTTAAACTAAACAAGCCTTAGCTGCTTCTTAAACCTCTCCCAGCTTGCCCAGTCTCGGTCTGCAGATTGCCTCTGCTCTGTGTTCTCTTGGCTGGGACGTCTCAGCCACCTCAGCAGTCTGTCAACAGCAGCCTGGGAGCATTTTGTGGGTCAGTCCCGGCAGGCGGATGACACCTCTCCCTGCCTCTTCACCACCTGGATCGGAGTAACAGGGAGGTGTGAATGCCTACGGCTCGTGTGTGGCCTGGTTAAAGCTCATTTCTTAACCCTTTCCTCCCCTGATTCCTTTGCCAGTTCAGAGAGCACAATCTACACTCTGCTAAATGTGTATATATATCGAGAGAGAGAGAGAGAGAGAGAGAGATAAATGAAGCCACAGGAGCCACTGCCACAGCTGGTGAGGAACATCACCATTGTTTCCAGCCACAGGACAAAATAACTTCTCACAGAAGTTATACATGGGCATAACTGTCTGAAGGATAAAGCTGTAGATCCTCTAGGGCTGTCAAACTAGAGCAATCAATAAGAATTAATCTGTAATTTACAGGATTTGAATTGTTCTTCCTGATTGTATCTGACTCCAGTGAAAAGTTCACACAAAGGGTAGCTCCTGTGATTTAACCTACAGTAAACTGCACATCAACATAGTTAGGGTAGAAAACCAGGGCAAAGAGTTCCTATTTGCACTCCTTTATTTTTTAAAAAAAAAAGCTTTAAAAAGTGAAGGAATGTCAAAAGAAGTTGTACAGAAAAACTTATACATGAAAAAGAACAACACAAGAGAAAGCATTGTCATTTTTTTACTCCATGTATTTGCATGTATTTAAATTTTCAAAGTATTTCCTAACAGTGAAATTTCTACATTGCCTGCTAGGAAGGAGAGTTCATCCTTTATTAAACTCTTCACTAATCTGAATATTGCTGGAGGGTTTCCACAGAGGGACAATACGCATGATAATAGATGTTGTAAAGGGAGCAAGAACACTACTTATAACCCAGAACTGCTTCAGGGGGTTTAGCCTATTTTAGATCAATGTCTATTAGAGAGAGCAGGACTGTTTTTGCCAAGACCCACTGTGCTCTCAAATGTTTCCTGACCACTTTCTTACCACTACAAAAGGGAATTTTAAAATTTAAACATGGAATACAAATTAAATGAACAGTTAATGGGAGTTTGTTTGTTTTTCTTAACTGGCATCTTTTGATTCACAGGCAAGTTCTGGATGATGCAGTACTATCAAATCCAAGTGTTCGAAGATGCTGAGTCAGGCCACAAATTCCATGAGATCTTATAGAGAAACAGCCAAGCTGGACATTTTCTTTAACTTCTACTTTTATCATCTGTTTTATAATTAATGTTAAGGTCCACAAACTTGCTAGCCTAGAGCTTTTTTTTGTTTGTTTGTTTCCCAAAAAGATATGTAAATTCTTGAGGCTTGCAGGAAAACAAATGAGATAGGAATTGCCCATACTGAGTTAGGGAGAAATAAGAGAAGTGAAGATTGCACTAATATAAGAAATAAAGATATTATAAGCATAGGAAAAAAAGTAAACTTTTGTCAATTATAAACTAATCTTGAAGTTTTACTCATCAATAAAAGAAAATAAAAAATCAGGTTTACTATTTTACATCTCACTCAGACACGTTGAGAGCTGGGATTTGCACAGTGCTCTAGAGGATTCCCTACCTTACTCTGACCAGCCTAACTCCTAGGATATAATGGCAACTAGTAAAAGCAGTAGGAATTCCGTCTTTGATGTCAAGTTTCAAGATTTTCTTTTGGTGTACAGATAAAAAATTAAAGTACTGCTATCATCACAGTTTTTAGACAATTTTAAACAAGGAAACAAAAAATTAACAAATCTAAACAACAACAAAAAAATCACCACCATAATCCCCCTTTCCCACCTTTTGTAGATTTACAAATTATGTTAAACCTTTGGTTGGTTGCTTTTGGGGGGGGGGGGATTTTTTGTGGTGTTTTGTTGCTGTTGTGGGTTGGTTTGGTGTTTTTCGATAGGGTTTTTTGGTGGGGGGGAGACATATTAAAGGATATCTAAATATTTGTGTTGCTTCTAAGTAATGAGTTTGGTAAAAAAAAATAAAAATACAAAATACCCATCTCCCATGGATATTTTCTTAAAACCCAGGGGACCACATTAATTACTGCTGCAACACATAATCCTTGTCTGTCCACTGCCAAATCTGTTCTCTCACAGGCATTTGTCAATAGGATCAGGATCTAAGCTAAGCTTCAAATGCACCTACTAATATTACTGCCATTACCAGTCTATACCAGTCTATCAGTTGAGAATGCGTCTCCTGCATGAAGTGCCCTCTGCTTAAATGAATTTGTCAGAATGAGATGCCTCACTTGGCCCAGTTACAGAATAGTCTCTTTCGGCGGAGACTGAAATCAATCACTTCACCACTGAGCTTTTAGGGGATCCGATCTGCCCTGTGCTCATTATCCATGGAAGTGGTAAAGCAAGTAATTTACTAATGTACTTTATGGTGCCTGTTTAAAAAGGCTGAAAGGAGAGGAGACACTGGAACCTTGCTAAATTCAGCCTGAGAGAAAGGGTTCAGCACTGGTGAGTTCCGGAGAGTTTCTGTAATGCATCGACTGGGCTGGCAAGCTCTCATACAATTAAACTGAGGAGTAACTGCGGCAAACTGCCGGCATATGCTGAATTTACTCGTGTCTATATTGCTTAATGGGCCATCACCAACACTGGTGGGGGTTTTCTGTTTGTTTTTAAAGCAGACAATAATGCTGGAAAATGAAAGATCTTTGAAAGACGACTGTTAACATAAATACAAAATACAAGAGGAGCTTTTCCATTAGGGTACCCTGATTTAGGAAGAGAGGATAAAAAACAGCACAGGCAGATTTCTAGACGAATAGTGACAGTAATCTGACCGTCTGGCAGAACCCACAACAGCTGATTAGGAAGAAGGGGGAAATGCGATTAAACCACACTGCAGGTAACAGTTTCATACTGTACTGTCGCCTCTAAAGAGAGCTTTTTATGGGGTACAACATAGCACATATACAAACACACTAACAGCAAGAAGCTAAAACAAGTGAATACAGGAGAAATAAAATATATTCATTAAAAGTAACTTGAATTAGCGCAGAAGAGCCTCAGATTCAGGTCAAACTGAGCAGACTTCAATAAACGGATTCAGAGGTACTTAGTAGTTTAAGTACCCTGGTCGATAGTTCAATATTGTTTTAATTTCTCCGCTGAAAAGCAACATAAAGCTAAAGCAGGCTAGTATGTGCAGAGGATTCAAAACAAAACAAACCACCCCAAACTCAAACACAGCTCTCAGCATTTATCCTTAGAAATGCAAATGCCATTGTCCCTGTTAACAGGTGCTAACGAGCGGGGCACCCCGCCGCGCTCAGATGTGTTCCGGATGAGCAGATGCCTTTCTGTATTTCTGGGTATAGCCTTAGGAAAAGTGTCACACATTGAAAAAACACAGATCAAACGCTCCTCCTCAAAGCTGCCCGCGAGATTTACAGAATGCAAAGCCAGGGACGGGGTTGAGAAGTACCGGCTCCATCAGTGAAACAGGACACTGCCATTGTGCGGGTTACTGTGCCGGTGGCTGAACTGTGGGAGAGTTTGTGTGCGTACACAACTTAAATTTTCAAGACTTTCTTTCATTCATTCTAGATTCGTCTGTTATTACCAACCGAGACTTGATGATTCTATCAAGTTGATATACATTGAGAAGCAGAGGGATAAACAACCCAAGGGGCTTTTTACACTGAATTTTCTGCACTTTTGTCTCCTGTGGGTATTTTACACTCCCTGTCACCACAGCGAGGCAGGACAAAGCTCCTTTTATTTCACAGATGGGACATCTACTGGAATAATGCAAAAATTCCAGCCGAACAGGGATAAACACCCTGGCAACTGTACATGTTCAGGTAGGCAGAGACCTGTGATGAACAAGTATGTGTATGAATTGACCTAAGATCCTTTATGAACCTTGTCCTACTGAGTTTCTACGGTTCCTACTGAGTTTGATACTCGACAGAGCATCGTGTAATAAAGAACAGTAAAACGACACCTGAGCCACCAGTACGAAGTAAAACAAAGCAGCACAGTCACACCAGCAGGGTTTAGTAAATCACATACATTGCCCCGAGGCTACGCTGTCTTTCAATGAGTGAAAACTACTGCCTTTGTAGGGCCCCATTGATCTGTGTCCAAAGAGAGGCTCGCAACTTGCTCAGGCCTTTTTTATATGATGCACACATCAGTATAGCGGAGAAAAAATTACGAAAAAGATTTGATGGATCACAGAATTAGCCTTACAGGTGTCCAATCCCAGGCTCTGAGCAGAGGTTTTCCACTCCTTCAGGCTATATTCACCAGCTAGTTCTGTAATTCAGGCAAACTAAAATTCAGCCCAGCAGTGTAAATGAACATTTCATACACCATATTGTCTGAAACTCCACCAGACTAAATTAATCCTGCCCCGCGGCAGGGAAGTAGATTAGAGGACCTCAAAAATCCTGTACATCCCTGTTTCCCATGGTTGTACCATTGCTTGGGATTGCTGCTTACTGTGTTCCCAACCTGCCCCAGTGGCATTCAGATGACATCCTAATTTTTGTGTGTTAACCACCTGAAAATATTTGAATGAGTTCGATATTTTTTCCCCAAACTAATCTGTTGTCAATGTATACCAATCATCAGCATGTGGACAAAATACCCATGCTTATGTAAAAAAGATGCTTTAACTTAATTTCACCCACACTATCTCTTCCAACCATGTAATGGAACCCCTGTCCCAGGTTAGGCTGCAATCTTTCCCATCTCAGGTTAGTTAAGAGGGCCCAGCTCACAAAGTCTGCTCCCATTACTGCAAGCGACCTCAACTGATGGTGCTCAGCAGAGGAACAGATGATTTAAAAGGATACTGAAATGGAAGCCCAAGCCAGAGGAAGCTGACTCAGGTTGGAGAGCCTGGACCTTACGGCACATCTTCCTCATTTGTTTTGCTTTCCTGTATCAGCCATTGGAAAGTATTGAGTCATCCTCTGCTATGGAAATTCATTATCCACAGCTTGGTTCTAACAGGACTCATAGACAATTCATCTCCTGACAGTGAAATAGACATTGCAAAGGAAGAAAAGATACCCCAAGGTCAAATATTGCTGGGTGTGCATGATTCACATAGCTGCTCCTGGGACGCTGCTGCTTTCTGCTTTCCTTGGTTACATTCAAGAGATGACTAAGTCAAGGGAGAAATTTTCAGATCAGTGGGACAGCAATATAGCTTCTAAATGATCTGAGAATTGTGCAGCTAGGGAATGGACATTTTAAAAGGTTATTGATTGTATAATTAACATAGATAATCAATAAAATTTAGTTAACAATTACATAGAGATTAAATCAGGTATAAAATCTGATTTTGAATGTCTGATAAGTATTTCCACTAGGAATCTAATGACACATTTGAAGTGAGATGTTTTCCTGCAATCCTAAAACATGTAGTGAATTTGAAGAAAAACGTCTGCTAGACTCATCTAGTAAGGTGATCTTTCTGCAAACTGTTTTTACCCACTAATAAATTCCTTAGACACCACCCAAAGCAAGTACCAAGTCAGCATCGCACTGTGGATTTGTCATTAATCACGTTCATAAGTGACTGGTCTCCTCCAGAAAGGCTGGTTCCCACATTGCTCAGAGCACACTCTTTCACTCCTCAGCAAAAAAAGTACTCAGCAGCTGTTAGCTATAGGTGTTAGGAATATTCCAAAAAAAAGTCTTCTAGTCAGAATATGCTCATTTGAGGGATGCAGGAAGGAGAAGGGGAAAGGAAACTTTTTCTTGGAACATATCCATCTCAAAGAGGTTTTGTGGGAGAGATTTGTCATGACTGGGCTCTATTTTCCCACCAGAGTGACCACTGGGCAAGGGTTGGAGATTGCAGAGGTGACTCAAGAAGAAAATGTAACCAGTGGTTACTGGCTATTCTGAACTATATAATTTCTTTGCTGGAGAGTTTAAGTGCCTTAAAGGTCTGTTTCACTTCTGTGGCAGAAAAGGAAACTTCACATTTTGCAAAGGAGAATCTGGATTTCTAATTAGGCTGTAATTGCATTCTTTCCTTCCCCATCTCACCCCGGCTCTCGGTGGGCTGTTCCACAGACCACCCAACTGTGGAAGCTCACAGACTCAAAGTCCTTCCAATACCTCTCCAGAGGCTTTCTGTGAAATAGCTGAGTTAATGCCCAAAGTACCAAAGTGCTCATACCCTCAGCTTCCTCTGGTTTTACAGAAAGGTAAATGTATGCAGGTCTTCCTGTAAAAAATGAGCAGGAGCACAAACTGAAAGGCAGAAAATGAGTTTGGGTGAAACAGCAACAGGCAGCCCAAACATTCTGAGAGCACTAAGGAACCATGAGCTAATCAGAAAAAAAAAAGATTAATTTTTGTATAAGTTACCTGTAGATCTAATTAACCTAAGAAATAGTGGAAACTACGTGCCACAAGTGGAAATAGGGAAGTTTGTAACTTTTTCTTTCAGTACAACCCAAAAATTTCCCCAAACAAGTTAATCCCTGCAAGCTTGTTCTGCGTTATTTAGAAATCAATCACTGGAATAAGGCAATCTCAGCAGAACCAAAACAGCCGCACTAAAGAGCAGGGACAATGCTCAATGAGAATTAGATGGATAGAGAATGTGCACTGCCAAGATAGCAAACAATGGGAGCATATTTAGATTTTTTCCAAAAAGACACTTTTTTTTTTTTAATAAAACAAAAACTTTGAAGACACAAAATATATTTCAGGCATAACAAGCGTATAGGTGAATGTATACATACACAGAAGGAAAACACAAGGAAAGAAGTAACCTTCAGGTAATACTTTGCCACAACATGTCTAGACTGCCCAAAATAAACACTATAATAAAAAAAGCAGAATTTTTTTCCTCTTATTTTAAATACCAATTTTCCATATGATTTCTCCTTATGTTTTTTCTTTTTGGGAAAGCAGTCCATGCAAGTTTACACTATGGCCCATGGGCCGGATACGGCCCGCCAGGGTCCCCAATGCGGCCCGCCCCCCCACCCCGCCGGGAGTTGGGGGGGTGTCATGGTTTAAGTTAAGTTAAAACTAAGTAGGAATTTTTCCTTTCCCCCTGCCCACTGTGTGAAAGGGATGTTGGTTTTTGCTTGGGCAATTAGGTAACACAATGGGCTGGCAAGCGCATTCCAAGTTAAATGGTCCTTAAATGGTCTGTTGGGGGAGTTTGGCTGTTGCCAAAGCTGGGGGTGGGGGGGTTAAGAAGTTC
>JAWWLV010000011.1:18965768-18988100 GCA_035041135.1 Platyrinchus mystaceus | reverse complement strand
GGCTGTTGCCGAAGCTGGGGGTGGGGGGGTTAAGAAGTTCCTTTTTTACTTTTTTTTTCCTCTCATCTCCTGGGAGACAGGGGGAGGAGTTTTGGGCGGCAGCCAAAGGGACAGGGGAGTGCTCAATGGTGGCCAGGGGTGATGGAGCCTAGGCAGGAGCAGCAGCTTTCTTTTCTTCTTTGGGAGAGAAACTGTTTTCGGGAGAGTTGTTTTTTTTTTTCCTTCCCTCCTCCGTTCCTGTTCCTTCTCCTCCTTGGCAGCAGTTTGTGTGCACATCAGAGGAGAGGGGAGTCTGCTCTGCACATCTCGACCAGAGGACTGAGGGGGGGGAAGAAGAATTTCCCAGCTTCTCCAGCACACCCGGGGAGACTCCACCCCCTCCCCACCACACATAAGCATCTCCAGTGATCCAACAGCGCCCCCTGCTGGTTGGCACAGGACATTATAGCCCCCGACAGTGTCTGAGGGACAGTGAACCGACCCCCTGTTTAAAAAGTTTGAGGACCCCTGGTTTACAGTTATCCTGGTATTATCCAAGGGCAATGACACTGAACTGTGATTCTGACATGTGCTGATGACCTCACTGGCAGCATACAAACTGGTAAGCACCAAAGCATGTTGCTTCCATCAAGATCAGGCACACTATGGAATTTCTCTTCCTCTTACCTCAAAAGAAGGTCACAGTGAAGCTACCACAAACCAGAGGGACAAAGAAAATGGGCAGCTTCAGACGCACATGGGATAAAGAAAGCAAGACTGAGGTAAGTCGTATTTCATAAAGGACAAAAAAGACCTGTCTGAAGTCAGCTCAACACAGCAATCCAAGTGAAACCCAAAAGATGTGAGGATTCAACACCCAGCACCCTTGTCCTGTGGGCTGCACACAAGGCTCCTGGTTAGACCCCTTGGGTACCTGTGGTTTGGTGCTGGTGTCCTCTCAATAGCCCCAAGAGGCTGAAAACAGCAGCTTTCCCACGCACCATGAGAAATACTGAGAGGTTATTTCTAGAGCTCATGAACTGGCTGTTCTCTGGGTACATGTCATTACAAGACTTGAACTTCCTTTCCCTCTGCCCTCATCAGAAAGTCTCTCTAAAAGTATCAGCAGATCAACACAAAGAAGTGTCTGCTTTCCTGACATGTGTTTACCTTCTCCTGGTTCAAGCCCTGTGGCTCATTCCCAGCACAAAACAGTTTTTGAGGGAGGTGAATGCTGCTTAGTTTTTCTGTAGCTTTACTTCTGCACGCTTTCCAACAGATAGGAACAAAGAGCTTCTTATCACCCAGCAATTCAGATCACAAATACAAATTTATGTCAGTCATGTATAGAATTCTGATGTTTTCTTGTGAGTGGTTCAAAAATAAATAAAACAGAACCAAACCCCCTTCCATATGGAGGAAGAAAATCAAGGAAAATACAAGAATACAAGTCATGCTATAAAATAAAAATGCACCTTAACACTCAGTTAATAGCTTTGTACTCTTCTGATTCAGAGTTGCTGGGTCACTGTTCTCACTAAAGAGAACCAATAATATAGGTTACAATCCAGTGCTAGTAAAATACAACACATCAATCACTTATCTGGAGCCAAAGTAAAAATATTTCTTTCATCTCTGTTAATACTTGTTTTTATGCTACACCAATTAAAGATAGTTTTGGGACATTTTCTCTAATTATTCACCAAAAGCGGTCCTTTATATTTCAGATGGGATTATCCAGGGAATAATACACTTTTATCCCTTTCCTCGAAACACACTTGTGCCCCAGGAAACTTAACTGCCTCTACCTAATCCCATGAAAGTCCTTCTGAATCAATTGGGGATTGAACTCATGAATTTTTCATTGTTATTTCTTGGTGGGACTGTCAATCAGAGATGAAAAAGAGGAAAACAAAACACAGATTGAAGTGGTTTGCTAGAAACATCACCTCAGCCAGTGCCAAAATTACTTCAGATGGCATAAAGAAGAATCACTTTGAAGAAGTGCCATGGAAGAAGAACGTCTCTTTTGTGTCATTTTCTCTCTGTTTTCTAGGATTAATTGCTTATTTCCTTTCTGTGTGGGTTTTTTTTTAGGCACACTCAGCATTGCATTCTGTTTCCCAAATAACATCAGGGGCACTCCTCACAAGTTTACAGCAAAACCCCAGCATTAGCTGTGTTTTAATCAGTTTTCTTCAAGTCATCCTCAAGTGAAACACCACAAGATTTTTTTTCCTTCACACTTGTATGCAGTTACAGTCACAACAGTGTCACAAATATGGAAGGTGGGGCTCAGATCCCATAAGACGTCTCATCACTACTGACAAGTCAAATGTGAGCACAGAGAATGTTCTCCCACAAGCTGCCAAAGCACAGACACTGCACACCAATCCCCTCACTCAGAGCTTGGTACAAGCAGCCCAGACCCAGTATCACTTCAGAGTCCCAGCCACACAAGACCCCACCGGTGCTCTGGAAATATTGATCTTTCCTGAAAGGCCAAACAACAATACTGTATAAAGAAAGGCAGAGGGGATATGGCAGTCATGGGACATTTGTTGGCCCTTTCAGCTGGCCTTAAAATAACTATTTCTCTACGAAGTATGTTCTTTTAAGTAAAAAAGCTTTAGAAAAGTAAACCTTCCTAGCATAAGGCAAAAAAAGGAAAAGAATCGAGAGAAGTGCTCACAGATGAGAATTGAAAGCACAGTGCGATTCTCACCCCTGAAAATACAGTGAAGCACAAGACACAGGGTAAACACAGGCAACAACATCACTTTGAAGGCACTGGTTCTATTCTTCCCAGTTACAGGCAGACAGTTCAGATTCAGTGCTTTCTGTATTTCTCTTAACACAATTCTCTATTACTGAAGCCTCCACAACTTTGCAATGTAAGAAAATCCCATCCAAGCTCGAAGATGGAAAAGTGTCAAATATGGCTATAGATGAGTAATAATTCATGTATACATTCTCTTACCATAGTTTTGATATTATATTATTTTTAATTCACTTACAGAATGTTATGGTCAATGTTACCATGCTCCAAGACCTTTGAATATTTGCTTTCTTCAAAAGTGGTTCCTTCAACTCACGAAGTGGAGCTCTTTATATCCAGCACTACTAATCTGCTGCAGCTGCAGGAACTTCAGAGCTGCTACAAACCCAGCACACAGAAAGAACTTATATGTGTTGGAGATTTTCTATTTCAATACAGTTCAGTCTCTCTTCCCCAGCCCCTGTTGTGAGCACTTTGTTCCTGAAAAAAGCACTTTATTCTGGGAAAACAGAAGTAAATTTTCATTTGTGAATAACTACCCTGCTGTGAGAGTAGATCAGTTTGTCCAGAATAAAGGGTTAACATGGGAATGGACCAAAACAGTTCATGTCACAATACTTGTGTCTCTCTGAGGAAGAAATGAAACAAAACAAAACAAACTCTGAATGTACAGATTTCAGATTTCCTTTTGCTGGATAACAAGGCTTTTCTATATTGGATTTGAGCAACATGACTGACCCTGAGCCTTGTGGGTCTGAGTTTGTTCAGAGAATTCAGAAGAGGAGGGGCCAGATTTTCTTAATCAATATAAATCAAAGGTTTACTTGATATGAGAATAAATAACTCACAGCATATGCAGCTCACAGAAGGGGCTCTACCTGGGAATCCCAACACTGTTTGGGGTTATTCATAGAGCCATGTGAAACTACATTTCTTATTTCAGGATGACCTCTGAGTTTAAGATTGTATATATCTAAATAGGTAACTATAAAGTTAAACAGGGATTTTTGAGATGAAAAGGAGGACAGTTTTTTTCCTCCAATATTACTCCCTGGGCCACATGACACTTGGGCAAGTCAGAGGCCAAGCCTCTTCAGAGCCTTCCCACCACCACTGCAGCTGCTCGGGGTCAAAGAGGCACTAAGAAATGTGGGTTTGTTTTCAGTTGGTCATTTTTTGTTTGGGTACTTGGTTTGGTGTTGGTTGTAGGAGAATTCACTGTTTTTAGGCTTTGTTGTTTGTTTTCAGTGGACCAGTTAAGTTGTCAAGCACACATTGCAAACAACCAAATTGGGAGTTGTAAACATCACTCTCTGTTTTGTCACCTCTTGCCCCTCTTTTACTGCCAAAGGCACTGGTTTTCCCTACAGGAAAGTTTAAAACAGGATTTCTCAAGTCACCTTGGCTTAACTCTCCCAATAGCAGCAGACTCAGGAAAACTAAACAAAGGTTTAGTAGGAACTTGATGTTAAGTAATGGTCAGAGACATGTAATGCCTAAAATAACATCAGCCACCTGAAGCCCTTTAAACAAGCCTTGCTGAGAAGTAAACTGCAATTTGTTTTAGTTCTTTAATGGCTAAATAAAAGGAATAATAATAAGCTAGGTAAAGAAAAATCTGTTCACAACATGAATTTTTATTTTGATGCTGTCCTCTCAGAAAAATTAAATTTTTAAAACATACTGTGTCTACATACACCAAAGTTTTCATTAACTAAAGACTCTGTAACCCTGTACCCAAGAGTAAGAACTGAGAAAGCTGCAGATTAAGTTTAGTCTGTTTTAACACTATTATCACACTTTTGCAAAAAGCCCTAAAGCAAAATGGGGAATAGGTGGACTTGTTGTTTTCTTTTTTTTTTAAATAATTTTTAAAAGAAGGTAAGAACCAATTGAATTAAAACTCAGTGCCACTTGATTACATCCTGAGGGAAGAAATAGCTTGTCTACACATTTTTTTCTTGCCCGTTGAAGTCTAAAGCTCAGTGAAATCTCTCTGAACTTTCTCTGTGCAACTTAAATCACCAGCCAGTCTTTAAAGAGGAAGTTATCCAGCAATTATATTAAAAAACAAAATAATTTGGGGAAGAAAAAGTCATGAGAACAACAGATAAAGGATTGAACAGAGCTGTAGTTAAGAGGGGGAAAAAAGGTCTGTGTGAATAGACCAAGAATTGCTAGGTTTTGAGAGTTAGAAAGAAACCATTCAACATTAGTAGGACCACATCTTTCCTAGTAAAGAGGTGCTCTTTCTGCAGTTTCACATTTTCTTCCTTTCCTGTACTGCAATCATTTTATCAGGCAATTATATTTTGTATCTTTCTCTTTGAGTTTGGTAATTCTTGCTTTACTGTTTGCACAGTTCACTAATGGAGTCAAACAGGGTATTGGTACTGGTCTGGTAGCAGCTGGCCTGTGTAGAAAATAAAGCGTGTCCCAACTAAAAAAACTTGAAATACTGTTTATGTCGTCTGCATTTATAATGACAAGAGAACACATGTAGCTCTGAAAGCAATAACTCATTGTACCTGGAACAGTTCCCAGTAAACATTTTGGTGTCCTTAGAGCCTCAATTAATGTATACAATTTGTTAGCTATCACACACGGGGACTTAGGATTTTGGTCTCCACACTCCCACTTGGTGGTGTCCACACCACCTGTATCTGCAGCACAACACTGCTGCTCTCTTTTGCTCTAGACCACCTCGTGCCAGAAGCAGCAGGTTAACAGGTCTGTCCAGAGATCTGGTAAAGGAGACAAGAAATAAGAAATCAAGGGAAGAAAAATGCTGCTCAGAGACAGCCATAGTTCTGCCCTGCAGAATATCACTCACCACATGAAATTACTCTTGGTTGTGCTTTTGCTGTTGCCTTCCACCAATGCACACTAATAGAGGTCTCAAAACATTTAGTAATTCTGTATGTGATAAAGCCATTGTGTGGTCTATACACACCTAAGTTCATCCTCTTTCAGCATGTGGAACCTTGAATGAAACTAAAAACCCCAAATGAAACTAAAGGACATCCTCTAAGAGTGCATATAAATGCATGTTTCTATCAATAAATGTTGCAGTGCATTCAACTCCCTTCTGTTAAAACTCTGCATTCTTTTACCTTGAAGAGGCATTCACAGAAAAAAAAAACAAACAGAAACAGCTTCAGTGCATAAATGTAATTTCTCAGGCATGCCCCAGAATATATATTTTAACATATTCAGAGGATGAAAAAGAAGCCTCAAGTTGTAATATGCTGTCAAATCTGAACCAGTTCTCAGACAGGTGCTTCCATACCTGATTAAGTAAGAAAGAAAGGATCAAGAACACTTTAAGGTCTTTAAGGCAGAAAAAAGCAGAAAAGCTCCCAAAAATGAACAGCAGAAGAGGGAAGCAAGTGCCTGCTAGAAGCGTTTTTAAAATAGGTACAATTTTAACTGCTCGTTCTACTGAAGTGTCTCGGGCACAGCTTTCAGAGATTTTGATTTTCAGACCAAGTGTTTTCTACATAATATACATAGATATTCCTTGTATATAAAAAAGGTTGGGTTTGCATGTGTGTCAGAGCAATTGGGTGATTTGACACAATAATCACTCTGGAAGAGACCTGAGGGGCCTCTGGAAGCCTCAAACTCCTATTCAAAGCAGGGTCAGTTATGAGGTCAGATCAGGTTGCTCAAGGTTTATACAGTTGGGTCTTGAAAACCCCAAAGGATGGACCCTGCATAATCTTAAAGCAACCTGTTCCACTGCCTGGGTTTCACATATTAAAGAAAAAAAAAAATTAAAAAAAAAGGGATTTTATCCAATCTGAACCTGTTTTATTACAATTTATGTCTGTTGTCTTTCATCCCTTCACAGTTAAAAGTCTGGTGCCTCATAAGGTATGACACACTATTTTTCCTAGAAGTTTGTGACTGCTGAGTAAAATATGTGGGAGATTTCCCAGAAAGTTCCTACACTGACAAGAGGAGCCACAACTAAACTCCACAGCATTTGTAAAAATTTCATTTAAACTGCATTTGCCTTACAGAAGAGCCAGCTCCTTCATTGCTTCATGGTAAGTAGAAACACAGTGGAAGAGTGGAAAATATTAATTAGCTAAAAAACAGGGAGAGTAAAGAGGTTTCAATTTCAAGGACAAAACAAAACAAAATATGTTGATCATGGAAATTTCAAGATCAAAATTAGGCAGTTTAGCTGGCTGGTTGTGACATAAGCACAATTTTCCAATCAGTGCCTAAGGCAGAAATGTCAGAGCTGAACTAAATTGCCTAGATTAGGATGTTTAACTTGACATGTTTATTCTTGTTGAAAGCCAAACGAATCCTTCCAACTTTCTAGAGTTTTCTTAATCCATTTTGTTTTTTAGAAAATCTAATCAACTCTTTTTCCTGGCAACTCTACAGTAAGAAAGGAGCAAAATTACAAATGTATACATGCAAATAGACTCGTGCAAATGTCCCTAATAGACAATGTTTTTATACTATTTTTCATATATGTATGAAAATGATCAGATTTCTTACTATTTGCAACAGTGACCTTAGCTGGCAAAAAGTTTCATGTTTATCTATAGATAATTCATATTAGTCACCTTTAATAGTCATAGGTAAATGGATAATTAGGGATGATCCCGAATTCCTCATACAGCTTGGTAAAAGTCAATCCACCATGGTTATCAATGAATTCTGGTACAGCTAGACAAGGATCAGACCAGAGGGGGAAGAGACCTGAGGGAAACCGGCTTTCAGAGAGCTGAAGCCGACATAGTGTTTGGATATCCATCCTTTCAACACAAGGCCACGCAGCCACAGCACAGTGTACAAACATCCCATTAGAGGAGGAAAAGCAAATAACTGTGCAAATGTATTAGGCTCCACCCCCTACCTACATCCTGATCATCCCTGATTTATCTTAATAACAGTCAGTATCCTACTTTATACTTAAGGCAGAAGAAACTGCTTTTTGCTTTCAAAATTTGCCTAAATTCAGTATTAGGAAAGAGACAGCAGGTACCTGGAAGGAAATTGAAAAAAAAAAAATTACACATTTGTTATAAATGGTGCTTACCCAGGCACGTGGCACATTCTAACACATTAATTAGTGAAGTGAAAGTGAGGTGACTCCTGAGAGGAAAGATACTAAATTCTTCTCAAGCACAGTAACTCCAGCACTAGGAAGAATAGTTCACACTACGGAGTGAACTCTCCAGTTCACTCATGGAGGACCTGCAGCTCACATGAGGCTCTGCTACTGGGGCTCAATTTTTGTGGCTGTCCAGCAGTAAAATGTCCCACCCAGGACCCAAGAATGCACCTCTATGATGAGGACAGAAAAAAGATTGAATGAGAAGAGCCGTCCTTATGTATGAACGAGCTAAAGAATCATTGTTCTTCATCTCTTCTCATGTTTGACTGATAGGGAGTAACAGGAACCCAGCACTGTGTTCTCTGAGGTCTCTTGTACACGGGGATCCCTTAAGTACAGGCAGCAGCCACTGCTAAGGGAACAGCTCAGAATGGAGCAGAGCAGCCAGGACCCAATGGAGGCCCAGGGGAGTCACACCCAGATGCTTTGCTATAGGTTAACATACCCCACTCGGCCACTAGGATTTACAGTTTGGAGTTTAGAAAGTGTTTCGGGGGAAATTACAACTGGAAATCAGGTTCTACTTCCCTGATCTCATCCTAAAGACACATTTACTGAAAGGGACAATCTATTTCCACCAGTGTCTTTGGACCTCCCCCCCCAGTAAATATATATAAAAATATATATTCCTTTTTATGTATAGGAAGTAGAGCTTCCCTTTATTAAGCTTTAATATCAAAGTGCATTCTTTATATTAAACAATGAATTCTGTTACTAAACTCTTCTTTTTAGTAATATTTAAAATACTCACCACTAAATGCCTGTTGTTCAATGTCCTAGACCTCCTCAAGTAAGAAAGATTAAGTGCATCAAATTGGACTGTAAATTACGTGAGTTCTATTTTGAGCTTGACATCATTCATCCTGTTGTTTCAATTTAATTATATTTAGTCTTCAATCCATCCCCAGCAGCCCCAATATTTCACATTTTGTTAGTCTGTCTGCCTTGCTCTGACTAGTGGCTTACAAAAATAACCACACTTCAAAACATCACTTCAGAAAATTAACCCTAAAGCGGTGTTTCCAACCCTTCAACACTTCTGTGCAGAAGGAAAAATATCCTGAGTGCCCAGTTGACAACAGTAGTTGCTGAAAGCAATAACAGAAAAATAAAGTGAAAACTCAGAAAAACACACATTCATATTTCAGTTCTGAACTGTTTAATAGCCTAGAATTTGAATTTGACAGCAAATACTGTCGTTACTTTATTATAACCTAGATACATATGCTTAAAGCTTTCTATAAAAAAGCCCTCTTTCAGATGGTATTTCCTCTGCCAGGTCTTAGGTATAAGATGACACTTTTCCTTTAGTGTTTTCAGCAAAATCAGTTGGAAGTAATCTTTTAGCTGTAAGGGTATTTTACAAATACCTTTTTCTTTTTTCAGGAAAATGTTTTAAAGACATTTAAGTTTATCCTCCCTGAACAATCTTTTTGCTACTTTAGACATTTAGAGTTAAATTATAAAAACTCCAAAAATTATTCTGCAATTTGGAGAGAAAAAACTTCAATTCTAAAGTGGCAATAATTTTCCTTGCATTATGGAATAATGCATCAAGCTTACATACCTGTGCAGGTAGTTTACCTAAGGTTGCATCTCTATGGTACAAACAATTGATTTGGTTCCTACACTCCTGAAAAATTGAGTTTCTGAAAGCAGTCCCTAATCTAAGTTATTTCTATGTAAAAACCCTTCCAATGGATACACCCAGTTCTGAACAGCATTGCTTAAAATGTTTAATAATACTCATTTTTTACATAGAAGAAATTGCCCCAGGACTGGACATGATATCAACAGGAAGCTCCAGCAGGTATAAACCTCTCCAAAATCCCATTCTGCACTGACCAGCCTGGTGGTTGCTCTGGCTTTATTTCTGGAGCCTTTGCAGGACTTCCCTTCCCTAAAGCAAAGCTTCAGGCCAAGTCCCAACTGCACCTCTTCGGACAGGGCTCGTAATGCCTGGTGGGAAGAAATGATGCTTCAGCATTCCTTGCTGGAATACAGTGTTTATCCAGCAAATAGGGATCCTACAGCTGAGGAGAGAGCCTAAATATGCATTATTTCCTGAGTTCAAATGATCAGCCCTAACATAACCTACAAGCTCAACACCCCAACTTAGCAAAAACGATTGCTGCTTATTTTGTTGTGGTGGTTTTTAAACAAACCAGAAGTTTCTTATTCTTTCCCAAACCTACCAATAAAAGGATTCCACTTTAAATTGTAAAGGACTCAACATACACTAGTGGAAGTAACATTTCTGGTTTGTTTTACCAGTCTAATATGAAAATCCTTTACATCCACTCCTGCTAAAATGATGCTTGGCAGTTTTAGGGTCGTAGGACAGGAAGTCTCACTTCAAGTCTCACTTTCACATAAGACCTAATGTGTTATGGTACAAATTTTTTCATTGTTCATTATTTCTTCAAATTATTTGTTTGAAAGTGACAAAGCTGTCTTTGTTGTAGGGCAAGAAGACAACTTATCAGGACCATCTTTTACATAAAAGTTAGTCACTCAAAGCACCAACAGAAATGACTTTATGTGAGTAAACATATTTTGACGATAATCAGTAGGAAATGGAATTTGATTATTACATTTTTAATGTGTAAAAATTGGAACTTAACAAATTGAGCGTGCAGCTGAGATCTTAACCTGCTGTATTTCCCTCAAATCCTGATTTATCATTGCCTCCTGTTGCTGTGTTTGGCTCAGCATCTTGTCCCAGGGTGTTGAATGACACCCTCAGGATCCTGCTGGAAAAGAATAAAAGCTTTTTCTCTCAGCTAACCAATAAAGAACAAGTCAACAGCACTCTAGGAACACCTATTAAAGCCTACCAGAGCCTAATAAAAACAGTTACTTAAATATTAAAGCCATTTCACTGCTAGTGGCTGGAATACAAGAAAGCAGGCTTTTCAACTGGTTCAAGTCTTTACCAAAGGTTTAAAAAGAAAATTTGTGCTATTTATAGGCACAAGCATAGAAACACTGTTCTTGCCAGCCCATTTTATTGCTAACATCAAAGAAAATTCATGTTTAAACCAATTATTTCTTAAATCCTGCAAGTAAAACCAGGGTCTCAGGCCCCTACATCACTGCTACTGTATCCAGCCACTTGAAGGACAGCCAGCCCAAAACAAACCATGGCCAGTCAGAACCGATAGTAACAACCACTGGGTCAGAGTTTATAAATTCCATCAGGGTGTTAAAAACATCAGAAACACCATTTGTGTTTAGACAGATGTAAAGGCACAACAGATTACGACCTTACAAGGCTTAACAGAAACAAGGGGTGCAAAGGGAAACAAAAGGGAATGGGTACCAATGAGAGAACGTCTCACCACTGAATTCAAGATAAAAATAAACCACTCCTAAAATAAGGAGCACCATAATTTTAAGGTGTTTACTTTCGTTTACACTGAATTCTAATGCTGAGAACTAAAGCCAAAGTTCATTTAATCCTTTCCTCCCCTCCTGTTGTGCACCATTTCCATCCTAAACACAAGCAGCAGTATATATTAGTTCAGAGACAGGTTTTGTTGGGAAAGGCTCAGCTTCACTGGAACAACTATGGCTTGGAGAGAAAAAAATCGTCATTGTGCTGGAAATTTTGGCAGCTCCCAGTAGAAACCTGCCACATCAAACTTCACTTGGGATTGCCTGGGGATGTCCTCACTGCCTGCTCCCCCCCTTTCTCTGCTCACCTGTCTCAGAAATATTCCACACTCAATCAAGGTTTGCAAGTTGATCTTCAGATTTTGATTATTCATATTAGTGTGTCGTCAAGAGCATTTAAGTGAAGGTGCAACTTTATTTTGTTCCAGTCTGGGAGATTTTTGCTTTTTATTTTAAAGACAGTTACACCTCTTACATTTACATGTGTTCATCTAGTTCTTGAAGCCATTTATGGACATGTTTAAGTAAACTCTTGTTCAGCAAGCCATGGTTTGTCTTTTGCTAACTGGGAAGCAGTGCTAATGAACAACATTGTGTCTCCTTGGATGAAGTCCTTTTCATAACATTACATTAAGGAAATTATTAATACCCATGAATGTACATCTGGGTTATATTTCATAAGTAACTTAGCAGGTCTGGTGCGTGTGAATGTATGATTTGAGTGTCATCAATCAACTGTGCAGTAATCCCTGTCTTTCCTCAACTAACATTCTCCTACAGCCACATCAGCAAGTTTTGTCACATTTAACACTTGGGTTCAACACCCTTCCATGGCAGTCATCCTTTCCTATTCAATATACAGTGGGTTTCTATAGTAACATTGGCTACAAACAATCGGCTTTTTATGCATGAAAAAAAGCTACAGACAGAGCAATAAGTGCAAGTTTTGGTGGTGTGCAGGACAGCATCCAGCTGACCTCAGAACTGCTGAGGGCAGCCCCAGAGAGCACACATCACAACAGCATTAACACAGGGACAGCCTGCAGGACAAGGACATCAGTAGCACTGGACAGACACACACTCTGAAGAGGCAGATGCTGGTCTTGATGCTACTCAGAGAAATTCCCACCATCCAGCATGAGTATGCACCAGGTGGGAGCGCATCATCCTCTTTCCAATAACCAGGCTGAGGCATACAGAGCCAAGAAGGGTTACTGGGATGTGGTGCCAGTTAAAAAGAGGGCTGGAGCACAGTCCCAGTCTGCATTGCAGTGGCTTAATCTTGTGTGAAACTAACAGATGTGTGTTGGCCAAATGGTAAAAATCTGAAGTATAGCTTTAAAGTGGTTTGCTATGCTACAAATAATTGGAACTTTCACGTATTTTAAGAATCTTCCTCTGCAAATACAGAGATGTAAGAAACACGCAAATGAAAGCCCAGGAGTATGACAGCAGTGCCCATCTGCCAAAGGCACAGCACTCATCATGGATCATCCAGTTCCCTTCTGCAGGGAAACCGTAATTAGATGGCCAAAGAAAGAGAACAGAACAAAACGAGCTATGACACATCATGGAGAAACAGCAGCTTTGCCCTTTCAGAATCCTGAGCAGCAACTCGTTGGAGCTCAACTGAGGAATAATAAAATAGAGTCATCCCTCTCATTTACTCTTTTATACTAAACTAAGACCAACTACATCATGCAATTCTTCTTACATTTCCCTGTTAATGATTTTTATAGAGACTATTAAAATACTACTGCAAGCTAATATACTGTAGGGTTTCACTATTAAACAAAAGATAGTAGATTATTTTTTCTAAAGACCAAAAAGGTCACATTAGTAGTGCAACTGGATTCCAGTCAGAGCTTAACTTCTGATCATTGGTTTACCTTTCTCCTTAAAGACTTCTTGCTGATAAATTTCTTTGGAAAAACTGATATTAAAGTGTATGAAAATCCGAAGTTCTCAATAAATGGAGACTTACTGCTACTTACAAAGTGGTCTAGCCCCTCTGGTTTCCTAACTGCTACCAGACAGAAATAATTATAACTAAAATAAAAGTTTTATTTAACTTTGCCATCCCCGCAGTGGTTCCCAAATCTTGCAGAACCCTGTAAGGCAAAGCAGTACATTCCATTGAGGAAAACAATCATTGAAATCTGGCCCATTGTGTCTTGATATTATACAAGTAGAATGAATACCAAGCTCATTGTCTTGAACTATTCCTTCTGCTGGAGGAAGAAGAAGGTATTCTTCTTAAAGAGTCAAATCCCAGCATTGTGCAGATGAAGAACGTTTTCTTTAGTTTGCAAGGCACTGCCTTTAAAACAGGAGTTCAAAGCAGCCATTAGTTTCTTCCTCTATTTCTAAGCAGGTACCAAACTGTCCACACAGCCAAGAAGTTTAACCAGCCTAAGTATGCTTTTGCTCCCACCTGCTTGGGAACCAAAGTGTTGCCAGCTCTCAATAACTGCAGGGTCTCACAAGATTAAGTGCCTTCCTTGAAGGGTGTGGACTACAGAGGGAAGCATTTACGTGACAATCCAGCCTTTAGAGTAAGGTTCTGGCTCTCATGACTGCCAAGATGTGCTTTAAAAGTTGTAATGGCCCACAGAATAGAAGACGACTAAAAATAACAGTTTCTCACCTCATTTTTAAGTGAGCCTCACGTTTTTTGGGGTACCTGGTGATTTTAGTAGTGACAGTGTCAAGTTTAACAGGTTCCAAGTGTGCAAATCAAGGCCTTCTGCATATCCTGTCTATAAATGCTCTAAGGTACTCCAGTTCTTTTAACAGTAGGATACACATAGAATCAAGAATTACTTCATGACTACTTCAAAATCAGTGTTTAAAACTTGTTCTTCACTTTGCAGCAGAGCTGTAGGAAAAATGAATCTGAGCATGCCATCCACTCAAAATATACAACCCAGCTCAACCTGCCAGCTTCTTTCCCCTGAGTCAGCAGGGAACCCAGGGACACAAAACAGCTTTCCCCTAAAAGTGTCAGAGGTTAACTTGCCTAATTTGATATCCTACCAGATCACAGGAATTGAGGACTGAAAGTAGAAGGTTGGCAGGAGATCAACATTTTCTAATTTAAATGCTAACATTTCCAGGCTTTTTAACCCTCATTTTGCAAGCTGATGGATTTGTTTGTTTCTTTTCACTCTGCCAGTGTATCTTTTTAGAACAGTCCTATTTGACATTGAGATAAAGTTTAGAGTGTGCATCAGGCAGCTTGAACGTGTTGCTTAAAAAAGAGAAAGGCAAATACAAAATAACTCAAGAAAGACTTCAAGAAGAAACTTTGGATAAAAACACAGGGTATGGCTTAAGATTAGTGCTTTGCTGTGAAGGGGAATGCAATGTTTTAAGTGAAACAACCCAAACTGGGTCTGTTTTGTACAGTACTTATTTGTCTACAGAGAAAAAAACTAAGATTCATTCAAAAAATATTTTTATGGACTGTCCTGCTGTTCTGATCAAATAAGAAGTTACATGCAAATAGGGCTGTTCATTAGCACAATCTAAAGTGATTAGCACAATCTGAAGTGATCTAAATGTGATAAATTATAAGGGGGCACCATACAGTAATTGCGAACAAGGTATTCATGTGACATTTCTTTAATTTCTTGAGTCACCAATGAAAAAAACCACTAAAAATAAATGTTTCATTTGCAATAGAAAACGGACAACCCAAACCCAAAGCAAAGCAACTTTACATTTGCAAAATAAAAGAAAAAAAACCCTCACCAATCTGTTGGAATGGTGTTGATGATATAGAAACAAAGAGCACCAGAAAACAGTTAACTACCCAGTTAAGACTACATTTCATGTACTTTTCATTACATGAACCATTATTTTGCCATTTATTTCCTAATAGCCTTTCCTTAAATCCATCCAAAGTGAGAGGATGTTTCAATGAGCAAAGAAACAGGAATGGAGACTCAAGAGTTTGGATCACAGCCAGAAAAAGAAAAGTTGCTGCCATATGTTAAATGCATAGGAACATGTCACAACAGAATTGAATTCAAACTTCCCCAGTGTCTGCAATTTCACTTTTAAAAGGGTGGGATGACAGAAAAAGACATTTTAATGTAAGTTTCAAGAATGTAAAAATATTATCGTAGCAATGATTTTACAGCAAACAAATGACACCACTCATTAGTGATGTACAGAAATTTATTTATGTTTATGTAAAAAAACAAGGTCCATGGAAGATCATCAATATAAGCTCAAAGATAAGCCCTCCGCTATAGGATAAAAGAGGAGGGTGGGATAGTGAGGAGAACACAGAAAATAAGAAAGAAAAATAAAAGGATGTTAAATTAAAAACCGCCCCAGAAGTCAGCAAAATATACTGTCTCCAGAAGTGAGGGAAAAAAAGTGGAAGTGCCAGAAGCTCCATATAATATTCTAAAACCCTTTGATACTAATTGATGTAAGGAACTTGAAAAGCAGTGACAAAATATTGAGTTATTGATGGAAAACAGAGGTGTGGGAATGTACTGGATGGAAAACTGACAAAAAGATCTCTGGCTATTCCCAGGCTATTTGGACAGCACAGCGTCAGTCTGGAAAGGGGAAAAAGCCATGTCAGGGAAAACAGAAAAAATCCCAACCAAACATATGCTTGCTAGCTACTATGTTAAACTCCAAATAATGGCTCTGTGTAATCCTTTCACTAAAAGCAAATTAAGAAGTACAGTAGGCATTTGCTTACTTAAGAAGGACAATTCTGATGCCATTAACTGTTGAATAAGGGCTTAGTTCTTCCCATTCAAAGAAAAGTCCAATGAAAAAGAAATACTGAAGACTTAATGAGGACATACATTATTGTTCATCTCCCATTCTGCTGCCATACAAATCCTCCACAGAATCTCAAATCATTAACAAATAGAAAAAGCAAATTACAAGAAGTTCACCCAAAGGTCAGTTGTCTGCACCCAGCCAAAGATGCAGACCCAGGGAGAATGTCTTCAATGGAACCATGCTCTGTGAAAGGCTGTTGGCTGGCTTTGCTTAGCCAGAGTGCTTTGGGAAAAATGCACCAGGTACAAAATCCAAACTTCTAAGAGCATCAAAATATTTCAGCATTCCATGAAGAAAATGTAGCAATGTTTCATTTTATACAGTGCAGTATTCATTATGACAGCATAGTTAACAAAAACATTTTGATTTTTGTCTTTTCATTTCTGGAGAATTTAAAAATGAATCAACAGGGAATTTAACCAAAAAGCAGAGGGGCTTAAAGCCCTCACAAAATAAATCAGAATATGTGGTGCACTGCAAATAATATCTTCCCATAGAATTAAAATTGCACTAGAAACAATGTACTGCTACTATTAGTTCTTCTTTGTAGATTTCTTTTTAAGGGGTAGAGAATTTCACAAATATTCTAAGTCAGCAGCTTTATCTATTTAGGATAAAGCTGACCCACTCTAACCCATGTTACTCCTCCTGTTCCACGAAGATATGGTATGGAGTAGCTGTTGGTTTCAATGAAAAGGTGAACACACTTTGGCTGGTTTTGAGTTTATGACAGGTGGCAATCTAACCCTGACAGGATGGATTGGCATGGACTTACCTTGTCAGGCCTTCAAGGACTCACGTGCCTTGTGGATGACCATGTTTTGGAAGATGGATATGCTTTATTGTGGAATCACTTTTTGACAAAATCTCACTACTCCCCATCAAGCCACTATAACCCGCATGTCTTTGACTTCACCCATGCCTCCCCATCACCTCTTTTCTATTCAATTTACTTGTCCCAGCAGCCTTTTCCAACGCTTACTCATCTCCCCCATTCTCAGGCTGTTTTAAATATTCGACTTGTTTCTCACAGTCACACAGAGGAAAATATTTTGTACAAAGCAAGAGAAGACTTGCAAACACCTAATGGAGAAGGCCAATGGGTAGAGAACTGTATAAATGTAATTATCAGTGATACTCAAGAGGAGCAGCATTTCTAGAAAGAGCAGTGAATCCATGTTGGCTGAGTAACTTCCCAATACATCAAAATCCCCTGCCCTAGAAAGAGAAGGACCTCATCTGTTTGACATCATTTCCCATAACAGACTAACCAAGCTACTCTCTTGATCAGCAAATGCCACATAGTGCTTTGCAACTGTGTACCTCAGCCCTTCCTGTGCATCAGAGACTTTCCACTGAAAAATTAAGGCAGAAATCCTACACAGGGACTTAGACAGGGTAACAATGGTGTCAACCTGAATGGAAGCAGTTTTGAAGTTCTCTTTTCTTTGGCTACGGCCTCTTATTGTATCTCTGCTCAACTGCTAAACAAAAATCATATTTACACAGCAATGATATAATCAGGTGTTTACATCACAGCATGCAAACAAGAAGAAGTCTAGAATGACATTTATTTTTATGACTACATTCTATTGACTGAGCCATATCCTGAATTCTACCTCTCACAGAGTGGAACTTCACCATTAGTTATAATGAATTCACAGCAAAGCTTACTAAGAGGGAAGCTCCCTAACAGATACTATGCTGGCTCTTGCAGCCATCGCCTGAATTTGTAATTTTGTTACTTAGCAGAACACACTTGACCTGTGTGAATAAGAGCAATGTATTGCCATTGCAAATATTTCTATATTGGCCTCATCTAGTGACAGAACACTGTGGTGTTTTACAGTTTGCAAGTGCAAAGAACGTTTATGTTCTCTGGGTTTTTCTGATTTCAAAGTATGAAGTATAAAGTGTAAAAGTATAAAGGTTCATCTGCAAGGAAAATATGACAAAGTAAACTATACATGATGCATCAAATTCATAAACACAAGTTCTGCTACTTGATGACCAGCAGCTGGAATCACAAAAAACTGATTCCATGCAGCACTGGAACACCTTACATTGAGAAAGACAATATGAAACTCAGGAGTTACAGAAACTCCATCGTCTGGGACACGGCTTTTTTTGTTCCATATGAAATCCAGAAGGATGATAAGCCATTTCAATCAGTCTCTAAGTCATGTTTTTTAGGTGTGAAGACCAGAACCGAAAGTTATTTTCACTTAATTTTGTACAGCTGTTTGTAGACAAGTGCAAGAATTCTGGAATTGCTGGGAAAAAATTCCCACTGGCTGCTTAGTGCCTCTGGTGTGAGAGCTACAACGTGACTCAAGACTGAAAACAGAAGGAAATGGTGTTTTGTTTCCATAGAATCAATCACTATAGATTGCCTGACAAAATTTTCTGGCACTGGAACAGAACACAATAAAACAGATCTATTAACAAGCCTGGGAAGCACAGCTGGGGTATGCCGTTTGCCTCCTGGAGGGAAGAGTTCTCCAAATCCTTTTCCTATAAGGAGTGAGAGGTTCACACCACCATAGAGATTAAAAAAAAAAAAAAAGAGTAAGAAAGAAAATAAAGATGGTTAACAGAATACAAAGAGAAGGGCTTACATTAATTTTTGTAAAACCAAATGGAAAGATGCACCTGGACCTGCCAGAAGCACCTCCAGTTCTGCCGGTGTGTTAATGGAGCTTTCCCATGCTTCTCCATAATCAGCAACATTAGGGCACAATGGGTGTTCCTCATGTTATTCTCCCCTTCCCTGTGTTGCAGGCTGTGCACCCTGAGCTACAGGAACGTTGGTGCCTGGGGATGAGCACCCTCTGCAAGGTGGGCTAGTTGAGACAATAAGAGCTGGAAATGAAAGCCACCTTTCCTAGAGAAAACTTACGTGGAAATCAAAGTCAAGCAGCAATTTGCAAGCTGATTAGACTGATAACAAAATTCAGCTACATGAAGTGCCACCGAAACAGCTCCCTCATGGTTATTTGACTGCACACCAGTCTGGCGCTGAAGAGGGAAAAAAGGGTAAACTCTATCCTGCATAATGAGTCCATCTTCTGAAAAGAAGATGGGAGAGCAAAACACCTTCAAGAAACTGCATCAAAGAACACGTGCTGTTACTTCCATGCCAAGAGTACTGGAAAAGTTTCAAAAAGGGATTTGTTAGGTCCACAGCAGAGATAGATACAAGGAAACATGTTACAAACCAGGTGGGATGGTAAGCAGGTGATCCATTTTCTGCTCCTTAACAAGTTACCAAACACCACCACATTTGAGAAACGGACTGCACAAATATTCTTTGATCAGGGGAAACATAAAATAAAAATACACTGGCTTCAATATAAAAAGAAAAGTGCTGCTGTGTGGTTTCTTCTGTCAGCTCTGGCTCTTCCCAAATGATACTCTCTCATCAAACTCCACATCAAAAGGCCCAATGAACTGTTGATCCTTGCAGACCATTTACCACAGCCTGGCAGGTACCAGCAGTCTGCAGACCGGAGTTTCATAACTCTAGGTCTAGAAGCAGCATGGAATTGCTAATGAAATTAGTTACAGTAATTTCAAAAAGCCACAAGGTGAAAAAAACCAAAACCCATTAAATCCTTGGGACACTAAGTTCCAAGAACAATATCTTAGAAAAGTGAAAACCAGAAACACAGCATCATCTAGTAACAGTTAATATCTCTTAGGATCTCCTGCTTTGGAAGACTTCATGGAAAAACCACAAAACTACACCAAGGTGAGATACATAATGAAGACAAAAGAGTTACTGATGAAAGAATCCTTACTAACTCAATAGGCAACATCCAAAGATAGTGGTAGACTGGGATGTTAAGCCAGTTTCTTTTCCTAGGATATTTTAAAGGCTTATAAATTAAAGGCATGTACAATGGTAAAGACATGTAAAGTATTACATGAAGGCATAAAATATTATTAATCAGCCAAGAATGCGTGCATTGCATTAAACTTCCATCACCCTGTAAGCATCCACTCTGTTCCCATTATCCTCTATGCTCTGAAATGTACTATTACATTAATCTTTGCTGCTGTAATTATTCCTGGTTGTAATTAGTAACAGCTGTGACATCCAGACTGGAGTTCCATAAGCAATAAAATTCTCCCAGAGTTTAATAAGCAGAGGTTTTGTAATTTTATGTTGTGCTTGTGAAGCTCCTAAGGAAACTTCATGTGTTGGAATACAATCTCTCCTCCATCTTTTTCTACAACATTATATTCCAGCACCTCAGTTTACAGAACATTTTACAATTGCTGTTTTCTGTGTAGTCCCACCTTTCTCCCAAGTCTCCCTACAGGTGCAGGGAGCAGCCTCCACGTTGTACACCACAGAATCCAAACCCTTTGGACTATGAGGAACAGCTAAAAATGGAAGCTTTCCACTGAATGTGCAGATAACCTGAGACTCTATAGTTATCGAAAGTATAACTACAAATATTCATCAAAAAATCATTTCTTTAAATTCAAGTGTTGACTCTGAAGCTCAGATGACAATAGCTTGAATGTAACATGGGTAATTTCATAATTACATAGTATAAGCAAAACCATTCAGTCAACCAGACTACTCCAGAGTTCCAGCTATCTTTCATGTGACAACAGATCTACTGAACTCTATTCTGCTCCAAAATACCTTTGCTTTCCTCTGGCAGTTTCTGCAGGAAGCCTGTATACACTCAGTACTAAAAAAAAATAAATAAAAAAAATAAAAAAAAATTAATACAGCACACGTTTGTTTACTTTCCAATTCAAAACAAAAATTCCTTTTATTATATTTGTTTCCTTTTCCATTTGACAGGGAAAATAAATAGATTGGGGGTTTTTAATTAATTACCTGAAGCTGCTGGGAAAAACTATAATAAACTAGAAAACCCATCAAACCCCCAAAATTTGATTGTCAGAATCTACGTTTACAATTGCAGAGTATAGCTGTAATTTACGGAGGAATATACAAGGCAATATAAATATTATATTTATATTTAAACAAATAGTTCTAAAATATTTGTGAAGTATAGCCTAACAAAGGAATAATATAAATTAATAACTGCCCCAAAAATACACTAAATACATCTTGAGACTCTAAAATGCACAACAATAATTTTTTATCTTTCTTATTAGTTAACTAACTTGAATTGAAACATTCATATTTCAATGTGGAGTGGGAGGTAGGGGGGAGGGAGAAGGCAGTGAAATTCTGACATATCCATGTCTTACTGATTTTTTGTTTTAACTAGGAAGTCTTCAGATTAAAAAAAAATTAGAAATGTTAAGTTTCCTTTATTTAGAAAGCAGGAAGGCTTAATTCACTAACCCCTAATCTGGAAAAAGTAAAATACTAAGGTGTGTGCTGCTACAGTCAGAGATCACCAGGGAGCCCTCTTAAAGAATTCTTTTTAAAAGAAAACAGAAAACAATTAAAAACCTCAAAAATAAGCTATTAAACATCCTTCATGCAGAAGATCAGCCCTCTGGAGCTCACCCATTTCATCTCCCCAGGATCTACCCGCTCACAAAGGCCAGCAGCACTGCATACATATTCATAACAGTCCACTTGCTTTGCATTAGGCAACTTCATTCAAATTCATTAAACTGAAATCAAAGCCAAATTCCCAGATTTTATGCTCATTTAGAGAATAAAAAAAGTCTTTAGGAGGCATTCTAAGCAGTTCACAGTTACTGTGCTGATGGGGATTATGAAATAATTCAGATTCGTCATCGTAGATTATATCACATACAAACATGGATGAAGATGTAAAAGGCCTAACCCTCTCCACTGATCTTGCCAGCATTTTCTTAGATCACCCTCCCCTACCCTCCCAACCCATCATATCCTGGGATTAGTCCTAAACCCAGACACAAAAACCGAGGACATCACTACCCAGCTATCGTCTTGGAAAAACTATTAATAAATTTAGTCAAGTATCTGGTTAGTTTACTTCCATAGCTGATATCCTACATAACCTTTGTAAACACTGTGACACCAGCACCAAAATTTCCACAGTCAACCACAGGAGCTGTGGTTGAAGACCTTCTGAGCAATGTGTTGCTCACAGTCATAGCCAAGTGTTGTGGGTTTGGCCATGGGCCAATTTTTTTTTCACTCCCCCCCCAGAGTGCTATGAATCGAGAGAAGGTTTATGCAGACAAAAGAGACCTGATGTGGGGGGAAATAATATTAGGATTTATTACTTAATAAAATAAA
>JAWWLV010000011.1:18929723-18965668 GCA_035041135.1 Platyrinchus mystaceus | reverse complement strand
ACTGCCAACTCTGACCTTGAAGGCTCTGCTATCTTTCTGCTTGGAATTCTTCTGCAGCAGGCAGTCGTTTCTTAGAGCTTTTTCTCCCCACTCTGTTACATGTCTCGACTAGAGGGGCTTCAATGCCACAACCTGCCCCCGGCCCATGGCCGGGAGAGGAGGGAGGCCTGCTGCCTCTCCTTACATGGCTCTTTCTTCTCTGGCCACCTCGTGGCTCTTATCACTTCTGCCTCACAGCCTTCTCTTCCGTTTTCTTAAAAATGTAATTGGCAGAGGTGTTTCCAAAACTTTTGATTGGGGGTTTTGCTCCGGAAATCCACCTGGCAAAACTATTTTCAGCCCCAGGGGGGGCTGACTGGCAAAACCATGACACCAAGTCACCTCTTCAGCGCTCCAGCTAAAAGAGGCAGAGCTGATGCTGCAATGCTGGGTCTCATCAGCTACTCCTTATTGTCAAATTCCCTTTCAAAGTGGAAGGGAAGGCAGTGAAAGGCCAACTCATTATTTAAGATCTTCCAGTGATTTTCCAGCTAACATTGCAATGGTTAGAACACTTGGTTTTGAAGGTACTGATGCTGAAAAATCACTGACTTTACATGCAATAAGTGGCAAAACAGAAATTATACAATGTATTAGTGATGACATAGCCTAACATCCCATATCAGAGCATTAGGTTCCCTGGGCTCAGAATTTTCTTTTAATTTAATATTCTTTCCATGCTCGTACAGCCAAAGAGCTTGATGAAAACTGCTTTAATGAAATTACCCCGATACAGACTCAGCCTGTAGTACAATTCCATGAAAACAGAAGTTAATAATGGAAACACTGGAAGAAGCTGAACTACCATAAAGAGTATGTAATTACTTTGTGTAGGTAGCAGACAGGCACTTACTGGCTTACATGCTGCAGATCCACATAATAGCTATTAACACCTTAGGATACACATTTCACATCCCAGTACTACTTCTTTAACTGTTTGCCCTTCACTGCTTTCCCCAGCTTTCCTGCTTACCCCCATAAAAGACAAAATCCACAACAAAACCAACCAACAGCAAGACATGGATCTTTAGCCCATTTGCAACGATGTGTTTACCCATCAAAAAGCAGATCCAAACCAGAGACACTCAATTTACATGACCAGCTCAGAGCTCAGATAAACTAAATATCCAGATGTCAGACAAAGGAGCCATGTTCTTTGAGAATCGGCCCAAATTGGATTTCAAAGACTAAACAGTGATTGAATTATTGAAACGTGGACATGGATCTGACTGGCTGCAGATAAAGAGGCCAATGCCACAAAAAGTTGTTCACAAAAATTAAGCCTTCTGCAAAAAGCCTTATTTTTCCAGTGCAGATTACTGCACTTGTGAGACATCACTTTTATTCACCACATACCAGTTGCTTCTCTCAGAACAAACATTAATTTCGCAGAGAAAGAAACCATTAGAACCACATATCTTGGGCCTGAAGTATAACCCGAACACTGTTTCAGTTTGGCCACAGGCTGATTCTCAGCAAGAAAGAGGTTGGAGGCCAGAGCTTATTCTAACCAGGTAATATAAGCCCCTATGCTGAGCATCTCTTTTGATACTCCATGGAAACTTTTTTCACTTTTCAGTTTAAAAACATTTCAGAGATGAAACTGAGAACTGCCTTTATATCATATCTTACATGAAGGTAAATGAATTACCAAAAATGCATCAAATTTTTAAATTTGAAAATTAAAAAACCCCAAACAAAATACTTTTAGGTTGAGTTTCTCTTCCATGTTAAATTGCCTCCTCTTCTGTAAAATGGCTGGTAAATAAATATCCTCAAAGCCCAAATTCCATATAACATACAACAAAACTTCTGGAAGTAATCTGTCAGCTACTTGACATTCATGTCAAACTTTGTTTTTATAAATTGCACCTTCCAGATTTAAAGAAATAGAACAGAGGAAAAAAATCATATGTGCTGTAAATAAGAAATAAGAAAGCAAGATTCTAATTTTATCCTGCATGACGACATGCAACTACAGGTTTGTAATTGTGGAAGCTAGCAAATAGACCCACCAGTGCAAGCCTAAGGTTTGTAATGACATTCTCTCTTGATACATACAGAGCTGGACTACATAATGTACATTTGCGGCTTGATCTTGACTGAAAACAGAGAGATACAGAGGCAAAAGAACCTACTGAACTGCCAGCTGGCAGTATAGCACTGGGCTTTCTTCTGGTAATAGGCTAAATGAAAAAGATTTGCAAGCATCCACCCAGTTGAATCCATCTCACAGTGATCATCATCTCTCATCTTCCACCAGTTTCCTGAAGGAAACATGTTCATTCACCTTGGAGGCTTTGAATTCTAATCCTCCTGAAGTCACAGGATGCACATCAACTCTAAGAGGGCAAGGATTTTACCACTGGTCCTCTGGAATGCAGTGTTTGATAGTATTTACTGCATAAAGCCTCTAACTGGAGTATAATTGTTAGACAAAATACAGTAGCAGACATTTGTTTTCAGAAAAACTATAACCAATATAAGCTATGCTGGCTGCATATATTTTTTTAATACTACTCAGCTGAGTTAAAACAGACCCCAATGCTCTGCTTATCCTTGGTTTTCCAAGCCAGTTGGTGCAGGCAATGTACCTGGAGGGCAGGGGGAATTAAAACATTATAGAGAAATCAAAATCAGCTCCAATTTCCTAGAGTCAATGGTAAAGAAAAAGGAAAGATGCTCCCCAAGAATTCATCTTTCCTTGATTTAAATCTTCTCTTAGAATCTTGTTTGTTCACTTTTAAATTGATATTTTGTCTAGAATTTGACAGAACACATTTAGTATAATGTTTTTTCCTAAGACTAATAATAAAAATTAATACTAATTGGTTTTGGCTAACTTGCTGGTATTCCCAATATGTGAAACACACAGAAAATGAAGCTTGATTTCAAACAGGTTTTTAAGAATTCATTTAAATCCATACAAATCAAAAATCAAATGACAAGTCATTGGTTATAGTAAAGATTAAGATTTTCATGACAGATTACGGTAGGAAAAAACCATCAGCCTAGTAGATCAGCTTTCAAAACAATTCTTTTCATCCTGAATCTAACCTTCAATATAATTTATTTCAATTTTGCATTTTTTTCTGTTTTCTCCAAAACTAGGTTATTATATTGCCAATTGGCCAACAGCTCATTCACAGACACTGCTATTAATTTCTATTTAAGCAGCTACCTTCTAAGAATGAAGATAATTGATTATTTTTTCCCTTATCTCTGACCTGGTAAAAAAAAAAATTCCCTTAGAATAACTAAATAAAACTTTCAGTCAAGATAAAACATATTTAGTAATGCAATTGTGAAGGGTGAAGAGGATGAAGAAAAGTTTCAGCAACCAGAACTTTCTCTCCATCAAAGAACTGTATTAACTGCTCTGAGTCAAGTACTTGGGGTTTTTTGGGAGCTGGGGATTTTGGGGGTGGGAGGGGGCAGGGTGGGGAGGGAAAACTATATTAAAAACCCAACCAAAACAAAATACAACCCAAGAGTTATTCATTACCTTGTCTTTAATTTGCTTTCCCATTTGCGGGTGGCAATTAGCTCTCCATCACAGAAGAAAGTGAGTTTGTTCCCATCCTCAGGAGAATGCAAATTTCTTCCTCCCGGCGAAGACCTGCCACATTCTATAGCAGCGTGCTGCCATACAAATGAGGCACATCGATTACCCTTTGTAAACAGCACTTACTAAATCTTACAGTGTTTTTTCTACAAAAAAAAAAAAAAAAGCTTTGATACCTCTTTGGCTTTATACAACATCATTGAACTGCCTCACCTAAAGCAAAGGCTTCAGCTAATTGCATTTAGCACACCCAGGGATACGTGGGAGGAAATATCTGGAGACTGAACAATTAGAGGTAATTTACTCTAAGGTTTCTAAGCCTCAGGGTTACAGATCCCACCAGTATTAGTGCCTGACGGGTCAGCTGTCAGTCCTGTGTGGCTTCAATGCAGAACAAGGGCACCTGGTACCTGCCTCCCTTTCTCCTGACAGTCGTGTCTGGTTTGATGCTGCCATCACAGCTCTGCCAAGGGAGAGAACCCTGTTGGTGCTCTGGTACAAAATCAGGCAGTGATGGAGTATTTTGAGTCTGCCTTATGTATCTATCCTGTAGCATATTTATTAGACTGATAGGATGCAAGCAATCTCCTCTGTTAGCAATTTCAGCCTAACACTAAAAGTTTTATGGAAATACTTCACCTCGGGAACTGGGTTTAATGAGAAGCTGAGGCCATTTCCCAGTTCACACATTGCTCTCATACCTGCCTTGCATAAATAAAACTCACCATAAACAGGTCTTCCTGAAATATAAGTTAAAAATTAAAAGTTAAGCTTTGATGCTAAATGAAGAGGCATATGCCTCACGTGACATACTGCAATTTGCTCCACTAGCAGTGATTAATACATGAAGAAATAAATCCCCACATATATCTTCTGTAATGTTACAGCATGAATGTTTTAAAACTCTACAAAACTAGGTTAAAAAGGTATACAGTAGATAGGCAAACAACATCTGGTCACAGCAGACACTTTTTAGATCTAAAGCCTAAGAAGAGAGAACAAAAATTAAAGAGGAAAAAAACCACCCCAAAACAAAACTAAAGAAGAAACAGAAAGCATGAAAATATTGTTGTCAAGCTCATTTGAAGTACGGACTGAGAAATTTTGAAGGTGAGATAGTCAAAATCATTAGCAACACTTACAGTTACCCAATTATTGTAGAAATATTTACTCTATTAACATTAACAATGAATTAAGTGTGGTTACATAATTGAATTACTGTGAAATTAAGTTCCTTTGAAGAAATACAGAAAAGTAAAACTTGCTTTCCAAAATTGGATTTCTTATTGGCAAATGAATTAGTTATGAGACACAACACATCTAGGCATCAAAGCAATGCAGTTACTTATATAGTTGAAATGTTGCTATTTATGGAGGGAAGGCATTAAAAAAGGCATTAGCTGTTATCACTAATAAACTTAAACCTGATTTTTCTATTAGGAACTGATGAATCAAAAGCAGACAAAAAAAAAATCAAAACTATATATGTATAACATGCATGATTTAAAATTGTCTTGTCATTAAAGCACAGCTTTTAAATAAACCACTACTACTACTAGAGAGAATGAGAGAGTTTGTCACTGATTGAAAACCTTGTCCCTGTACATGACTGTGACACATTAACAAGCTTCTTAACAGCCCAGTCTTTCCATATTGGCAGGATCCAATTTTGACATTTATCTGCTGTGCCTTGAACTCTGCACTGGAGGCACCACAGGGACAAACAGCACTGATCACCAACTCCAATATTTCCCAAAGCCATAGCTGCTGGAATTATACTGAAATTGGTATATATGGAAAAACTACACCAAGCTGTACCCTGTTTTATGTACACCACTAAAAAGTTAAGATTCCCATCAGCAGGAGAGTTATGTTGTTTAATTTAACACCTGACAGTTTACTGGTTTCACACATTAAACTTACTGCCTCATTTTATTGTGCTGCCATTGAGACTGAACAGATTAACTCCCTGCCTAATTATTATTACCAAATTATTCTTGGTATGGGGAGTCACACTGCACCATTAATTATCTGATAATGCAGAATTACTTAATCAGCAATAAATGCAGCATTTTTTGGACTACACACCCATACAATCTTCAGTCTCTTCAAACAAATGTCAGTTTACCATTATTACTTTTCTGAAATGTTTTTTATATAGCACTTGGCATCTATCAGTGAGATAAAACCCACATCTGCATATTCACTTTTCATGAAAGCAGCAGCTGAGGTACAGCCCAGAATTTACTAACAAAGGGAGCAGCAAAAATTTAGAGAGCCCCAGGCTGCCTTGTGTAGCTGCTGCTATGGGCTGAGTTGCTCAAAGGTGCTGCTGATGCTCAGCATGGCTGGGATGGTTTCAGTTTTTAAAATCATATGAAAAGAGGTCCCTAAACATTCTGTGAGCATGACAGACCATACACCGCCAGGAGATCAGACCCTTTATAGTTATATTTGTGCCTCAGAGCGGCAAGTGAGATGATCTTGGACTCTCCACAACTTTACTGTGCCTTGAGATCCTTAGTATTTTTCATCTTTATAAAAAAAATTAAACTGAAAAATGCTGGGAAGAATCAGCATTTCCATCTTAAATACCTTGAAGTTTTTTGCTTTTGGAGAAATTAAGGTACTGATTAAGCAGCAACCTACTGTATTTCCATTTTTGAAGTTAGCTATAGAAACCCGAAGTGTCCTCTAAAATGGATACATATGGCCAGGAAAATCACCACGTAAAGCAACTGTGGCTTTCACAGAAATTTCTACAAGCTTTATTTACAATTTGTTTTAATCAGCAGTGGCAGTGTTAACATCTGCACCACAGCAATCTTAATCAGAAAACGCCACGCTTAATTCTGTCAGTATTCAGAATCTGCTCTCCTAAAAGCTCTTCAGTGTTTAGGTATCTTGGTGCTCTAATTTAGTGTTCAACTGGCTGTAATTAATCAAGTCATGATGTAATAAAACCACACGGATGTTTCCATTCAAAACAGTCAAACAGTAAGTATATACTTAGCCAAGGAACCAAAATCTGACTAGAAATGTTTACAGACCCCACTTAACTCACTGACATTTTAAAATGCCACATGTCCTGCAAGTTTACATTGGTTCAGTCAATGAATTTTCTTGCACACAAAAGACCATCAAGCCTTGCTGCTCTGACAGCTGAGTACCTGTAGTAACAAGAACAACCTCACAAAGTTGTACTTGCTAGTCTGGAAAACGTATTTGCTGACATTCCAGATGGTTAAAAGTGTTTGGAAAGTGGCCACTGGGTTTGCTGATATGGATAAACTCAGCAGGTGTTGGTTTATCACCCCAGAGTGTTACAGGTCACTCAGACCTCACAGCAGCCCAAGGAAGCAGCTGCCCCCTCCTTGGCTGAGAGCACACACTGGCTGGTGCTGCAGCAGCAGGTGACCCCCCATCAGAGCACATCTGCCAACTCCAGAGAAACATAGTCATGTCTTGGGCTTAAAATACAGATATGCACTTTCACACTATATAACTTCAAGCTCCTAACTCAAGTGCCTGAACATCAATTAGAAACAGAAATGCCTATAGAGCAATCCAGAACTACTAAAATGCTGAAGCAGCTTCTGAAAGCATCATTCTGTTCAGAGGCCAGCAGAACCAAGATTTTTATTTAGAGACTGTAGCTCATTATGTAAAATTAGTTAAAAATAGCAGCGAATCAATCCACCTAAAACTAATTTCTAAACCAACCAATGCCAGCTCTTTTCAAAATCATTTTGCCAGTATGACAATAGCAGCTTTTTGTTCTGTTTAATTGTGCCAGTGTAATCGCAGCCAGGAACTATTTTTATGTGTAACCCCATAGTCAGCACAGTGCCTACGCTTCCTCTCTCCGGGAAAATCAGCTGTATTGGCAAAAGGCAGTTTGGGTAATGTAATTACCATGATATTCAATGCTTCTGCATGAACAGACAAGGCAGAGTTGAAAACTCCCCTTCCCTTGCCCATTTTCTCCACAGGAAAGTTCTGTAGCTAGGAACTCACACTGAATATCTAAAAAGTGAAATCCTTCTTTCTGCTACTGGCAGTTTGTTTTTTCCAGCAAAGGTTGACAAATCTTGGTCTATTACATTTAAGTTTCACAATTACCTGAGGTATTGCAGGGGAAGAGACGAAGAGAGGATTTCTAGACCCCACAGGCAACATTTTCAGGTTTTATGTGTTTTGCAGGCCTTTTTTATAATTTTTCCACCTCTGTACAGCTTGACACTGCTGCATAGTTATTCCCAATTTCATATCTTGTAGGAGTTTACTAGCATGCCAGTTTCTCTTTCCAGATAAGTCACAAAACAGCTTTATCCAGACCTAGCAGTGACTCCCCAGGTATCACTCCTGCCTCCCAACAGTTCAATACTTCTCTTGCTATCATTACTCCTTTTTTTTTTTTTTGGTCCAACTACTGATACAGTCAATGAGCAGCAACACAGCCCTATTACCCTGATGGGGATGAGCAAATGGCTCTAGAGGAATGCAGGATTCCCAAAAATTAATTGTGCATATCCCAAAGTGTTTCTTCAATGCCCGCAGCCCCGATGTCTCATTTTCTAGCCCACTTCTGACCCCAGTTCTACATTGACTTCAGAGTAAAACCAGGGTGAAGAAATTATGAATTAAGTCTTTGGCAGAGTAGCACAAACAGAACAAAAAAACACCTTCATTAGGATTACAACACAAATATCTCTCTATAACCAAAACCCACCAGTTCAGCTGTTCCAGGTATGCCAAATACAATCAACTCAGCAAATGCTATTGCAAAAGGAAAGCAACCAGTGATCATTTCCTGCTGGAAGTATGAGCAGATGCCTCATCGTACGCTTCCTAAAAGAGAGAAAGTCTGATGTAAAGTGACACTACCCTCATCTAGAAGAAAAACAGAAAAAGAGAAAAAAGGTAATTAAATTTTTGGCCATTAGCCCAGCTAGTGTTTACTCCAGGGAAGAATTAAAAAAAAGGTGCATGAGATTACACCTGGCCTGAAAAGCAAAAACATCTGCTGAACTCATAAATGATTGGATTAGTTCTGCCCCAGGAAGCCAGCCTGGTATACATACCCTCTACAGACCAGTTTAACTGAGCACAGGAAGAAATAGAAAAAGTTGTGCTGAATTAATTTCCCATTAGAAACAAGGAAAAAAAAAAAAAGAAAAACATTCTTAAATGCTGAGGGCAGGTCCCTTCCACTAACTACAGCATAACTTGCACTTGACAGCACATTTCTCTTCAAAGGACACGTTGTAAGAACTGCCCACAGGGATAGTTCAGTTCGACAGTTCAAATGGTTCATCCATTTTGTGTTTGTTTTAACCAAATTGGCTGATATACTGCTAATAATTTTTCTAAAATTTCCTTAAGCTCGTCTGTGGAAAAGAACCCCAACCAATTAAAAAAACCCCAATCCCCCAAGTCACTGAATTGTTGCTTTGAACTGTACAGTAACTGGGGTTGCTTAACAAGGCCTTTTTCATTTTTGCAGCCGAATTCAAAAAGATACACTTGGGAACCAAAGAGTCAAAGTGGCCTGGAGTAATCACTGGACCTTGTGTCTCTGGTCCCTTGTGTCTGCAAAACTTTATACCAAAACTTGGTAATACAGCTCCTCACTGTGCCCTTTCCTACCCTGCCCTGTCTGAACACAGCAAAGCTGTGAGGAAAAAAACAAACCAAATCCCAAAAGGGGGCTCTGCAGTCCCAGACCCTGTGCCTTCAGCCAAACAGAGTCCAGACAGCACCGAGTTATGTGACATGATCGATCTTCCCTCTGTGTCTGCAGAGCACTGCAGGCTCCCTTCACTTCCCTCCTTTGGGCTCATGGGATTTGGGAGTCAGAACCTGAAAGAGAGAATCTGGAAATTGCAAATGCAATTTCATGATGTCACAGAGGACACAAGACAGAGCTAACAGATAATGTTCTACTGCAGTACTGTGCTGCCACTGATCCATCACAGCTTGGGAATTTGGTCTTGTACTGAGGCACTGAGCACATTGGGGCTTATTGCCACATACCTCAGGATAAACACAGAGCTAAGAGTGCCTCTATGCAGGCAGGAATAGCAACTGCCTTTACTGGAACAGATTTTGACTCTTTGACACCTTCAGGGATTTATTCTCCATCACACTGAGCTTCATGACTGTCACACTCTTCCCTAAACCCTTCTGCTCCATTCCAAAGACAGCAAAGGGTAATACTTTCCTTTACTGTGAGTCATTACAATGTACTTTTTAATTTTTTCAGGAATCTGAATTAATCTGATTTCATCCAGGAATGGAATCCCAAAATTATTCCTAGCAGTGGCATATAGAAGATAGTCTAAAACTTCTGTGTTCAGGTTTTTCTAATTATTAAGTAGTCTCACAGGACATTCTTCTCCCTCATGTGAGTGATTTTTCCCTAGTGGGTGGGAGACAACAGTGGTGAGTACCCTAAATACACTTGACAGGCAAATATGCTAAATCAGTACTTTGCCATGCTATATTTGAAGATGAAATGGGCATAACATTTTGGTTTGAAATGCAGCTTCTTAATCACATTTAACCCCCAAAACTGCAAGATTTAAATAATTTTTGTCTAGCAAACTCAGTTAAATTCCCTGACAAGGTCAGATCTGGATGTTGTGGGCCAGCCTTTTCAATCTAAAAGGACTGTCCTGGTTTCCTTCTTCTGCATGCCAGTTAGGGAAGAAGCCATCTTTAATTGATGCCTCACATATTAATAACATTTAAATACACTGGAATTGCTACTTACATTATTTTGAAGAGTGACATTTCCAGAAAAAACAGTAATAATTAAAAATTACATATTCATCACCCTAATGACCACAACTAAAGATAGCACCAACTTTAACTGGGCTTCGAGAACTAAGGCAGGAGGAGCCATAGACCAAATCATCTATAGGTACTGATTTCTTCACCTGCATGTTCTGGGTGAAAACCACATCACGTCATTATGTAAACAATCACTGGACTACTTCCAAGGTTATATCCTTCACAGCTGTGAACAAGCAAAGAGCAATATGAAAACACACAAGAAACTCCCACGTGGCAAAGCAGAATTTGATTTGCATCAACCAGGGTATAAAGGACCATATCTTCAGACTTGCCAGGAATAATTACAGATCAGCTCATAAACACCAAGTATGATCAAAATCATTCCAGATACATGCTCATGAACACTGAGTATTTGCAAAGAAAAGAAGTCTCCAGAAAGCCCTATCACTGACAGTTATTTATTCTCTCCATAAGAAGGCAATGCTACTTCTCTTACATGGTTGGAATTAATGCAGGCAAACAACAGTACAAAGAAAACTGCAGGTGTTTATGCTTTTTACAACATTTTTAGTTTCTTCCCCCAACTTGCAATATGATTTTTTTTCATATTTTTTTAAGCAGCCATTCATAGCCCATCCTAGAGGATAAACAGTTCACTATGAATTCCTCCTGAACTATAAAGGTCACAAAGGATACAGAACACTGGGAAGCATCAGTTTTAATGCTACAGTCCTAATGCTGCCTTCCAGCTCCAGGCCCAGTAGTACTGTAAAGGTATATCTTGTCTAACTGTATTTCTTTCCACTCGAGCACATAGGAGATATCAAACCATTTGTCTCCTTCACTGATCCTGTGTTCACTGTTCAAAGGTCACCTATAAATCTTGAAATTTCTACCGAGCATGTTTCTAAATAAAGTGTTTCTAAATAAAGTTCTACTTGAGAATAAAGAAGTACTTCAAATATTTTCTGGAGTATGACTTCAAGTTGTCAGTCAGTTTCTAGTTCATCTGAGGTAAACAGTCAATTAGAAATGCACTGGATTTTTGTCTTGCAGCATTTAAATCTGCACATTGAGGCTTTTCTTCTCTTTCTGCAAATGTTTGCTGTCTGCCAGCTAAACCTACCACCAACATCGTTACAGTTTCATGACTGAATGTGTGGGGAGAAGGTTCAAAGGCCAAAATCCACTTTGTTTCTGTTACATGCAGGAGCTATTTTTCCCTTACACCTTTGATTGCACCTGAGCTACTTATGCTGCTATTTGCTAGAGAGAAGCAATTGCTTCATGGAGTGATGGGTATGCAAACAGGAAACCCAAGTAACACCTAGAGAACACTCACATCTACCCTAAAGGAGCAGATTCTTTCTGGTGAAGGTCCTTGTGGCTCATCACAGCAGTAACAACAGAGCAGAACTCCCCTTAACTCTAGAGAAAGCTTTCCTTTCAAAAGAGCAACTATATATTATGTCACCGTGACATGACAGTGCCTGAAAATTACTGCGTTTCTGACAACCCCAGAGTATAAAGGAAGAAAACACAGCCTGTCACTGAATTCCCTTCCAAAAAACCTCACAAGGAGAAGTTAGCCTGGTTTTGAGGAATTGCCTCCATTTCTGTAAATGTGATTTTGTGCCCACAATTATTTGCAAGCGCAAATTATGGGCCTAATCCAATTCTTACTGAGGTCAACAGAAAGAGGTCCTATTGATTTCAGCCGGGGTGAAATACAGCCTACATATCAAAGTGCAGCTCAACAAAAAAAAATAATTTCTGGATAAGTGCTGCTTGGATCTGGAAATAACTGTGGATACAATTGCAAGTCCTCAGTGTAAGAGGCAAAATTGAGTTACATCTAAAAGTCAGAATCAATAGCTGTCGCTCCACTGGGCTGGCAGTGCTTTATTACTGTAGTGGCAGAAAGTGATTTTTAATTAGTTGCATAAATATAATATTTTGCCACTTACCCTGTGTCTTTATGAACACCTATAAGTAACTTCAGCAAAAGGAGGAAAGAGAGGTTGGGTATTTCACACCTTAATTATGTTTGTAGTGGGCGCCTTGGATGCATCTATTTTACTGGACATAAACCAAATTTTTATGGCTCACTTCCAACTAGTTTTACACAAATACAGTAGAGAACTTCAGTTAACAGGCAGGTCACTATTTTTACCTGCTTGCTGTGAAACAAAGATATCTTGAGTCCCTACATGACAGGAAGTAACAGTTTAGAAGCAATAAATATTCACACTTTAGTCTGACTTACTTGGAGGAAATAATTGGCTTAGTGATTTTTCTGTAGAACAACTTAATCTTAAGAAAAGCAAATACAGCCACAAGGGTGACATTTAAGTCAACTAATGACCTGTATTTATGCTGAATGTGAATATTAAAAACTTAATTTTAAAGTGAATTAACAGAACATGGAAATTCTTGCAGTCTATCTTGTATATGCACTTAGCAAAGCAGGAAAAGATACTGATGTAGTAATTGAAGAATTCTGGTAAGTTTTCACAGGACTTAGAAAGAAAAATGGGAGATTTGAAGGACAAGCCTACAAGACAAAAATATGTATTAGTGAATAAATGTCATATAAGTAATTTTGTAAAGCCTATAATATTTGAGGCCAGATTGTGCAATTGGAGAAGTAGTCTTTTCACACTTAACTGAGTACACTCATCCTCAAGTCTTTTCCCAAGTGCTTGGAATAGCCTCAAACTCCCAAGAAGTTTTTAAAATGACAAAAAGAGGCCCAGATGAAGGAAACAAACCAGGTTCCACAGAAGATGCCATTTGTGCCCCCCAAAAAAGAAAGGCCAAAATCATAATTTACTTTCCAAAACTCTAAGCAAGGTCCACTCACCCCCTACCCTTCAAAGTAAACAGTCAACAGATGAACTGGAATTATACAACACAGATGCAAGGAGTAGATAAGATACTTTGGGGGAAAAGTGGTTAAACAAAGGAACATTTAAAAATTAAAGCAATCTGAGGCAGGTAACCAAGGAGAAGGAACTAATACAACATACTCTGAGCATATTTTCTGCCCTAACACACACATATAACTAACCATAGCTGTTGCTGTTTCACTATCAGCACATTCACAGCAAAGCATTAACGGCACATCTGTTTCATTAAAAATAATCAAATATAGGGATTATAAAACTTTATACTTCCACGAAAACAACTGTTATTTTTAAAATGCACCTCTTGGTAACAGGAACTCACCACATGCGCTGCTTTCCTTTCTACCACAGGGAGCATATACAGTAATGAAAAACTTGCCAGAATAACAGTCCCTAACAGACTCAGCTTTAGCTTCCAATACATACTAATTTCCAATAAACACACACTTGTTTTGCTAAGGACAAAATTGTTTATGTGATTAAATAATACAAGATTGATATTAATTTTCAAAACAAAAAAGGAGTCTTTTTTTTTCCAGTGCTGGGCCACAGAGAGCTCAAAATTACTATTTATTTGATTCCCTAACTTCTGTTGAATGAACTTAACTGAGTGAACTGCATGAACTTAGTGTGAGTTTAAACAGAGTTTACTGGAGACTGGATTCCTTATCTCTTTCAGCCCACTCAAAGGAATCAGGCTCTCCAGCAGCCATAGGAACCTGAGGATCAGTCTCTTCATCAGGAATGCTCTTTTTAAGATGCTTATCAGAAGACATGACTAGAAGGAAACTTAGTGAGGAAAAAAAGAACATGACCCAAAAATACCCTCCTTTCTTTTTCCCTTCTACTGTAAAATCCCCACAGGCCACTGAACTCTGGCAGCCCTGAATGCATCCATGACCAGACCTTAGACAGCGCTGAAGCAAAGAAAGGCATAAAGTCAACTGTGTTTACATTTTGTAAGTTTTTCGAGGTATGTACAAATGATTTTACAGTCCACAGTATGGAAAATTAATTCTGGGTTTACAAGTCTGTGCCAAAACCTCTTTGAAGGTAATACAAGCACATTTAGGAGTCTGCATTCCAGATGTTTCAGGTTCCTAAATGCCATTTTCATAAGTAACTTCGGTACTTTAGCACCAAGTCACCTTGATTTTCAGAAGCCTTTTAAGGTGTTCTTGAAAGTGTTTCAAATTCACCACAGATAATCACAGTTGCAATTACTGTCTCTTCACTTTTCCTCCTTGTTCGAAAGAATACCCTGAAAAAGGACTTGACTTGTTTCTTAGACTAGATTGTGAAATCAGCATGAAAAGATTTGATGAGAATTTAAAAATATATTCATTTGCAAATTAGCTGTACTGCAATGTCCTTTAGAGTAGCAAAATAAATGCATTCTTAGAGCATTTCTGTTGCAGCAGTTTGTTGACAATCTAGACCATAGGAGTGGAAAAAAATGACACCTCAATTGACACAATATTCTAGTCTAATATTAATTGAGCTGAATTTCAAAGATATGGGGATAAGACATCTTTGATACCTCTTCTCTAAAACCAAGGGGCTTTGTGCAGCAGTGAGAAGAGGAATTCCGTTAAGAACAGGTGCTAAACATGTCCCTCTATTCCACTCCACTAATAAGAACATTTTCTTTGGCACTGACAACCTGTAATTGAGCTGACAAGCCGTGAAAAGAAGTCAGATAAGACTAATGGCTCTATTTAACAGAAGTCTCAAGTAGCAGTGCATCTGATGTTGGGCAATCTTTTCAGAAAATAAACAAAACAAACAACAAAACAAAACAAGACAACTAGTTATTTTTTAAACATGACAATTAGTCTTACTAAAAATCATTTTAATGAGTGGTAGCAGGAAAAATAGTCAAAACCAGGACAGGTTACTGAGTGTATTCAGAGTATTTAAAGTAGCACATATTTCTCATGGGGAAAATATCTGTAAAAGAAATGAAACAAACGTACTTTTCCAACTCTCATCTTAGTCACCAGCAGAGACCCCACAGAACGCTGGCAGGACATCCTCATCTTTAGGAATTAACCTTTCCAGTCAAAACCATACAAATCTTCAATCCCAAAGTATTATGCCTTCTTATTATGTCAAATAATTACATTCCAGTGTTAATCAGCAGACATGAAGCTGCAAAGTCTGCAACAAAACTATATATTCCTTTCCAGAAACTGTATCTTATCTGTAGAACAACTATGAATATTTCATGATGTACAGTTTTCAGAAGTGAATGTTTTATTTTCGTTAACTATTCCTATATTCTGCTTTCCAGAAGTCTTTTAAATCTGAACACTCAGATATTTTTAGAGTAAATAAATGCACTGCAATCATCTGAACACACCATGAGATGCTTTGTTTGAACCCCCAAACCTTCATATATCTTGATCTGTGAACTTTAACTCATAATTCTTACATCTCTTGCCCTCAACAGTCAAGGTTTTAGTAGCTTTATTCACATAGACTGATAACTTGGTGCACAAATAACTTATTGTGCAGCAAGTCCCCCGACATAAAGGGATATGTGATATTACAACTGTCTTCATTGCCACAAAATTTATACATGCACAATTCCACATCCACATGCTCTGAGCCATCACTTGTAGATAAATACACCAGAGGCAGTAAGGCCATCTCAGTGTGCATAATTGCAAGCACACACAGTTCTTGAAGGATCTAACTTTAAGAGGATTAAGGGCATTGGAGTGGCTCAGGAAGTGGCACTATTTCATGAAAGCATGTGCTTTGCAGACATATCCTTGAAGAAAAAAGTCAAATTTGGAAAGATCTAATGAATATGACATGCATGTTCTGTGTGTGTACACATCAAACATATTTCTATTTAAATAAAGGATATATAGATGGGTATTTCCGTTTCTAATTAAAATATCCATTCAAAATGCACTTCAGTAACAAAGGACAGCATAAAAAAATTCAAGAAACTACAGGTGGAAAGTAGCACATGCAGTCCATTGACAACAAAATGAACTACCAGGGAAATTACATTTGCTCACATTGTTCTAAGTAGCCAGAACTGTGTTGAAAAAAAGCCCCTGGAACTTGACAATTCCCAAACAGTTTGTTTTCTTCCATTTATTACCAAAATGGACAAAACTGCACCAAGAAATTTCTTATTAAAAAATACAACCCAAAACACTCACTTGCATAAGAAGTCAGAGGAAAAGGACTAAGGGATTTCTCTATGATGAGACTGCACATTTTCTCATTTTCTCCTGCAAGTATAACTTCTGCTGTCACCAGAAGAAATAATGAGATAAAGTGTTAAACCTGTTTCAGCTGTCCAGGTGAGATATGGGTAAGGAAGAAGAAACCATGAAATTACCCAGGAAGAGTCAATAACATGTTATTTGACTTTACAGGCAACAATAAACATCATTCAAGTTGTAATTGAATTAACATAGGATTTTGAATAAACCAAATTTGCACAGGATCTGCTGTCACAGGAACCTCTGCCCCTCAGTGTTAAACACAGCCTCTCTCAACTGCATTTTTGAACTGCTGATCAGGCTCCCTGCATGAACATACAGCAGTCCCTTCCTCATCCCACTGACTTGCCCTCACATTCTCTGGCCACCAAGTAAACATACAGGTATGCATGTACCAAAAATGTTACAATAGTTTGTAAAAGAAGGACAAACTTATCTATGTTATTTATACAAAAGAGAGAAGAAACAAGCACTGAATAAGGAAGGCTGGCTAAGTAGTAGCAAGACTTGTTAACTGCATTGACATAGGATTGACTTGTTAATAAAAAATAATAATAAAAAAGGAACAGCAAGAAAAGTCTGAAGGGCAAGGAATACACACAATACACAATAACAACCTGGGAAATGAATGAGCAGTAGATAAAATATATTAATAATCATGGCTACTTCATATCTGTAGCACCTGACTTCTGACACAAGCCAGTAAAAAAATGACCAGGCAAAAGGGACAGTTTTCACTCATATAGTGGTCCACTAAATGCCCTGTGACAGAACTGAGAGGTGTCGTGAAGACATACCCACTGCTTCTTTCCATCTGCTGCTCTACCACAGCTGACACAGAAGATGAGCTGACACCTCAAACCACATCAGTGGCCTCCTGTGAGTGGCCAGGGCACCCCTCAGCTCTGCCCTCTCAAGACTCCTCAAAAGGAGGCTCACATCAAACTGGAGCTGTGCAAGAGGAGACCAACTCCAGAACAAAGGACTCACACAGTAAAGAACAGCCTGCCAGAGCCCAGGCACTCTGACAGAGGAAAATAAACAGCACTTCATCCCAACTTCGTGCCACTGTAAGTTTTACTCTGGAAATCTCCCATCTTTTCACAGCCTTCATTCTTCTAGGAGAAGCAATTATATACAAAGGAACAACCTATGACTTATTAACCACCTTTTAAAAATGCATTCTCTACTTATCAGGAAACACTCAGCTATTGGGATTGGCTAAGCACTGTTCTACCTCACCTTCAGATTGCAGGTTATCATCCTTCCTTCTGAGGGCCTTGATCCCTTGAGAATGCTTTACAGCCTCCTGGATATCCAAGGATCATCACTTTAACATCTAATTATCATTGTGAGCAGCCACTGTAAACATCAGCAAACTTGACAAAGGACACTATGCAACACAGCACAGTTCATTAATATTAAGGTTATCTGGTCTTTCAGGAACACATCATATTTGCTAAAACAATATACAATAATAGCGCAATAAAGTGATTTTGTTCCTCTGCCTCAAAGCTAAAAGACAAAAAAAGCTGGCTTCTTTCAAGGGCAGAAGGGAAGCATCTAGGGCACATTTAGCTATAACTGATAACTTCCACACTTAATGTTGTTCAACAGATGTTTAAAATGTATTTGCAGACTATAAAGCTGATTATTCACCAGTACTCTGTGACCAGACTATTTCTCATCAGAATTGTAAAGGGCAGCTTTATAAACAGACAATAGAGATGAAGAAATTTCACTTTTAGGTTTAAGAGGTCCATAACTGAGTATACCAAAAAAGGCAAATGACATTCAATTAACACTACATGATTACTGGAATGCACCACAACAGGTCTCTAGAATAATTTAAGAAATGTCTACTGTAATCTTTGTTTTGTGCTGCAGCTTAATGCAGTAGCTACACTGAAGCTTTGAAAGCTCAGAAGCTGAAATGAAGACTTAACAACTTACTGGTTTTAATATTGTTTAGAGAAGAAAAAAATGTTTAAATTAAGTAGGAACAGGCCTAATTTTTCATGTAAACCCATATAACCAAAAGGGTTCATTCCCATACATCGTTGGAGTGGCTCTGAAATAATGCCTCCTTTCTTGCAGTGCTGAAAATGGTAAGCCCAAGGATGAACACGTTTGCTGTTCACACTGTGGGATGTTAGTGCAGCTTTTCCTCCTCCTCATGGTACACTTAAGAAGAGCAGAGTAAAGCCTTGCTATTAATGTATTGGTCAGATCCCAGGTCTAAGGTGCTGTGCCTAAGAGAAAGGGAGAAAAATTGCAGGCATACACCACACTGTGTCACAGACACAGTTACATCTGTGTACATTTTGTCAGAGCCTGACTCTCACATAAGGGACCAGAGATAGGAATTCTCATAAGAATTTACCTAGAAGAAGATCTAGAGTAACTTCACTGAAAGCACATACTTCATATGACTAAGACAAATATAAAAGAAATGAGAACTATGTCCAGTGAAATATTCAAAATTAGAGCCTTGAATGCAAGTGATATTTATCTCAGGAGGCAAAACCACTCTATATAATCAGAATACTTGCACTGAGAGCTGAGTTACATTGCCCCTGTTCCATGTAAAATCAACTCTCCTTCACACTTACTATTGCCTGTGGAATTCTGTCTTAAGGCTGCTTAACACATGATCAATGAACAGGTTTTGAGATGCAGACTTTTGGGGAAGTTGTTAAGAGCTTTATCAGAAGTTTTAACAGGGATCAGTCTTTTCACCATCAGAACCTGCAGATTTGTCTAGACTGACAAACTTACATTTTTGATTAGGCAAAGCCACTTACCAGTGAGCTTGTTAAATCCCAATGTGGGTTGCTCTCATTCAGAATTAAAGTACTTTGCGCTTTTAAAATTAATACAAACCAAAGGGACAACACTTTAATTCAGACTAATTAAGAGTGAATTTAAAGTAATTTGGATAAATCATTTAAAACCCCTGGATGAATGAATCCTACTCAGAATTGATCCTCAGAGAAGAAAGCTCTGAACTACTGGAGAGATCTCTCTCTCTCACCGACTTCACCATCTGAAATGGGCACTCAGAACTGCTTGCAAACTTTGTCTGTGGAGATTAAGAAAAAATATATTGATCTAAAATCAGGGATTACATGTTTCTAATGCTGAAGAAGTCCCAAAGATAAATGGGTGAGGTACAGGTATTTTAAAAGTTGATAACTCATGAATGTTTGAAGCCAGAATCAAATACTTAATTCTGATGGAAAGCTGAAATACTTTGCTTTACACTGCTTTAATGTGTGAGTTTAATTTATTTTATCAGTAGTTGGTGAACTCATACAATAAACCAAGCCTACATAATCAACCTAAACTTATAAAACAATGAAAAGTACACAAGCAGAAGGAAAAGCTAAATGGTAATAAAAAAAAAAAAAGGGAGCTTTTATGGCCTGATGACAACTAACCTGACAGTTTGATCAGTCAGTTCTAATTCTTCTAGGACCTGTTAACATTTAGAAAACATCAGTCCCAGGCTTGCACCGGAAAATAAACTAGTCTTGGTTTAGGAAATTCACTACCTTCCTTATGAAATTAAGGCAGCAAGAAAGTAGAACTTGCAGCATCACAAGCTAGAAATTAGCACTGTGAAACAGTTGCATTCAGGGTTTTTTTATATGTTGCACAACCACAAAATTGCTCATTTTATGATTAATCACTCATTTTATCATATAATATGCTCATAATAATAATATGCTCATTTTATCATATAATCACTCATTTCATCAGGGAAAATGCTCAAAAATAACAGTGTAGCAATAGAATTCCTGCCTGCTTCTCTACTGCTTTTTCTCTTCAGTACATAAGCATTGCATCAACATGAACATGGATCACAATCAATAGGAAACGTCCTTGCGGAGCACACAGTAAAGCCAGCCCTGTCCTCTTCTGGTTTGGTCCTGCAGCCTCTACGAAGACTGACAAAACTCACTTTTCACTTGACAAGCTCAGAATCAAAACACAAACGCGACTCAAAAATTGAACTTTTCTACAAATTCTTCTGTGACAGCATTTAACTTCTAAAGCCTTCCAGAATTAAATAAGAATTAAATGCCACTAACACAAAATACAGATGTAAGATAAGTCTGAGTAAGTCTTCAGTGACACCAGCCTCTTTGTCCTAATAATACAGAGGCATCCAAACTATTTTAAGGCATCATTAAAGGCAAGCCTAATTTTGATTTATTAGAAGAGGTGCTTACTTAAGTACATGATTCTCTCATTTGCTCCCACAGAATAGGAAGTCACGTGTAATGCACTTAGGCTGAAATCTCTCCACACAAGATCATTTGGTGACACACCTAATGCCACCGTTAACCACTCATTGCAAGGGGCACACCGACTTTTACCCGAGGGAAGAAGAAAGGCAAAAATCCAAAGGACTTATTTCTTTGCACTGCAAAACCCTTTCCAGAGAGGGGAGAGGGATCAATTGTTCAACAGTCATCTGGACTCCCAGGGCAGCTAATGCAAGATCAGAAAACTCCACCTGGAGGTCTCTGCTTCTTCCAGATTCTCTGTGATCTCATAGGTACTGTATTTGTGACAAAAGGAGAATGAAAACCAGGATTATTCGCAAGATGCACCTACAACACATTGGGAACGAATGTTTCCTTTTACCCTGATTATGCTTTTTAAAGCCCTTTGTGTTCTCTATCTTCAAAACCAACGTAAAAGCACTCAAAAACAGCTAAAGAGATGACAGACTGAAGAAAATTATGAATGGAATTGTACATCTCTTCAGTTCGCTGAAGGAAGCGCCAAGCTGTGCGGTGTGACAACAGCAGGACGTGTAACGCCGGGAGAAAAATGGAGCGGCACAAATACCGTTTCGCCACAAGTATGAATGAGTATTAAAACACCATCCCAGGGACACGCTATCGCTGACAACCCTCTGAAAGGAGGTCACCCGTAATACGGGGGCGATGCAGTCTCCTCATTAGCGCTATTTAAATACCCTACCGAGCACTCTCTCGTCGCTTCCTCGGGCCAGCCTGTGCTGCCGCAGGGAGCCGCCACAGCTGAGCCTCACCGCTCCCTGACCCGACTGCCGGCAGGGCACCCAAACCAGTGACCCCGCTCCGCGCTTTGGGTATTGCAGAGTTCGTTATGTAATACGTGAAAGATAACAAGTGCCAGCAACGAAGCAATAAGATAAAGTAGGAAGAAAATACACCAGCTACCGCTGATAAAGTGCAGGTTAAACAAAGGTGGTTAAATAGGCAGCACCGGGTGCCTCCGCCCCAGATTTTGGAGGCGCTTAGCGCACAGCTGATAAGACCTTATAGGGACGCTCTCGCTCTCGAGGCGCTGCGAGGTGACGGGCGGAGGGAGCAGCAAATAGCCTTGGGAAGGAGAGGCTGGATGGGACCGCCCACGAGGGCGGAGATGCCTTAGAGGGTGGGGGGCACATTCCCCTGCAGTGGAGCAGCGCCGGGAAGCCGGCTGGGGCGATGGAGGCGCGGAGTGCCGGCAGCCGCTCCCACAGGGAATCCCTGCAAGCTGAGGGAAGCTCTCCCTGGCTGTCCCGCGGCCTCACGCCCATCCCGGTCAGCAGGAGTTACTCACCGGCCGCAGCCTCCCCGCACCTCCGAGCACCGGGCACGGCCCCGGCGGGCCGGGGTCCCCTCCCCGCCGCGGGTCCTGCGCCTCCCGCGGGGCGAGGGGCTCCCGCCGGGGGTCCCGGCCCGGCTGTGCCCGCGGCAGAGGCTCCCGCAGGTCCCGGCCGTGCCCCCCGGCGGCCCCGAGGTGCGGGAGCCCGTCCCGGTCAGAGAACGGTCCCGCGTTCGCTCAACTCCCGTCGGGGAACGGCGACCACGACCCCGGGGCGAGGGAGCGTTAGAGGAGCTGCTGCTCCCCGGCCCTGCCGTTGGAGCTGTCACCGCTCAGCGCGGCGGAACCCGCACCCTTTAATCCCAAATAAGCGTTTTCCTCTCGGAAAACGTTGCTAAACTCTCCCTTCTCACAGAAAGTAAGGTCACTCTTAAAACTTCGAAGTGCGTGAGGTTCTAAGAGGATTGTGCGCGTTCCAAATTAGGCACAATTTTAAAAGCCAAGCACTGCATATTCAAATTAATACAGATTGGTACACGAGACGTAAAATCACAGAATTTACGAGTATACAGTTCTGTATCAAAGCCAATCATCTCTAAGATGTATTTTGTCAGTCATAACACGATAATGTGTTTTAAACAGAACTCAACTTGTCCAGCCTAGAGTTTCATTTGAAGACTTAACTCAGCCTCAACCAAGAGCATCTCCCTGCTGAAAAGGATACACCAGATGATCTTAGAAAGGGCAACAGAGAATAGAAATGAAACTAGTAATAACAAACCCAGTGTTATCAGGGATGCATGTCAGTTTATTTTCATATTTGCTCTAACTTTTGCAGTGATCCCATGCATTTATCACAGCAAATTACCACTCTTTGTTCTTCAACATCGAGTTGCAGAGCAGTGATACACAGAGGAGGATCATCTGCAGGAAAGTTATGTTACTGATGAAGCTTTTTGCCTGTTATTAAATAATAGTTATGACACCGTTCATTGACAAAACTCAAAGATTATAAAAAGCGATGATTTATACCTCCATTAGGAAACAATAGTCTTTAAATGTCATGAATGTATAAATGGATGCATAATTTTCTTTGTTGTTTAAAGAATAATTACGCCTACTAGCATAAGAGTAAGCATCAAAAGTACAGTTAACACAAAAAAGTTATAAAGGCACTGTGTGATTAATAACATCATTGATATGCTTTGTAAGAAAATTTATTTTTGAGCCTAAAATAGGCAAAATGCATGTGGCCTTTCATTAACCCAAGCTCAGCAGAGACAAGACAGATGTGGGGATGGGAGGGAAGAGTAACAAAACCTTGCAAAACCAACTTGTTGCACTGAAAATGGATAGAAATAACAGGCTTGCAATGACAGTACTAATTTTCTTCAGATAGAAAGTAATAACCTGTTTAATTTTCCAGTTCTAGAAAATGCTCATGTCATTGTAGTTTCTGTACATAATAAAAATAAATACAATTATGAGTTTAGCACAATATTCCATTCCACGTTAAAAACACAATAAAGAGCTTTTCTTGAAACTGAGCAAAGTTTCGTTAACAGCAAACTTTAAAGTACTGATAAGCCTCATAAATTTTTCTTTGTTACTGATATTTCATGATAAATCTATTCCACTCCCCACTTTGTAAATAAAACAGGTATTAGAAGACCAGACCATCCACAGTAGCACTGTTTGTTCAAGTTATTAAAAGGTATAAAGATGCTTCTGAAGTCAACTTTGACAGTGTTACTGGTCTATTTGTTTTAATTTATAGCTGCATAATCATCACTAAAAATCAAGTTCAGGTATGAGTAATGTAAGAGATAAAAACCTGGAATCCATTTCCAGTCAAAGTGACATTATTAGGGGTGACTTTGCAGTATTCTAATATATGATTCTTAGGAAAGCTAAATATTTGTTTTTCAACACTAGAAGCTACTTCCTGCAATGTTTGTTGAAAATATTTTAACAAAATTAGAGACGTGGCAAGAAAGTAGGCAAAAAAAAAATCCTAGAAAATACATGTTCTTTACAAATCTCTGACATCTTAAGTTTTTGCACATTTTAACTGAGGAAGGAAATACATTGACATTTATTCTACGGCCATCTATTTCATTCCTATTATTAAGAGCCAAACATGTAGAGCTGCTTTTTGTTATACTATTTTTTCATCTAAATATAACTTATGAAATTTCTAGGTGAGAGGGCCAGAGCTGTAAATCCTACAGGCACTTAAAACTTATATAAAAATTGAAACTCTAGTTAATTTAAAGGAATTTTTTTAAAATAATCAGCCATATCCAACCTCATTCTCTGTGTCATATCTAAACTTGTTAGCTAAACTTGTTATCTGAACTCTATTCAGTGCCAAATGTCCTGTTCGGTGCCAAACAAATTCTAATTTACAGCCAAATCTTATACACTGTCTTGTCATGAGCAGTTGGCTTTTTCACAAAATGTGTATTGAGCTGAAATGAGAAAATAAACATTAATCAATAAGCATTTGAGTGATCAAATGAAGTTTTATCACTCTGCTATTTTTTCTTGATTTAGCAACTACCTCGTGATTACACAGATCTCACCTCACAGTGCTGGACTTGCACACAATCAATGTGTTTCTACACAACATCCAAGAAGAGGCAGCCTTTCACATGGTTTGCCAAACCCAGTAAATTAACACTGTAATTTATTTTTGTGTTTGAATGGATTAATCTTCCAGCTATTATAGATGTCCTTAATTATCCAGGAGCATATAATATAATACAGTGTATTCAATAAGGTTATTTTCTAGAAAATATTGACTTCACCAGAGGGGTTCAAGTCAGATATTAAAAACATATTATTTGACTGTATTTTGTGCTAATTTCCTATTAATGAAGTCTTTGAGTACAAATATAAAACAAATCTTAGTGTCAAACCCATGAATATAAAATCAGAATATGACATGTCAGGACCTATAAGCATTCCTATTGTGCATGTATGCTTGTGAAGGTAATTTTGGTGCTGCTGAATATGGAAATATTTAAGAGTAATTTGGAACTGAAGGGGAAAAGTGCCTATTGGAAGTTCAACCCTTTTCTGACACTGCTGCATTTTGGCAATGGGTAGGGGTGACTGTGCCCTCTCAAATCAGTCAAAACTGCCAATTTAGATTGCCATGAGATAGGTACATCCTGAGCTGCCAGTGAGCATCATTAAAACTGATGTGAAATAATTTAATGAAATGTTTAATGAATATGCAAATGTCAGCCAGGAAGAGAACTCATATTTTCATTTGCTGGTTTAAGGGAATGAATAAATTACTAAAAATAGAGCCAGGAGTCAGCCACCTGTAAATTCACTTAGAGGAGAAGATGAAAGTGTTCTGTTCACTGTCTCATTATAGGTCATAATGCCCAGGGCACCTTACCTGAGGCTGAAATCTATTTCTTTATCTACAAGACAACCTCTGTGTCCTGGCTGTGTGTGGAGAACTGTTCAGCTCCTTCTGTGTTCTTCCACAGAAAATATTTTGTGGGTTCAGAGCTCTCCCAGCAGTGAAGCTGCAAGACACACAGGCTGGAGAAGGGAGGGTGAGGGCCCAACCAAAGCACACCTTATGCAGGTCTGGTAGGGCAATTCCAGCCTTGAGTGCATTTGTGGTGGAAGATGATTTTTAGGAGAGTCTGAATGTCCTTCGTCCACATCACAGATGAGGAGGACCCAGCAGTGAATGCCAGCAAACCTGTGCTGGATTTAATCCCTCCAGTCTAGCCCAAGCTGCAAGCCCGTGCACACCCGTGAAAGCCAGTGCACTGAAACCCACACAACTGTTGGCAAACTTAATGAAACCCTTCCCTGTCTTTTTGGTGGTATGGATTTTCCCTTTACCTGTCTGACACCAGAGAGTACTTTGGGGGTGTTGATGGAGGCAGAATCACAGAGTTCAGCCACTCCAAAGCTCTGAGAAATTGAGAAAATGCAAGACACATAATTTGCTCCTTCTGATGTCACATGGTCTTCCTTCAATCAAAACGACTTTTTGTTATAATAATGAGGGCAGAGTTACTGTGTAACACAACAGCAGAAGGCTCATATTGAGATGTTTCCCTAGGAAATTCGAAACAGGTCATGTCAATGGTTTAATTATCTTGATGCCATTATGTAACACAATCATTAATGAAACCAAATAAGAAAATAGCAAAGTAATGTTATTCAGATATGGAACACTCAGGTTTAAACTGAAGATGAGCTTCCAAACAGCTTGCAAACTATATTACCTGAATGGAAAGTAAAGGCTGTGTGATAATCATCATTGGATTATAATAAAATGGCCTGAACCCCGAGGGTTTAGGATCTATGATTTCACTTGTGAATTGCTTTTCACACAAAGTGGTTCATATCTAGTTGGAGTAAGCTGCACGTTAATACTGATGGATACCAATGATGACTAAGCAACACTTCGCAATTTTTCAATTCACATCAGAAACAACTGAGCCCTCTAATTCAACAGGTACATTTTTTTTCCTCTCTTTTCTTGACATTTGTTTTCCCCTCTCAAATCCCAGAGCTTGCCAAATAAATAGCAAAGAGTAAATATGGCAACATGATTTTCAAAGCAGTCCAAATCAGGGTAATGGCTGAAACTGGTATTAGGTATGGTTCAGCTGCTGAGGAAAAGATGGATTATTGCCATGAATAAACAGCAACCAAACACCAAACAACATGCCAGTGTTAATGTAATAAGCAGAAATTTAGCTTGTCACACTCATATTTGCTATACTCTCAATTTTCATATACCAGAGCAGCAAGCCCAGCTTTTGAAGCAAAAGCCAGCCCAGAGGAAATGTATGAGCTGTCTTTTGTACTGCTGAGAAAAACAGAACTACTAATCAAAGTTGAAACACGTAGCTTTGAACTGACTTCGTGTTGTGAAATAATAGGGACAATCAGAATTTGTGAAGAAGCTACTGAAATAATGTTCTGTCAAATGATTAAAGTATATTGTTTGTATGGGATGGAAGTTATGAGAAAGCAATATATAGTATAATTAGAAAAAACAGTGGAGCAGAACAGAACAGTCTACTGACAAATCTGTAGGATGGGAAGAACAATGAGAGTAATGTTTGGATTCTGGAGCAGTAACACAAGTGGGATCTCTCTGCAGCACAACTGACTGTTCTCAAGAAAAGAGTTTAAGAAAAGTAATTTGCTCAAAAGCACAGTTAAAATACCTGATGCCTCTAGTGAAGTTTTCCTGGCTGATTCTTCATGGGGTAACAGAATGAGCTTGCTTCCATTTCCTCCAGTGAAGAGAATCATTCAGACAATGAAGATGTGTTTAAAATTAAGCTAAAATAAGATAACAGTATATTTTAAATAACTTGTGAATGACTGGTTTAGATTACATACTGGGGAGAAAGATTCTTCCCTGTGAGGGTATCCAGGCCCTGGCACAGGTTGCCCAGGGAAGCTGTGGCTGTCTCATCCCTGGAAGTGCTTAAGGTCAGGGTGGATGGAGCTCTGAGCAGACTGGTCTGGTGGAAGGCGTCCCTGCCCATGGTAGGGGGTTTGGAATAAGATGATCTAAGGTCTCTTCCAACCCAGGCCATTCTATGAACATTAAAAATAGAATGCTTAACTATTAATTATGCTTTCTTTACCGTCCTACAACATTTTAGCCATAGGGTTTCAACAGCCTGGGCCAGTACAGGTGTAGCTGTGGGCATCTGGGGGCATTCACGTTGATGCTGCACAGTGAGGTGTCATATTCAAATAATGTTTATTTTTAGAAAATTGGATTCCAATCATAAATTTTCATCTGAAGCTGATACTTGACTTGTAAAGCCTTGTAATATAAGGGCAAACTTTTAATAGTTCTAACTAATACCTCCTGTGAGAGAGCTGAATACCAGTACAATGTAGGGAATTTACTGGGTTTCAATGCCTTCCAAAACTGTTCACATCAGATATTTCAAAATACAGTTTAAGTAACTACTTTTACTTTTCAAGTGAATTCCACTCCTGGATCACTCCCAGAATTCCGCAAAAAACATGAAGATGTAAAGAATATTTTAACTCAACTAAACATGTTAAAGCTTTACCAAAGTTTGTGATAAACATTTGAAAAACACAGTAAATGTTCATGGTGGAGGGACACACTGTCCAAGTATATTGATGAATAAGTATATATCTCATGCTCTTGGCAGATCTGAAAGGAATTGTTACATTATTTTTTTCCTGTTGCAAGTCAATGGAGAGAACTGAAAGCTCAAAATTAATTATTTCTTTCCTACTGTGTAAGTGCTAACTTAGGAAGTGTATGTCACCCTGAGAAGCAGAGAAAAATAATTTAATGATGGTTCTTTCAAGAGAAGTTTCTTAATGAGGAAGTGAGCTTAGAAACTGAACTGCTGCTTGAATGGTGAATGAAATACTAGATTTCATTTTTATTGTATGTCATCTGTATTGATGGCTATCCACAACTAGGTGCTGACTTCAACTTTCTTTAATCTCATCACAGCAGGAGAAAATAGTCATAACCCAGCCATAGCTTTTTTTTTTTTTTTTACTCAGCAGTTAGTCATGGAAAAACCCCTGTCACTCAATTTCTTCAGTGAAGGTAATAAAAATATAGATTTTTTTTTCCTTTCCCAGGCAGTAGAGATAATCAGAAAGAGACTAACAATAGAGAAAATGCCCTCAGCAAAATGGGAGTGGAGAAATTCTATTCCCAATTGCTGACAAATTACACATTGAATTTGTCATTTCATTCCAAAACCCTGCATTCAAAGTATTTTTCAGTATTTTACTTGAAAGATGTTAATAAAAAAAAAAAAAGCCTAAATGGACAAAGCATATGAAATGATATAAAACTCATGTTGCTTTTTAAATAAGGTTCCATTAAATTGATATTTTCTGTGAATTACTGAGGTTTATGTTGTTTTGGACTTTATCTGTTTTTTCCCCTCTAAGCTGATCTTTTTTTGCAAGCAACCAAACATAAGCAGATGCTCTGAATGGCCTTTGGTTGCTGTGACAGCTTTCAGCACTGTGTTAGCTCAATACAGAAACTGCCCCAGTGCTGGAATCCCAACAATTCTCTTCCAGCAAGTCTTATCCTTTGGGTTCTTGGAGCAATCCAGGCTGACCTGCTCAACAGACACAACACTCAGCTCAGGAAATTCCACAATATCTTAGCATTAAATGATGTCTATGATGTGGAAAAGAAGGAGAAGCTATTTGTGAAAGCAGGTAGCCACACTTACATGCCATTTTTCTGATTCTGCAGCCTATTAAGCACCTATTGGGACAAAATCCTTCACAAGTGATTTTAAACTTTATTATCCTGGATATTAACAAGCACTCAATACAGGTAATTATTTCTGCTCTGCTTTCAGAGGGTAACTATAGGTTCTAAGGCAATGCATTCCCAGGACATGAATATGACCAAGATAAAGATGATTACACAGACACTCCTCCCTTCATGCTGAACTCCCCATTTCATCTCTGTTTTGTTAAATAGAGCCTTTGACTACAGAGAAAAGTAATTATCAAATGTGCCACAGGCATGCTAAAAATAATTTTTTCAGCACAGAATAGATGGGTAGGTAGGTTAATTTGCCTAGTCAAGATCTCTCCTGCTTTTCATCCTGAGTGCAGAGCTACTTCATTTGAAATGCATGTTTTCTTCCCTTCCATTGTAGGTTTCACCTGAAAAATTGTGTCACAGTTGCATTTATAATAAAGTTAGACGTGAACCTTTGCACATCTTTAATTAGCTCTCCTTCCAAATTCAGGTGGTTGAAAAGCACGAGGAAGATCTGCATGTGCCGTGGGTGACTTTGGCTGAACAGCGTCACTGCTTTTAGAGTGGCAGAAGTTTCACCCTTCCGAGGGCAGCAGCTCAGCTGAGCTCTTGTATGTGCTTCACACATCCATAACAATTCCCTCTGACATTGTGCAAGCAGCCAGATCAAACAGAGCATTTGTTTCCCTCTTTTCCAATACAAACACTGCCAACTTCGTGGTGCACCCCAGACATACACCAGAGGTCTATAGCTTCTTGTCCAAAGTTACACGTGCTATAAGTATGTTATTTCTTATGCTGAGTATTTTTCAGGGAGGAAACTAAACTGATATTCCTTTCCCTACTCTGGCTATCTGTTAAGTATGGAAAAAGATTAGGGTGTTCACTTTAACCTAAAAACACTAAATGGCCTAAAAGCTACCTATTTCTGCTGCTATAACTGAAGATATCAGTACTTGAATCCACAAACACAAAATAAGGATGAAAATAGATTTTTCTTAATGAATCATTGGTTTTGTCACTTCCCCTTTCATTGATCTAAAATGGTGCTCATTTGTAAACATCCATGCTGCTCAATCTATTTCCTTACTCTGGCTCTCTAATGAGAAAGCAGAGTGACTTAGTACATTTTCCTCAGCTGAATTACTAATTTATGCATACACTGGGCAAAAGGTGGCTACAGGAATAGCATCCTTTCAGCAGCAATTTTCAAAGGTGCCAAAGAGCAGCTTGAACTCACCCTCAAAAAAAGGCTTCTGCTACAGAACACGTGGGTAAACCAGCTCAAAAAAATGTACACATAAAAGGAAATGGTTACTCCTTTACATGAGTAGATTAAGGAAGGAAAGACTGATTCCTACTTAAGGCCCCACAAATTCTTGCACAGAAACTAAGCTGGAGAAAATAAACATTTTTCATTGTACCACAACCCTGTTCAGCCTAGTTGTGTTCCCTGCTATGTGCTTGCCAAGATTTTGCCTTACTAAGCTATTTAAAATCATTAGAAATATCCCAGGATAATGCTTTTTCCATATAAGTGATTTATAGTATTTATATGCTAATTGAGAAAACTGAGTGTAAATTTGAATAATAATAAAATTAAATAGCATTTCCACTATTAAACTATCATCTGTGGGCAGCAATCCATTCTTCACTTAGGATTTACCATATTTTACTTGGGAAATACTAATTTGGTAATTGAAGGACTTTATTACTACAATATATTAAGCAATATCTATTAAATCAATAATTTAAAAAATAATTTAAACTCTGGTTCTAGATATGTGAAAATTATTCCAAGAAGTAGATGTAGTGTTTTGCTTTGCACTGAGTTTGAATAAGTAATTTCACGAAGTACTTTTAAATAGTCTAGTAAAGTCAGATTTCCAGTCCTGTATGAAAATTCACTGACTTCAGCCCTGGTACACTTCAGGAATCACAGAACCTCACAAGACAATTGGGAGTATGTGTAAGCTGTGCAGCAGTGATACAAATGGTGTGAGCTTTGGCACCTTGTCTGAGCTGCATCCACTTGAGGAATTCACACATTTCTGGATTCACCACTTTTCCTTCCTCGGTTCTTCTAGGCCTCAGAGAAACCTGAAAAATAAAGGAAATATCACTTGAATGCAACCCACCCCCCATGCACTCCATCCTCATTTCATCAGGCAAAACTGTGCTAATGCCATTGGAAATGCTTTAACAATAACTTTTACAAGGCCAGCATCTCACTCCAGTCTATATGTGCTTTAAGACCTGTACAGTAGCAAATTATTTTTTTGATATTTCTGGCATTTTCCCTGCTCTTTCTCTTCCAGAACTACTATTCATGTTCCATATTGTTCACTCTCCCTGCCTTGTTCCTGCTTTTTGTCAGGGAAGTGCTCTGGTTTTGTGGTACAGGAAGAGTCTGAAGCTTCAAAGTCTCTAAATCTTTAATGAGCCATTCATTCTGGACACCTTCCTCCTGTAAAGTATTAAACAGCTTTAGGATTTGAACATATACACTAAGATGTCATTTTATCAGAGTATTCTCTAGTATTTGCTATTTTTCAAATATTTCTGTCAGCGGCTCCTGTTCAGTGAGGTAAACACACAGCATATCCAGGTTGAGTCTCCTTCTCGAACCTTAATAAAGAGACAATAAAAAAAAATAGCAGCAGTAAAAAAACTCACTGAACAGCTTACACAGAGCTGCCAGCTGAGGTGTTTGCCCAGCTCTAGCAGGTTTTAGCTCTGATGGAGGTCAGGCTCAGGAGCTCGTCCTACAGACCTTGAGCAGGAGGTCGCAGCCCAGCCCAGTCAAAGCCACGTGGCATCTCCTACACTCCCGATGGGCAGCTCTCATTTCATATCCTGCTGGCATCTTGTACAGTGTCTGCCCAGAGACAGGACAGAACTATAACATGTAAAGAGAAAATATGTGAGCACATGACTTGGATAAGAAATCACAATGCAAATTCTCAGAGTTTGGGAAGCACAGCAAACCTACATTAGTGCCCACCTTCAGTTATATTTGTAATGCAGGTAACAGTGCAGCACAGAATAACCTGAGCTAATATTAAACAAGCTATAGGTTCCCTTAAGCATTTTAAGAAGTTAAGATGCCTTGAAATCAAAGCTCTGAACATCCACTGCAAGTTCTCCAAACTGCTCTTTCCAGGTTTATCAGTTACAAAAAAAAAAAAAAAAATTAATAGCTGCCAGATGAAAAATGTTAGTGAAATCAGTCATGAGATCTGAAGCAGACAAATGCATGGTTGTCAGTTCTCAGTTTTCAACAGAGATGGCCCCATATAGTCTAGGTCTCCAAAAAGCCTGATGTTTCATTTTCCCAAAACATCAAGTGTTGTAGTGAGACCAAAGGATGCCACAGGTGAAGCACAACTCTTCATTACAATCTCCTTCTCTAACTTTGTCACTCTTCTGTTCTGGCATTACCAGAATAAGTACTTCACCCACGAGCTCATTAATTGCCTAGTTCATGCTGAAAAAGGCTAAACAAATTACCTAGACTTTTTTAATTCCCTCTCCCCCTCCCCCCAGTTTCTTTGGTCTGAAATATTACAGAACTTTAACCAAGAAACCCCAGAACATTGAGGTATATTTAATAATGGCATGAAAGCATTGTGCAGAGGGGATACATACATAGTCCCAGAACAGCAGAAGTTACAGAGACATAGTACCAATGTAAGAAAGCAGAAAACATTTAGGCAGCTTTCCCAAACATATCTCAAAGAATAATTATTGCTTCAGAATAACTCCAGATTTACTATCATATTCACAAATAAAACAAATCCCAAAGCTTATGGCTGACTTCACACACTTACATTTTAATAAGTGCATGGCACACTGCCATGTTCAAATCTGTCTCTCTAATTATGGTTTCTATGCATAAAGCACCCAAAAGTGTATGAGATTGCTGACCCAAGAATTTTGAAAATGTCATCCTTAGTGAATCCTTTAGTGCATATTAACAGTTAAGTATCTTTTTCGATGTTATAGGAGTTAGAAATTTTCTATTCTCATTAAAAGAAAGTTCTTCATAGAAGCTAAAGAATTCAGTAAAAGAGAAACAAAAACTTATCCCTGCAGTATCCACCTGGCAACCAGACCAGAGATGAAGCAGTAGTTTGAAGTATTTCCTGACTGCAAGTTCTGAGAAGTCACTCACTAGAAATCCCTAGTTGGGCTAACTATTTATCCTGGCAATATCTATAAACATGCCTGTCCCTGGGGGAGGTTCAGTGCCACCTTACCAGACCTCAGCAGCAGTGTGATGCCTCCAGAGGACACTGCTATGATTTACCCAGTCCACACACATGGGGTAAATGGGGAGGCCAACACACGCTTTTAATATCTTGTTCACAGCTAAGCCACAATGTATGTCTTTGCAGGAGCATCTGCCTAAACCACGTGGAGGTGAGGCAAGTTGGGGTGCAGACAAGCTGTCTTGGGCTTATCATCACAGGGCTGTTCAGTTGTGAGCAGTGTAATCGAGCAGCTGCCCAAGTTGAATGTATACAAAACCTGCAGTCTTCATGAATATGAGAATTCTTGCGCAGTTATTTCCCTATACCTTTTCTCGCTTCTCTATTTACCCCCAATACATTTAGGAAAGAAATTTGGGTATTAACTGTAATAGGTTATATATTTACTAGGTACAGATGATTTAAAAAGAAAATGTAATCATGAAAACAGCCAACTTGGACTAGACTTACACGAACTTCCTCTCAGTTGTCAGAGTTACTCAACTACTTATATTGCACGGTTTGGCTCCATTCATAGATCTTACTTCTCTAGAGGTGGGGGACAAATTAATGCATTTTATCATCAAGTTTAAGTGCCATTTCAAAACACTGGGCAGTGCTCTGAGGGTATCATAAAAGAAAGCTCCTAGAGTGAAGTAGCTGTTGCTGAAGAGCTTTCAAAACAGGAAGAATTTGCTGCTTCTGTATTTTGGATTTTCAAAGCACAGTACATTGCTTTAGTTCTTGAATGTCAACAAGAGGAAAACCAAAATTATTATATAAAGCCTGCAGAGTGGATGCACATGATCATTAGAGTGTTTAGATTTTCAAAGCAGGGTTTTTTAAAGATGCCAATTTGAGAAACTGAATCCTGCAACCTGTTATTGCACAGAGCACTGAAATGGAACTGGGAGAAACTGAAGCATGAACAGGGAGGCAGCTGAAGGTGACCTTCAAGAAGCTGGAAAGAACTGAATCACTGGGCAGGGAGCCTCGTTGTCAGTGCATTTCTTTATGCTGTACTGGGCACATTTTCAACAGATTACTGAATAAGACCACCACCAGAAAAATATGGTAGAGAAACACAAAATTACCTGGTTAATAACCATATTTTCTAATTAATCACATGCCAGTGGCAATACTATGGACATAGCTGGCTTGCTCCACCTTGTTGCAGGCAACTGACCTATTTAATTCTTAAAGGGGAAGAGGAGATGCAAACACTTCAGTTTGGTGCAGAGGCAAAGTCACTTCTAAGATAAGGGAAAAAGCAGAGACATTATGTAATGACATTATTTTCTGTTTGTTCTACTTTTTTACAGTGTCATCTGACAGCACAAGTTGTCTGACAGCATTAGAGCAATGCAGAATTTCAGAAAATGAAACACAGGAAGTGCAGACTAATTCATCTATGGATGTTACGTTGGGTGAAAAAGATATCCCCTCGGATATCTGCAATAGTGCTCATATTTCTTCTCCTAATTTATTTATCACTTTGGTGAGAATCCACACTGGAATTTTCTAAGGAGAAAGTGCTTCCCTTATTGTACATTTGATTTTTCTCTACTTAAGATTCTCACCTGCAAGTGGGATACTTTACAGGGCCATAAAGATATGAAGATGTCTTTGAATTGAAAAACATTACTTTACACTATTTAAAATCTTCTTTTATATCATAAAACAGGAATAATGTTAATTATCATTAATATTTCTCCCATTTAAAACACGTTTCACCTATGAGAAATTCTCTCATTGTTCGGCAAATTATACAAACCATTTAAGGAGAAAGTGGGAAGACAGAAAAACTGCAGGACTGAGCTCTTCAGAAGGCTTTCTGTCTATTCCTTCAGTGATCAATTAAATGGGTGTGGTGGGGGGAAAAACAGTTTTCCCCCTGAAGCTGAGAAAATGGTAACCCCCAGGGGGTGGTGACCCTTAAAATTAATCCAATGAGCGCTCCTGCAAAATGTAAACATATCACCCAAAACCGGAAAAGAAGGGAAGTTACAGTTGGTGGTGTTGGAGGAGTAGCCATGTTTTAGGCCATGAGGAGCTAGGGGCCAGAGCCCCTTTGGGGGCCAGGCCCCCCAGCCCCAGCTGGGCAGCTACTGGGTCTTAGAACAGTGTAAACTGGGCCACATTCTGTAGCAGAGAGCTGAGAGAGGCTTCTAACATCGAGAGCAATGAAGGACACACCGACAGAAACAGCATTGACCGAAGAGGATGGCACATAGCCAAGTGATAAGAAAAAAGCAGCAGAGCCAG
>JAWWLV010000011.1:18847919-18929623 GCA_035041135.1 Platyrinchus mystaceus | reverse complement strand
TAAGATTGTGTGTATAATGTGTTATGATATTCATTTGTTTGTACAGTCTTGTAATATATTCCCTTCCCCCTATTTTTGAGTCTCGTGTGGTGTCTGGGAAACCCATCTCACACCGGGTTAAAATTAGGGAGGGAGGTCTGAACTCGGAATTGGATTTTTATGGCTCTCAAACCATTACAATGGGCACTCAGTCATTGCCACAGTACAAATTACAATACCAGTTGCAGAAAGACAAAATAGTATTTATTCCCAGGTTTGAGTCCATCTCACTATATATTGCTAGAAATGCCTCTTTCACCAGGGAAATTTTAGCATTTACTATTTTCCCCTATTATCTCTAGAGTGCTGAGCCCACATCTAGTGCGACTGGTATATATAAACTTACTGACCACAATTTGTAGATGGATGGAATATATTCTCAATTTCATTTTAGCACAAATCTGGTGAGATGATGAGAATATACACATAAATTGCATGATCAATCAGAAAAGAGAAATCTGGATCCCTCTTATGACAAATGACTTGAAGATCCTTGCGGGTCCCTTCCAACTCAGAGTATTCTGTTATTCTGTAAAATATAGGCATGATGAACTTGTTTTTATGACACTATTTGCATGTTCATGATGTGCTACTGACCTCTGTTCACACTCACCTTTCTGTGGTGTGACAAGACTAACAGGAAATATGTTTGCCTGATGCTTTAATGATTCCAGGCTGAAACCCTGGTAGCTATTAAGTCACCCATAATGTGATATCACTGAGGAAATCAGAGAGCAAATTTGTCTCTCCCTCATGCAATGGAGAGGAGGGTTCTTGGAGGTAAACTAGTTTAACTAACAAACTAGACCCAAAAGAACTACAGTTGTATATTTCTGTAAGGAGGATTGCTGTGGTACTGTATTTCTATACAGTGTGATTTCCTAAAAGCAAGCCTGATTCTGGAATATTCTTCAAATGCTTAAAAACATGCAAACAAATGTGTTTGAATTTATCCTCTCAAAGGATAGCAGTAAGGCAGACTATTTTTGGGGGAACATGGGCTCATGTGTGAGTATTAGGGAAAGAGGTCCAAAATGGGTACTGAGCCATTCACAGGTTTCAGGTTTCTTCTTTTCTCCTTGAAAAGCTATGCAGGGCTGCTGCTTTCAGATTAGCACAGCTATTTTGTTTCCGTGACTTTGCAAAAGCTTTCTTATTTTCCACTGTGGGAACAGAAGCAAGGAACTGTACTTGCCATTTGTTTGCAGATTTTTGCATAGCAAGTTCTTTCTACATTATTTCAGCTGTTACTCAAGATTAATCACTGTTAAACCTGATGGACCTTTAGGGAAATTTCCCCTAGTCTAATGCAGTGAAGATGGGCAAAACTGACGACTTCAAGACACTGCTTTTCTAAGTGCTCACAAAGCAGTTAAGGAACCGAGTTACCATTAAAACCAATAAACTACAAAATTGGAAAACAAGCTTTCTCCTGGTAAAAGACATTTGTTGCTATTATGCCAATAGCACCATCCTACTTAGGCATTTAATTACTGTGACTTTCGGCTCCATGGGATGGCTACTGGAGTAGTAAGTCTTAAGGCCGGCCACAAGTAACCTACAGAGACAACAGAACATCAAGCGTTACCCAGTTACAAGTCGCAGCGATGCAAGTTTTCATTGTGAGCAGCAGAGCCACTGAAGTTTACTTTCCCATAACTGATTCAGAGCTTTAACTCAGCTTTGGCAAAGATCTCACTCCCTGGTGGCTTCTCTGCCCAATAACATGCAAATTCACGCTGTGCTGTTCCCCTCCCTAAGGGCACTTCACTGGGATTCTTTACCCAAACACCATCTAGTTTGAAGAAACTTGGTTGACCATGATTTTTACTGTTGCCCGAGAGAAATTTGACTGAATTTAACCAACATTTAGACTCATAGAGATAATTTGAGGGATACAAGACAGACACTGTCAAGCATAATGGGTCTTTTTTTCTCAAGAAGCCAAGCTAAAAACAGGGAAAGCAGGACGATTCCTTTAGTGTCATGGACAACAATATCCTACATGCACTATTTCATTTTCTCTTGATTTGCTCTCAGCAAAATGTCATCAGTTTGACTGCATCAGTCAGTTCCACAACAATATGAGCAACAACTTCCCAGACAGTGACTCTATAAAGCAAAGTCTCATCCTTTCCTAGATACCACTCAGTGTTAATTACTATTAACATATACTCCTTTCTAATTATTTGTCAGATTAAAAGATTGTCTACATCTATATAGACAAGAATATTGCTAGCTTTATCATCACTTCCCTGACAAAACTGTTACTCAGGCCCATGAAATATACATTTATGCAGCTTGCAATTTGTGTTGCTGAAAACAGTGCCTCTATGTATCTGAATATAAGGACACATCTTGAAAATTAATCCTCTTTTAATCGAGCTGCTCAAGTGAGCCTCGTGCTCTGACATTTTGCCTTTGCACAGAGACTTCCCTCTGTACCAATGAACATGGTACGCAGGAGATTCCTCATACCCACAACTTGCTTTGCTCCTCAAGAAGGGAGTCCTGGAAAAGCCATCGTCTAATCATGTGTTAATTGCATGATCAGTATTCCAAGCTCACGTGCACCATGCACTGATGCTGTGTCACTCTGCTCCTTTTTGGGTCTTCAGGGAACAGATTGGAACCAGAGGCATTGTGGGCTCAGGCCTTGCCCTCCCTTGGAGCCCCTGACAAACTGCTGCTGGTTTGGTAAAGGAGCTGAGAACATCCCTTACACCATGTCACCAGTTCTGAAGGAAAGCAAGGCCGGGAACCCCCTGACTCCAGCTGTTGCTCTTAATCTCTGAGCCAAACAAAGCAGCAAAAGCTGTCAGCTCTTTTCTGAAACTAACTTTCAGACAGCCTTAGTTTAAACAAAAACACAGAGCCACCCCTCTCATGGTGCTGAACTGTGCTGACACCAGTCCTCATGCTGGGTCTCCAAGCCCATCTAAGACTGGCCTAATTGTTCTTTTGTTTTTAAAAGCCAAACCCTAACCCCATACCCCCATCCCAGGTGAACAGTGTCTACACTGAAACTATGACATAAGGCATAGTCTTGTTACCCTGGCTTATTCCACACTAAAGGAACACGAGCGATTGAACTGCAACCTAGCAGATTTTACCTTTTCTCCCTTAAATCCTAACCCTTGCAGTAGACTGAACTACCCACATACCTCCCCAAAATTCTGTGTAGACCTGGAACCCTCCCCTAAATTCAGGGAAGAGCGAAATCCAGTAGAACTGAAATTCTTAAAAAATGCTTTTGCAGAAAAAATTCTAAGTGTAAGGCAGGGCCTATTATGCCACCATCTACTTGTCCTAGCACAGAAATCTGCACACCATCTATCCAGCACCGTGTCCTGTATCTATGCTCTGAAACTGCAACCACAACAACAAAAACACAGCTACTACCAGAGGTAAACTTATGTGTAAGTTATAGGTGCATGCTGGTACAGACAGATTAAAAGTGTTTGAGATACAAAGAAAGCAATGCAGATGGCATATTTTTAGTCCTTCTCTGAAAGCCTATTCTAAAGCTCCAGCTTTAAACCTAAGCAGAGACATTATCCAGGATACATTTTCATGAAAAAGTGTACACAAATGAAACATTCTGACATCTTCCCTGCAAAAATGCTCTCTGTGTGATACACAGTCATTCCAAAGATAAAACTCCCATTCAATTTAGAGTTTTCAGTCTGTAAAAATGTATTTTTCTTGGCTAAAACAATTCACAAGCTTTGTAAGTGAAAATGAATGTGCATGATTCTAAAAAGTAAGCTAGACACAGTTAATTTAACAGTAAAAGAAATTGAAAATAGCACCAAACTTACCAATTGCTGGAAATCCAGAGAATAAAATATATATATATGTTAGGTTAATTAGATAACACATGCCCTCAGTTTTAATCCTCTTTCATCACCATCCACTGCAATATTGTCAAACAGACACCATCTGCATTATCAGCAGGGAAAATGCTATTTGCAAGTTTTCACAGCCCATTAATGGACCCGCTCTGCTCTTGACCTTGACACTTCAGGCCATTCTAAACTTGGCTCATGCCAGTTTTGGATAACACTTGAAATGGCATTCAGTTAGATAAAACCTCACCTGTGTTATCTTTCAAGTCACTGTGCTTCAGTGCATCAAGATGTATCAGATCTTCCCTCTCTTCTTTCCACAAGTTAGCATCTCAGAGAAAACAAGGCTGCCTGAAGAAAGGGCTAGTTAAGAGCCCAAACTACCCACACAGCTCTTTCGAAGGAGCTCAGCTCCCTTAGGAATCTCTGCATGAGGGAACTGAGCTGTACTCTGCACCTTCACACGACTGACAAGGCTACAGTGGAGAGATATGAACCTGCACTACCTTGTTGGGTTGCCAGAACAATTTTAGCTGAGTTTCCCACTGTCTGATCAGAAGGCAATTGGTGAGACTGGACAGTCCATGACACTGTATCTCTCTGCAGTGTCTACCTGTTAGCACACACCAAAGGACAGCTGGAAACCAGGTTCAGCAACTGCAGTGGGGCAGATGCACTGGGAGGTCCCAGCAGGACAACTTCTAACAATGCAAGGTGCACGATGAAACAACTGGAAGCTGCACTAGCCCAGCCCAGCCCTCTGCTTGCTGTAAATGACACAGCAGAGACATTTACCTTTAAGTACAGCACGTGTTATTCTGTTACCCGGAGTCACGCTGTCATGTCTGTCATATACTACAGCATGAATTTTAAACAAAAGGTGTCAGGGGCACAAAGGGGTTTGGTGCAAACCCTACAGCTATTTCTACATTTCATTCTCTTGCAAGGCTGCGCCAGGGAGATGTGTGGCAAACCAGAAAGCCAAGAGAACGGAAGAGAGGAGTTTAATGTATTGCTTACAGGGCATTTTGTGAACTAATAGGAAAATGCCCTCTCTCCCCAAACATTAGTTGTTATTTTTACCTGGTAACATACCTATTAATATCCTGTCCCTGACTTGGGTTCTCTGTCCTTTAGATTTTTTTTTAAGACCATAATCAATACTTGGCAGCATTTTAGAATAAGACATGCAGTTTACAAAATAAAATTTTTTACTCATCTCTGCAATGATTTCTGAACTCCTTTTTAAAGCATGTCTTATTTATTGCATTTCAAAGCTAGGTTCTTCTATACAGAGTGCACGTGCAAATGAAAAGCAAGACCAGCAACAAACTCCACAGGCCTATTTCTGAGCTATGGCAAACAAATGCAAGAATTGAATTGATAGAGTAACTCAGTATTTTCATCCACTTACTTGATTCTCAGCTGAGAGGAAGCAAAAGATTTCCAAGTGCCACAAGTGCCTGAGCTTGATCTGGAGGATTGTTTTGTGCTGTGCAACTTTGAATGTTATGTTAGCTGTCATTAACAGTGTGATTTTTTTCCCTCAAGAATTAGCATGCAAGGGAATAATCTTGGGATTGTGCTGGCCTTGCAGTTGGGAGGCAGGCAGACGGGACAGTTATGTAGTAAACTGAATGGAAGACAGTAATTCTTCATTACAAATTTAGTTGCTTCTGTCAGTTTAAATCACAACTCGCAGTGCACGTTCCCAGCAGCTCATCAGGGGCCCTACTCACCCTGAGAGAAATGCCTGGTTATACTCAGAGCTCCTTGTGGGCAGTTCCTGACCTGGGTGATGGTTCTAGCATTGCTGAGCCATGTGGTGGTACTGCTCAGATTATTATTTCATTAACTCACCATCCACAAAAGAGCACTATCTCAGGGAAATATATTCAGCAACCTGGAATAGTGGTGACAAAACAGTACCAGGCACTGTGTGCATCACCAGAAGTGACACCATCTCATAGCACATTTCTGCATCTTTACCTTGGCTCATTAACTGTCCTCACTGTTATTTCTTCCTAGAGCAACAGGAGTGTCTCAGCTGCAGCTAGAGAACCTCAGGGAAACAAATACAACAGCTCTGACTTTGAATGATTTTACTGCAGCTCCTCTAAAAATTATTTTTAGACTTATTCAGCCTTCTGAAGAGTGGTTCAATGGGCAGTTACTGCTTGTGCATAGACCGGAAAATATCCACTGTGCAGAGACCATTTGATTCTTTCACCACATTGTTAGATATGGGCATGGCCACTGCAATGGAAAGGTTGTCATGGAGATGAGGAGGAAGAAGATGGCAGTAAAATTCTGGCACGTGACCTGGAAGAACCCAAGGAGAATTTGTCTCTTCCTTTGCATGTATTAGATCACTGTCCTCTCTTCTCATGTTATACTCGCTGAAAACAGTGTATCTACACACCCATGCTGACACAGCTGTAGATGAGGATGCAGTTCTACTGAGCCCCGTTTCCCAATTTCTTAGCCCTGCAAGTCACCTCAATGTCCACAAGCTTTGGCAAGATCAGAACTTACGCTGAACCTCTTGAGGCCCGGAACCCAAGGGGAGGTAAACCTGGATGCAGGCACTGGTCAATCCCTCCTGACTACACAGCCACATTTAAATGCCTGCAGAACCATGGTCAAAGATGGCAACTAGGTCTATGGAAGCTCAGCTGTGAGCTACACAGCAGACTAACATTTCTACTACTTAGAGGTCAAACATATTGTGTAAATAAATTGTTCAGAAGCCATAAACAGGGGTAGATCCAAAATCCAGTTTAACCAACCAAAAAATAACCCTACTCTTGCCTTCATTAGGACTGGAATTTAGCTAATAACCTGATATTCTCTGCTATGCTTCAAACTGCCACTGGATCACTATGATGTGTGAAGTCATCTGAGACCCACAGACATCTGTCTACAGAAATTCAGCATGAAGTAGTCTCTTTTCTTCTCTGTCCCTAATGAAATTCAAGCATTTAGAAGACTGTCTCACACATCCATTTGCTGAAATGTATCTGCTAAATCCAAGCTTCTAATTCAGCTTTGCCAGGTTCTGCTTCAAATTCTTCAACCACCATCACCAAAAACTCAACTCTTCCTCTCTTAGTTCTATTTTCCAGGATGGTGTTAAAGACATTGATTTCCATAGCCTGTTTTATGCTAAATTTAGCTAACAAGAATGCAGCTATGACAGATTTGAGATATCTTGGGTTACAATAGTTTAATGCCTCAATTACTTCTTTGTCTGACCAGTTCTATATACACTAAAACTGTCAGGTTCACTAGGGAGACACAAGCAAAAGCTCTGCCAAAAATGTGACAGATTGATTATTTACACATTCATAGAAATGCCTTGTCATGAGACCTCAGTTTGAAGATCTCAGACCTTGACTCTAAGCCCAGAGGGACCTCCTATTGGCTTTACTTCTCAACAAAACAAATACAAATGCTTCATATTCATAAAAACAGCTCTATTTCAATAAATTCAGGTTTGCTTTAGCTGAACTGTGGTATTACTTTCCAATGGCAACTGCAAGCTGTCCCTGCACTAAGCATACGGAAGAGAACACTACCTGTTTCAATGAGAACTCTGTTTTCCCCCCAGTGACCTGCCCTTGTTTACAACCATTGCACTGCTGTGCCTTGGTGCCAACGAAATACTGCACAAGAAGCCTGTAAACACATCACCTTACAGGTGTATTCTCCTCACCCATGATCTCCAGGAATCTGATAAGTTTAACACAGGCATAGTCAGTACCTGGGTACAAGGCTGGGAGACAAATTCATTTTGCAGTGACAGTTAAAGCTGGGAATCTGGTCTGCTGGGGTTTATGGAATTCTTGCACAGAACAGCTGGCTGGTGCCTCATGGGGCACCATTGAGATCTCAACGCCACAAGTGACTGTGTGGGAGTATGTCCTGTCAGGAAACCAAGTCTCTGATGGTCTGTGGTCTGACAAATACTCTGTCCCTTTGGAGAGAAGCAAAATTTGGCACTGAAACAGAAGGATAGCACTATTTACTAAATCACAACAGTAACATCCTGGGTTTTCTTTCTCAGCTTCTGAACCAGACTGAAATATGCTTTGTTTGCAAGAGCTGATGAAATCGTGGCTCCAGATGTGAACAATGAGCTGCTGCTGTATCTGAAAAGTAAACGTGCTCTAGAAAATGCTTATTTTTGGATATTGCAACAAGGAGACATATATTTGGTGTGAATTTACATTATGATCAAACTGAAGAATTACCCAGGGGATCACAGCTGCACGTGCAGGTTTCCCCACTGACTTAAATAGACAGAATGTCAGTGTTTGTTTAGTAATGGTGTACAGCAAAACCATACTGAGTTGGTGTGTTCAGATTTTAAACTGCCTGCTTTACCCTGCTCTCAACACCTTTGAACTGCACCTGATTTCCAGGGTGTTTGTCCTCTTGTTTAAATTAAGAAAAGCCCTTTTTAAGATGATGGTCAAAGATTAAGCTACTTGCCAGCAGTCTTACAGGACCTGTAAGGGTTTACAACAGCAGCAAACTGAAGGCAAATCTCTCAAGCCTTTGACACCACCTTGTTTTTTACCATTATATTCAAAGCCTTGTAGAACCAAGCAGTCACATTCATTTTGGTTTCTGGATTCTCACATATGAACAATGGGTTTTTTAAACATATTTTATTTGAAAAGTGTGATAAAACCCAATTTAAAATGTATTTATTTTTAGATTCAGCAACAAAGATGATATGCCGTTTTTTCCAAGTTTGCTGATGATAAAAGGGAGCAGACATATAGTTTCACAAAAGAAGATTTAGTCCAAATCAAATAACTCAAGCAGAAAAATAATTTATGAGCTTATCCTCCCCTAATAAGAAAAGAAAAAGATGGAAGCACACACATTTTTGGCAGCATAACAACATTAGCTGGAGAACATTAAATAATTAGTTGGCAGTGGTGAGCCTTTGATTCAAGTTCTTTACTGTGAATGAGTTTTGCATTGCAAAGCAGATTTGTAAAATTTAACAGTGTTTTCACATTATAAAATTTTTTCTTGCATTAAGTATCTCAAAATTAGCTGGTCCTGCTGGACTTTAACACTGCTGCACACTGGCAAAATAAAAGGGGAGATTTTCAAAGACACAAATGGAATTAAACATCCAGCTGCTGACTTTCAGGATGACTTTCAATGGGAATCAAGTATTTAACTACTATTTATGCAAGAAAAAGAAAATTTAACATTCAAAGCACAGCTAAGAGATACAGGTGTGTCCCAGTGGCTGGACCATTGAAACACAGTTACTCCAAACCCCTCCTCAGCTTCTCGCCCTCGCTCTTGCTTTTGCTGCAGCATGACACCACATATGTTTTCCTGACAAAATGTTCGATTAAAAAAAGCCCACTATACTAAAGCAATGGTTCAGATTATTCTGAGTGATTTGTATTAGAAAGCAGCTTCATCTCAATGGACGTGCCAGCACAACCAAAAGGAAAACTGGCCCCAGCAGGGAATGGTAACAAGCAGACGGACCAATAAACTCTTTAACCTGTCCCAAGAAGAAGCACATACAAATACAGCTTTATTTCTGCACAGCTGCTTCCAGGCCAGGGGAACAGGCAGCTCCGGGAACATTTCTCCCAGAGCAGTCAGAACTGTGTGCAGAATAGTCAAACACAACCTCCCAGCCTGAAAACTGGAGAGCTGGAGAACCTCAGACACTCATGCAAGAAAAAGAAGTCCCTGTTCCTTTCAGGCTGCAGTTCATTCCCCTTCACTACTGTGAAGGTCACAGCAACCCCTATGAGAAGACAATGTTCAAAGCTGAATTTGCAACTCCCCTTCAGAACATCATGCTTGATACAACCAAATTTACGCATTTTTGGATTTGTTATCTGGGTCTACTTATATTTTAATTTCAGAACCATTTGGTTTTTGTGTGGTGACTTTAAAAAGCCTGCTTTTCATTTTACGTTATGGTGATAGTTCTTCACACTTTGACACAAGAAAGCAAAAGTCTTTCCAGAAGTTCTATTATTAAAAATCCTTACAAGTAATACAGTTGATCCCAAAGCTTCACTGATATTTATGAAGAAAGCCAGCCTTCCAACCAAGATTTGGAAGCAAGCCTATAAATAGTCTAAGTACTTATTAATTCAGTTTCTCCCCCTCTCCCTCCCTGGAAGTCCATACCATGAAGCTGCCAACTTGTCCTCCAGACCAGACATGATGTCTTTCAAATATTTCTGATTACTTCTCACTCTCAGATACCTCAACCACACCTCAGTTCATCTTCCTGCATAGGACTTGTCCTTAAAATAGTGTCTGACCTAAAGGATCAGTGTGCTGAGAGCTGATAACAATGCATTGCTTCAGACAAAAGCCAGTCCTGTTCTGAAGTGTTCTGTGTTGAGAAAACAGAGATTATTTCCAATATGCTCACTTATCACAGACCATGAAGCAATTCTTGGTTACATCAAAATATCCCTCTGTCTTTGTTTCAGAAGAGGGGCAAAAATGCAAAAGGTTTTCATCTGCAAAATCTCAACTGAATTACGAAAACCAAAAATCCTCGCTGAAAGCACTCCAGCACTAGAGGCACAGAACTTCTATGCCATTTATTTGGGTTTTGTACTCTTTCAAGGATAAACTAACTTCATGTCACGAAGAGAATAAACTCAAAGCATGAGTATGGCAATTAGATGTCATGGTGAAAATATTCACAAACTGATAAACAAATGATTTACCTCAGATTCATAGGATTCCCCAAGTCCCCAAAATAATGCAAACAAAATTCCAGTAATAAAAAGGAAAATTAACTATGATTTGGCTCATTTAAGTCTATCATTTGACTGCTAGGCATCTGTAGTATTTTCCCCATTGGTCTTGTGAGTTTAATGTCTTCACTTATGCAAGATAGAAGAGATGAAACTTATTTTGAGCACACCACTTGGAGATTTCAGAGATCATAACTGGATTTCTTCATCCTTTATGCTTATTCTACTACTACTACTTAGTCAAAGGCAGCATGTCCTCTCTAATAAAATGTTAAAAAGGGCTCAAGAACAGGCAACTGCAGTGCCTCCACACTGGCTTTCTTTCTCTTATCAGTGTTAGAACTTATGGCTGAGTGCAAGTACCTTATGTGAGGGCACAAGATAATAGCCTGAGGACAGAAGAAGTTGGCATGAATTAAGTTACACTTAGGCAGCTCTAATTTAAAAGGCTCTTTGAGCCCAAGATGTATTACCCCTTTTGAATGAAACATACTCATCTAGGTGAGTCCAGGAAACCAGTCTAAGTTTAGAAACAGAAGTACAGTGTCCACAGAAGGCCTTTCTGAAATTAGCAGAAATCTATTCCTGTCAAAGGGAAAAGTAAGAGACAGATTTTTGTGGTTCACTAAAATACCTGTAAATCTATTTCTCTTCAGCATTGAGAGTAGGGCAAATAAAGACAGATCGTGCATCTAGTTTTTTAGGAAAAAAAAAAAATCAGTAATTTAACCCTCTACAGGAAGAGCTTTCTCACCCACAGGACTAGCTTTCTTCCACCCTCAAGACTGTTTCTGTTGGCATTAGCCTCAATCAATGCAGTGCAGTCACCTGTTTTATGAATTATATAGTTCCCAGCAGGAAAAAATGAGAAAGGGAAAACTTTCTCAGGAAAAAAAAAAAAAAAGGAGGATAAAACCTAGCTTTTTCAGTAACAGTGATGAAATTTGTAATAAAGACCAGCTGCCACTGAATTATTTTGTTATCCAACAGATCAACTGAATCCACCTTACGTTACACACACATTGTTATTTATACCCATTGCCTGTCAGTACATTGCTCATTTCTACAGAGATGGCAGAGTGATTTACCAGCCAGGCTGGTGTCTGTGGCACAGCTGCACAGCCAGGAATGGAAGTGCTTGGGACTTTTAAACAACCCAGCCCCTGAAGTACTTTGTAGCCTTGAAGGTCAGACAGACACAATGCAATAACATCAGAAGAGTTTTCCCAGAGTTGCAGGAGCAATTGTATGTGTGCAGCTAGGAGAAGGGAGAGCTAAAAACCTCTGGGGTGTTTTTTCAGGATAGGCTTATGCTGTGCTACTGAAAAAAACAAGGTGATACTGTGCAGGGGGAGGCTTGGCATGATGGCATCAAATGAGTAAGGTTTGCTTAGGCAAGTTAGGATAGGAGAATCAGACCTACGGAAGGATGCAAGCAAAAATATTACAAGGTTGTATTTCAATGGTGTTATAATTTCATGTGTAACTAAGAGGAAATGTAGTGTCTATACAGCAACAGAAAAACTTGTACAAAATGTGTCACTGCTGCAAACCAGCAATTTAGATTGAAGATACAGCAAAAACAATCCAAGAGAGTCAGTCTGAGCTAATTGCTGTGATGCACAAAAGCTGGGCCAGCTGTGTTATTTGTTAACTCCAGGATGCAAGAGCTGACTGATTATTCAGATTGTTTGCACAAATATGATGTACTATTTTAAAATAAAAATTAAAAAAAGACAGTGTTACTACTATGCAAATCCCAGAACAAGGCAACCTGGTCCCTTTTCCATACGCAAGATATTTCCCCGTGCTACTCAAAAGCAAAAGGAAGCCAGTAGAAAGAGGGAAATCAAGGAAACTTGCTTGTCTCCAATACAAAGTACCTATGACACAAGTCACTCTTTAGAGGGCTGTCAGCACTTAAAGTCACCAGTTATATCAATTTATATGGACTCTTGCTGGGACAGTAAATTAGAGCAGTTTCAACGCAAGAAAGCCAGGTTTTGAGGCAACCTCCCAGTAGAACAAGTAACCTAATTAGTTTGAAGATGAAGCCTGGTAGATTTATGAATGGTATAGGCCACAAGTTCCCACAGCAAGGACCTGGATTTAATCACAAGAGAATCCCTGTTCGGTCCTGTATTGCTAAGCATGTGGGGACTAATTTCTTATGTGCCTGTAGGTGCCATGGCTGCTACTCAGCCCTTCCACAGAAGTCACAGAACAGTTATAACACAGGTTTACACCACGTGAGTGGGCAAGTCCCTTTTGGAGGGCTGGGCAAGGATATTTCTGACCTGAACAAATTGATTACCTTTCCAATGGTAGTAATACTATGCCTATACATTAAGGTTCCATTTCTGCCAGTTTTATAAATCCTTGGGAGTTGTACATTACGATCTATATAAACAGCAATGCCACAGACAGCACAACAAGGTGTTAGACAGTTTCACCTCATAAGCAACTTCACTGACTTACTGGAATTTACCAGGTTTATCAAAAATTCTCCTTAATATCAACCTGTATACAAAATATCAGCAATGAAACTTTACTTAAAGTGTGTGACCAAAAAAAAAAAAAAAAAGAAAAGCACTAGCATTTTTATACATTGATATATTCAAGCTCTATCTAGGCTATCCAAGGCCTGGGTCTTGGCTTTGTTGCTTTTTGTTAGAATTCCCAGCCTGAATCCTGCTTGTGTATTGACCAGCTATGTCAAACAACTTCATCTCTTTCTAGTGTCTTATGCCCTTATCTCTGGAGGGCAGGGACACATCAGCCAGATAGCTCTGAACATTGATTCAGTAGGAAGTACAGTAGATAGTTCAATTGATTTGTTAATTCTAAAACTTCCTGTTAAGTGCCAAATACTTCTTAAGTAGTGCGGGTCGAGATTTTCTGATTATGTCAACTAATCAGTAATCAGAAACTACAAACACAGAATGAACCCTCAATCATAATAAGCTCAACTATCTGCTACAGTATAACCCTAAGAACTTCAACTTAGTAATTTATATGTACATCTCTTTACACTTAGTCACCCTAAGTAAGAAATAATTCTTATAATATTTCATATACTGAGGGAAAAATATGAAAAAGCTCAAATTACTTCTTTTCCTGTCCTATAGAACAGAAGATGTTATTCATGAATGTGAATTTATGTGGTACTTCTGTTAAGTGTTCTGACACATTCATGGTTTACTGTTGGTGACCCTACCTTGTTCTATATAATTTTGACTCTAAGATATTACCATTGTCTTCATCCTTCAAAGTGCTTTCTTAGGCAGTATTTGGCTTTTCATCATGTTACAGACCTTCTGTTCACATTATGAGATAGTTGATTGCCTGTAAACAAGGAAATAATCAGCATAATTAATCTTTCATGTAATTTTACCTTCATTAATTCCATCTGACTTCCCACTAACCTGGAAAGCTTTAAATGGGGGTCCACAGAGGGGTGGAAATGCTGCTTAGAGAACAATGACTGGAATTACTTTAGCTGGTATGCAATTCCCGTAACACCACACCCCTGATCCTGCACTGAAATTCTTATGACTAGAAAAACAATGGGGAAACCATGTTACTGTATGAAAAAGTACTGCTTTTGATAGAAGCAGGTAAAGTTTCATCATGAAAAGACATATTTGCACCTGGACAAATTCACCGTTTTGTCCAGAGGGAGAAGTACAGTCATTTACACCCTGACGAGGAGTGTTGGCTGGCAGAAAGAGCAAACTGTACACTTGATCAAGTTTTCACATAGTTGCAAAACTATCAGTTTTCATACTACGTGAAAATTAGTAGTTTTCTACAGCTCTGTTTTCAATATTCTCGATCGCCATCAGTCCAGGGACCAGAAATCCCAAGGTCAAGAACAAGCCCCCCATTTCAGAGTCAAAAGTTCAGAATGACCTTTTACAAAAATAGGAACCTTTTCACTGGTCCCTCTAGGTCTCCTGAAGTTACACTGCTTTTTCACCAGGAACCACTTGGTAACACTTCAAATTAACAAGCTAAATTACAGCTCTGTTAAATAAAATCAGATATTACAGGGGAAATGCTTTTCTTCCCACTAGCACTCCTAAATCTTCAAAAACTAAACCAAGAGGAAGCTTAATCAGGAATTAGTTTGACTACACCACTTTCCTGACTTAGTTTACAGAAAATTAATTTGCATCTATTAGTAGTAACCTAAAATAGTCTGCATTAATTAGGGCCTGCTTAGAAGGCAGCTGACATTCCAAAGGTGTCCATCTGCGGCCTGGGCATAGAACACATAGAATTTTTTGGGTTGGAAGAGACCTTAAAGATCATCCAGTTCCCACCTTCTTGCCATGGGCAGGGACGTCTCCCACTAGACCAGGTTGTTCATGATTAACACTCTCCAGTGTTAGGATAATATTCATCATAATCCAAATTCCTTCAACACAATTCCATAAATGACAATAGCTGACCTAGTGAGGTTTTAAATTATTGCATAATTGCGGTCACCTCATCAGTCCTTTCTGTAGAAACAGAGCATCTCTAAACCTACTTCGGCATAATAAGCCATTTTGAAAACACTACTGCTAGATTATTCCCTACTGTGGGATGAAAATTCATTTTTCCTTATGCAAAGCTCTGCTGACTCAATTTTTCCTTTGCCTTTGCCTTATTTTCAGCTAAGAGAATGAATTAGCTGGGTTAAGTGTGAAAATCAATAACTCTAATGGAAGATGCCCCTGCCCATGGCACGGGGGTTGGAACTAGATGAATTTAAGGTCCCTTCCAACCTAAACCATTCTCACATCCTCTTCTATATAGCCCACCTATTATTTTTAGGGTGACTCTGCTGACATTCTGCTCTTACCCTGCCTTTAGCAGAGACTACCAGGCTTCTTGCTCAGTCCCAAGAATGCTGTTTAGTCTGTCAGCTCAGGATGTTTGTAGATGTTACTGTTAGATATTTTTTTTTTTGCAATGCTGACTTCAGTTTTCTTGTAGAAAACAGATGTACCTAGTGAGCTAATCCTGCCTTCTCCATCCTTTACTGCTTTTAACATCAGAAATCTACAATTCAAAAGAAAAACTGTATAAACACACATATGGAAATAAACATCTAGCAAATAGATGCAAAGTGAAATCAGGAGGAGACCTAAGCAGTTTTTGTTCCTTGTTAAGTTTAAACTCAGCCCTTCTCCATCTTACTTTTATGACTGGCTTGAGCAAAGAAGGGCGACACCAAGTGCATGAAGAGGCCTAGGAATTGCTGCAGCCTTATCCCATCTCCCTTCAAAGCTGCATTTGGGCACCAGGCTGAGGAGAAACCAGGTATAGGAAAATTCCTTTACTTGTTTTCCAGAACATGCAAACTAGATAGACTGGATATAATTGAGTAAGGTGTGTGTAGTATGTAACCCTGAATACAGATTAGAGTTCAGAGCCTTATTCATCCCAGGGAGTCAAGGAAGCAGCTCAAAACCATAGTAAGTCTCTGTTTCCTCCAGATGCTCTTTGCCCAAATCCTTCTTTGGGAAAGGGATTTACAGTGCAGAATCTCAATGTAGCAGATACTGCCACTACATGTTGTCAACTCTCCATTTGAATAATGAGAAGTCTTTCCACAGCTAGGAAGGAATAAAGCTCAAAGATCCATGAAGATTTATCTATCTTTCTCAAGGCTTTTCCAGTAAACCAGAACTCTCTTATTTATCTTTCAGCATATCTCCATGTCTGCCATCTCTAAAAATCCCATCCCTCCCAAATTAATTCTGAACACCTTTTCATGGAGGGGGAAAACGATGAGATAAGTGACAGCCCAAGTAAAAAGCTCAGCTCCCGAGCATTGCCAGAATGCTGTCCCACAGAAATATCCCATCCTATCTGAGGACCACACGAGTGTCCCTGCCCTGCCATAAGGAAACAATTTTTTAGGCTGGGAAAGAAGGTGACGGGAAGAAAGTATAGCTGTGGCTGACCTGAGCTCTGGGGAAATGTTAGCTCAAACTGGTTCACCCCTGTGTGGTCAAGGCATTTCAGTGTGTGTGGTTTTAACAGCTCTGAGCTGCTGTTGCTAGAAAGGCAATATTCCATTTAAATCCAAGCTATAAAGTTTTGGCAAGAGTCCCCTCAGTGTATAACAGTTAAGGACTAGGGCAGATATTCTTCTCTCTAATGGGGAAAGGTCAATATTCTTTATATTGGCGGGTTTGGTTTTTTTTTGGTATTGCAAAGAAAGCACTTTAAATCTTTGTCTGTTGCCTGAATGAATTAGGGAATAATATCAGACCACCCCACAAGCGTAGCTGAATGGTTGTCATTTTTCAGTATTTTCCCTCAGCTAGTCTCTTAGGAAAGTGTGTAAATGATAATAGATCGTTCTTGTTTCAAGTAATTGAAAGCATATTCCCAAGTCTTTAAACATATCAAGCATGAATCCAGCTGGAGCTCCCCAAATCAACTTGCAAGTCCTTCAGTCACTGTGAAGGCCAGAAACATGTACAGAGGCAACACAAGATAACATAACTCTCTCCACTCCAGGTAAGTGTTTCTAATGGATATTATCCTGGAGAAGTTGGGGAGCTATAGACAACACAGTCTGATGTGCCCCTGAAAAGTACTCCTACTATTACCTTCTCAGTGAAAGAATCTAGCACAGTTAAATTTGGATAAAAGTTCTGCCAAGCTGTACTTGGAGAGCTTTATTCCCCTAATTAGGTGAGAATTACAAACAAAGGGGACACTTTCTCCATTTAAAAATATTATTGTTATACATCTAACTTTCTACTATGAAAACAATAATAAACAAAACCAATCACATTACTTTCTCACCCCTTTTAATTACTTTAAATCTACAAAATCCTTTCCCTGGTAAAGTAGAGAACAACGGTATGCAACAGGAATGCATTAGGCTGAACCAGCCCAGAAGGATATACCCTTGTGAAAACCATAGAATTCTTTCCCAACACCTTGGCATACAACAGTGTCATTCCTCAGAAAGGGACAAAAATAAAATGCTTGCAGAAAAGCAACATGTGGCATAAAATCAGGAAAAATTCAGATCAGCAACGTAATAAATGATATTGTTCGTTTAAAGTGACAAACTGATACATATATATGAAGGAGAACGTTGGAAAGAAAAGTTCCTGGAGTGGCTGGTTCCAAGGGTGAAGTAGGTAGGACAAGCCTTAGTTCATCTTTTCCATGAATTCCCCTGGAACAAGCCCCAAGCAGCCACCAAGCACAGGGTGATTAATTCCAACACTGACAGAGAACCTAATCCCTACTAAACACACAGAAGAGATCATTTAGGTCTGAGGTACCACAGGCCACCAGATCATGGTATTCCATTCACGTGCTGTTTAATGATCAGTTTTGCATTGGTCATTAAAAGCTTTCTTATATCCAAACTAACAGCCAGCAAATAGTTCATTTGGTAGCAGCAGGTCTTGCAACTTAATGCTTTCACTCATAGCACTTACCCTTCTAAGTTTTTTCTTCTGTAAAACCACCATGCTCTGGCAGGATACACACACTTCCTTTTATGATCACTTTTTATAGCCTTCTCTCTTTTATAGGTGTGATAAAGCAGAGCTGTGAATGTACCCCAAGTTAAGTCAGCCTGAGATTTACACATACAAAAAAAAAATGCTGTTTGTGCTTCCATTTGGCATCCTGGAACCATTTTTTTAAAAAAAAATTTTTTTTAAAAATAGGCAACAGTGATCACTGTTGAGAACTATACATGGAGTCTTCTCTCCTGTCCAACTGACAAAGCGACGCTCCTGGCCTAGAGCAAAAATCCTCATTAGTATTTTGTAACTGATTGCAAAATGCATATTCAGTTATTTAATCTTACTTTGCTGGTTCTTAAGATATTTGCTGCCACGCTTGCACATTGTATACCCATTTTCAGAAGTCTGAATGGATGACCAAGTCTCAGAACAGACATCTTTGTGTTTTGTGTGCATTCCAGACAAATTCAACATGTACATCCTCAGTCCATCCCAAGTGTCTGCTGCAGAAGCAGGATTAGGAAAAGCTACCAACTTCCAAAGAGCCACAGATAAAGGAAGAAAAACTCCCTTTGTAGAGGTCTACCCAGAATTAGCAGTAATTTTCACCATGTGGAGCTTGTCTTTGAAAGCTTCTAGTTCTCTTCACGCAATGCCATCAGTGACAACTATTTCTGCATTAGTGAGCCCAGTCTTAAGAGCATCCCTTGAAACATTCCATCTACAAAAACAGAAGCTCCTCTGCTCCAACCCATCTTCCACAGTTCAAGGCACCATTTTGTTTGCATCAATTTGCTCATGAGAACTGGATTCCTGTCCTGGCATTTCCTGCCTTTTACAGAAGCTGTGCAGGAAGATTAGGATGTTCTGAGTCAGCACAAAGCACAGTGCCTGGCAACAGCATATACAAGATGAGAGTAGTGTTTGTCTTCAGAAGTACATTTTATTTTAGTGTAAGTGCATTATCAAATTCAAGGGCTTTCTTTTGTGAAAGGTCATTGTTAAGTCTCAGGTGCTTTTAGATTGTATCTATTGCAGACTACACTGCTGCATTAATGCCAAGCCATAATCAATTAGGACTTTAAATACACCTTCATTTTATATTCATGCTTGTTGATCAGGGCAAGCTTAACAGGACCCCTCCAGCAGAAGGTGTAGTAAAGCAGATGGACAAAAAACATCCTCAAAGACTTCACCTGAGCTCAGCCCTGCCAAGGTGCCTCTAGGAGGGTAGAAGTGAAAGATCAATAACAGACAATTCCAGTTATGCCAGCTAGAGGCATAATTTTAGATGTGCCAGGGATACACACATTGGTTGCCTGTACTGGTTCCAGAGGACTGATCACCTCCAAGCCTGGCTGACCTGGAAGCTACAAAGTAGAGCAAGGCAGGTCAATTCACATTAACACTTACTGAAAAAAAAATTACCACAGATGTGCTGATTTAATGCAAATTTTGAAGTAGTTCTGAATAGCTAAAAGAATCAAATCAGAGACACCAAGCCAGGCCCCATATTAAAAGCTGCAAAGGTTTAGTTCCAGAACACACACTGAGGGAGAAAGAAAGAGACCACACAATCACCAAACAAAACCTATGGATACACCTGCAGAACGATTTGTGAGGAAGTTCTGTGGACAGACTTCATATCAAACACAACATGTTGTAAGAAAATCAGTATTAACAGTGTTTCAAGGACTTGGTTATAACGGCACTTGCAGTTAACTCTGAACATTTTAAGGAATTACTGCCCTTGACTTTTATTTTTGTCAGCAGCAGTTTGTGCTACCTGGCACTTTAAATGGATGTGAGTTTTCTGGTCACTAGTTACTGAATCTCAGTTGACAGGCAATACCTCTTAGTTCTTCAGAGGTAGAGGTGTTCAAATCCAACTGCAGAGACACACGCTAGTTTAAGTCATCCATGAATCCCTCCCAAAAGGCCATATTATAGGTACAATACAGATATACTCTTTTCAGCTACTATAAAATGGCACAAGATAAAATGACTCACTGGGATCTCCTAATGAATTGTTCATTTTTAATCACAACTCTCCAGGCACTGGTATGTATCAATAGAAAAATTCAAATGTTAAAAACAGTGTACAGTTTAGCACAGAAGGCAACATTTGAAGAGAAGAACCACATCATTTTAATTTGCTTTGAAGTTTAAAGCAATCCAAACAAAAAAGTTAATTATATAAATACAGAGTAAATGCACATAGTTTACAGCCAACTACATGTATGCAAGAATAATAGCAAACCTCACATGAGCATCAAAGTATTCTCAAGCTGTCATCTGTGAGTGTTTAGCTATGACTCTGAGGGCATAGTTATGTTCACATATGCAGGATAGGCAGACTCTTAAATAAAAGAACTGAAAAAAACATAACTCAGTCTTAACAAACAGAAAGTTGAAAAAAGTACATTTACCTAGGCACACTTCAGCATTCTGCTTGTTTCCAAATTTGAACAGTTTAAACAGGAAGCAACACTTATAAAGGCTCTCCAATGTTTTGTCTCTGGAAGCATTCTTTTACAATGCTACAGTCTGAGGAATGTTACAGAGCTCATAAAAAAAACAGAATAACAAACTGTCATTAACAAACAAACAATCAGATGTCATTAACATCTCAATCAGCAAGGGAATATACGGAGTGCATTATGTAAACAGAACTAGATCAGTTCAGTGTTAATATACAAGTGGACAGGCGATGTTTCAGTTACAATCAGAACAACCAAAAACTCCACAGCTCCCTCCTGTAAACCTACTTCAAAAAGAGAGGGGCAGATCAGAAATTCAGACAGAAACAGATCTACCCATCAGGTGAAAGGCTGGGCTCAGCCCCCCGCAAGACACCACAGCTCAGCTGCTTTCACACAGCACTGAAGGGACCGAACGGCCAGGAGGGGCTCAGGAATGTGTCTGCATTCACGGGAATCAATTTTCCACGGCTTTTGTTCGCCGTGTTCCCAGCGCGGCTCAGCGGAGCGAGCCGTGCTCCGCTGCCACCTGCGGGCCACGCCGGGGAACTGCAGCCCCCGCACCCACCCGGCGGGCCGAACATTTAGGTCTGACCGAGGCGAGGGAAACAGCGGGAAACGAACTAATTACTGAGCTTCAGACATTCCAAACCTTTCCTCTAGCACAGACAAGTGTGACACTCAAATACAAATCAAGATGACCAAGTTACTGGAAGTTTAAATGCACTCCTTTCAGCCCTGTACTTAAAAAGATATTGAGTGTAGCATCTTTTTATTCCTTTCAGTTTTTACAATAAATATGAAGAAAACTACATAAATAATGTACAGATCTTTGGGAAATATTTCAGAGGTAACTCTGCAGGTACTGGTAGTTTAAAAATAACAAAAAATCCCAAGAAATTTTGGGGTTATGTTTGGTTATGTAAAGCAAGCCAAAAAGATCACCCCTGAAGTTTAAAACAAAACTGGAACATCTATTAAAGAAGTGGAATAATAAACTGATTGTCTACTTGGAGCTGCTGCCTCCCATATTCAATTGTCCTTGTTAACATGTCCATATCAACCCCAGGGGCTCTGCTCTCCCCCAGAGAAGGCACACACAGTACCCAGGGAATTCATGGGAGACAAACACAGAACCAAGGGACAATGTATCCAAACAGAGGAGAGTAACTCTCATGCAGCCTCGGCTAACTCAAGTGTTTATCACATTCATGAATTCAACCTAAGTTTTGGCTGTGACTGAACAATTTGGATAGCTTGGAGAATGACCCACTTTCCACATAACAAAAGTTACAGTAAGTCACTATTCCTGAACAATGGCACCAAAGCAAGGCTTAGGTCAGAGTCATGAACACTCCAGACTTTTCCTCAAGAGACCACTAGAAAAAGCCCACTTTAGAACACATCTGAGCACTCCTTTCACTTCTTTGGGACAAGTCCCCATGGTCACATCTCAGACCACTCTATGTCTTTAAAAAGATAACATTTTCCAAGAAGGGAAGTCAACTTTGCATTGCAAGGTTGCTTTTAGAGGATGAGCAATTAACACAGAGAATTACCTGAAACACTCAAGAACTTTGACACTGTGTGGAGAACATGACAAGGGCCAAAATAAAGGAAAGCAAATGAGAAAAACCCAGATTGATTGTTCTGCAAGCTTTGAGCTCTTACATAGAGCCTACAGAACCACTGCAACAGAGATGCTATAAATCTACAGCATAAACTCCTGCACAGCTTACACAGAAATCAAACCACATGCTTTGCTTAAAACCCAACTGCATGTTTCAAACACGGTTTGGCTACAGATAATCAGTCAGAGGAAGAAAATTCATACGCCCTAAGAAGGCCACAAAGTGCATAAGAAGTCGTTCATAAAATAAAGCCATTGCACACAATGCACAGTTCTAGTGTACTGAAGTACCACACTGGAAGAGTTGATAGCACAGTTCTGTCCATGCCAGTGTAGCAGCATTTATGAGTAGAAAGCTATTGCCCCTAATTTATAATGATCATCTTCCTCTTAAGGATAATGGATACAGACTGCAGAGATATCTAGAAAGCTGTAAAAGTTCTTGTAACGTTAAACTTCTTAACACTCCAGTTGTATGGTTTTGGAAAACTCTGTAAATTATGACAAAAAACCAGCTAAGCCTCACTGCTGAATGCAAGGCATTGTTTTGCTATTGGCTTACAGAATAAAAACAATGCCTGAATATTCAGACAACAGAGAGGACAAGGGTACACTGTCAGCTGCAGTTCAGGACACAGGCTCAAGCTGACAGACATGACAAAGCAATTATCAAGGGGAATGCTTTCAAAAAAATCTTAACTGAAATTTTCTCCATCCTTCTGCACAGAGCCTGTCTGCACTGAACAGATCTATCAAAACTTCAAATGGTTTCTGTTTTCTGGTCACCCTAGCCACAGTGATATGTGCTCTCCCTCAGTACTCCCATAAAAATACAGGTAATTCAGGTCAGCATTTGTCAGATATTTAAGGGTAATACAGCTTGTGCTTAGGCAGCATGAAACTATCTGAGTCAATCCTGTCTTCACAAACAGGAGGCTGGGCTAGCTGAGATTTCTGATCACATTACAAATCCTTAAAAAGGCTATAAAGTAGCATTCACCAACTTCTTCCTCAGCTGTGTAAGTCACCTGAACAGGCTGGCAACGAAAACTGATGATATAGGACAATGTTTTATAGGTCTCTCTAACTTAAGAATAGTTCCAGAAAAGAAAAAGAATGATGCAGCAGAACTTGAAATCCACACACATCCAGTATTAACAGACTAAACCTGAAGAGTTCAATGATCAGATCCTCTCTTGCTAACCTACAACAGTACTCAAAATTTAAGGGGGATAAAAACCCAACCATAAAAAAAACCTAAAAAACTACAGAAAGTATAATCTTTTGTAGTGAAGAAATAACTCTGTTCTGGGTCCCTGCACCATATTTTGTCTTGAGGTAGCAATATGGAAAACTTTACACACTGACTACTACCTCAGTCTCTTACGAATCTTCAGGTATAGAAAAATCTACAAAAGCACTGTCTTGTCCATTCTTCCAACAGGTTACTGTGAAGTAAAACAGAACAATCACTGAGAGAAGTGAATAAGGCTGCCCAAGAACATATCTTCCCTCCCTCACCCATCAGGTCTCTGAAGATGACTCCATGGCTTTGTTTAGCTTAACTGATGAAAAGGAAGTAATAATTTTGAATTAAGAGATGTATGAAGGCATTCCCTAAGGGGCAGTTCCCATTTGTCACACTGCCAAGAAGACCCCTCAATAAGGCAGCAAAATTTTTCATAGTTGCCCACAATCAACCTTCTGTTTCATCTACAGCTGCCTGTTCCTGATATAGCATTCCTTATGCCCACCACATTGGCATTGACATTCAGTGGTCCACTCCAGTCTTTCCATCTTCCACCTTCTTCCAGGAAGCCTTGTCACACTGCTATCCATCAAGCAAGTAGACTACAACTTCATAGGTTGACATCATGATAGCTGTGTTTGGGATCTGTCTGATCAGGTGCGTGGTTAAGCCTCGGTACAGGGATCCGTACCCTTCCTCTCGCACGAGCAAAGACAGCGTCTGGAAGAAAGATCTGTATTTTGTTCCCTCTTCTCTTAGTCTTGTTCGTACAACCTCTGTACAAAGAAAACCACATGTGGTTACATTCACCACTTTGCATTGTTTTTTTCCAGAAACCAAGCAGTGACTTGTTACATGAAAATCCCCCTCCTCAAGTTCTCAACCTCAGAACCCCTCTTTAAAAAAAAGGAGTAGCAAACCCAGTAGGTGTAAGAAGAAAACAAGTTACATTTTCAGCAGCATTAGATACCTGACTGAGCAAGGCCAATTGATTTGCTTAGCTACAATCCAGAAAAGGACTGTTGTTTGGGCTTACGTTTTAGTTCAAAAGTTGACACTGGTTCAGTATTCAGTCCATTAACAAACTTCTTGTATAAACAATTACTTTGCAGGAAAATCAACTGCAACTGAAACACAAACTAGATAGCCTGTTTTCCTGGAAGGGAGACAGTAACTTGCTGGAAAATTATGGAAAATTGCTGAGTATATAGAAATATTCCAATTGAAAAAGGATCTCATTAAGTGTTTTGGGCCACAGCCTGGTAAACCTTAGGCAAAATAAACGTTTCTTAAGAGAAGGCCATGCTAGATACCCCTTTTAAAGCACTTCCATTTCTGAATACCACACTCATGTTGACCTGCTGAATCTGATGTGAAAAGCTTTAGACAAAGAAATATTTCTTGAGCAAGTGAACCAAAGCTGGCTACAAATATCACTGAAAAGACTCCCTCTGGTGGATCTGACTCCGGTTCTAAACTCTACATGTCCCACTTACCATGGGGATATGCTATTGATGTTGCACAAGTTTTGGAAGTGGCAGCAGCCATCATCATTCCAACAAAGTCCGATGCTTCTTTTGCTGACTCATCCTCATTGTCCATGGGAGAAGCAGTCTTATACTCCAGCAGTTTTTTCTTAATACTCTCATAAATAACAAAATGAATAACAGTCTCAGATATGCCTGCATAGGATGCTGACATTCCTCTGTAAAAGCCTTTAATACCATCTGATCGATAAACTTTTCGGACACACTCAAAAGCACTCATTCGCTTTTCTCCACGGTTCCTGAAAGGAGAAAACAAGTCAGATATAAACTGGTACAACTTGGGACTGGACAATAGTTAAACAGTTTTTCTTTGAGTTAGAAGATTTAGGAAATATCCAACACTAAAGTTGAAGAGCTCCAAGTCAGATACAGTTAAGAACACAGAACTTGAACATCCCAAAGATCTTCAGCACTAAACACAGGTAAAGCATTATATGGAATCCAAGCCAAACTTCATATGGTGACTAAAGTATCATGTAGACAGGTTTAACAGCACTAAGGCCCCCCAACTCTGCAATATAGGATTAAACTGCTTGAAAACCGACTCCCAAACAGGCTGTCAATGTCAGTGACTCATAAGAAAAACGACCATTTTCTTTTGCATAATGGATTTCCCCTAAGTGTTGCCTGAAATAAAGAGCTCCATAACATGGTAATTACAGTGCATAAGAGTTTGAACAGCAGGCCCCACAGCATTACAGCTCTCAGCAAACAACTAGCACATCAACCAATGCAACACTGGTAGCTGTTATTTGACTCAACTAAGCCACTGCTGATGTCAAGGAAAATGCTCATTAGACACGACTGTATCAAGCAGTATTTGGCAAATAAAATTTTATTCCCATTTTGAGCTTGCTTATTGAATTGACCTGTGCATATTGAAATACTTATCATGTGTATTGGGTTTGTGTGGCCAGGTTTTGGCAGCAGGGGGATACAAGGGTGGCTTCTGTGGAAAGCTGCCAGAAGCTTCCCCCGTGTTCAGCAGAGCCAATGCCAGCTGGCTCCAGGATGGACCCACCACTGGCCAAGGCCAGCAAATCAGGAATGATCGTAATGTCTCTGGGATAGCATATTTAAGAAGCAAAAGAAGACACAGAGCCCAGGAAGGAGGGAGCAGTGGTGTGAAGGTGTTTTTAAGATTTATTTTACTTCTCAGGATCCTGCTCTCATTTTGTTCATAATAAATTCAATTAATATCCCCCAAGTCAAGTCTGTTTTGCCTGTGACAGTATTCCATGTGTGATCTCTCTCTCTCCTAGTCTTTATCTCAACTAATGAGCCTTTGGTTATATTTTCTCTCCCCTGTCCACTCGTGGAGTGACAGAGCAGGTTTCGTGGGTGTCTGCCATCCAGCCAGGGTCAACCCACCACACGCACTGTACAACACTGGACAAAATGTGCTTCCCTACAGCCCTAAGTGCAAGCACTTGGAACATATGGATTGTGCCAGTAGAGGTCCGAGTGAGACAGTCACAGATTAAAACCGCAAATAACCTCGCAAGAAGTTATGGTGATTCATGGACACTGTCAGAACAAGACAGACCCTGGCAGCAACTATTGTATGAGCAGTAAGAGGCATCACTGGATGGCAGAATTGAAGTTCTGATGGTTTGAACCTGCAATGTTAAATGCAATGAAATAAGGTATAATTAAGAGGAAGACCGAGCACATAGAGCTGCAAGTTGGATCTTGAGTAAGGCAGGTGGAGGACACTGCAGAGAACTGGGAAGCAGCTGGTGAGAAGAGCAGCTGGAACTGCAGCTTCAGGGACACGCCCTGTTCGCACATGCGCCTGTACACCTGGACAGGTGCACTGATGGACTGCTGCAAGTGTTTGCTCTTCTGATGCCCAAGATGCACAACATTGTCTTGAAGGCCACAGCAATGTCACTTTGAGAACAGAACATATGCCTTCTCCAGCTCTTACTGGGATCATTTTGAGAACTTCAACAGAAACAAGATCAGGACAGGGTAATCCCACAGACCAAGTGTTTTTATGTCTCTATTAAAAACTGAATTAGAAGAACTGAGAATGCAGTACATGCTTGGCTAGCCCAGGTAATTGTAGTGTTATACAAAGAAGATCCTTCTTCAGGTCGTGATATGAACAGTGTGCTTGATATAATTCAGAGTCACAAGAAAGCCATAATTTACCCTAATTTCTTGAAAGGCCTGTAGTTTAAGAAGTTTAACTGACTATTCAGTAAAAAACAAGCAGAGGCACATGATGACATCAGGTTGCACATAGCACCAAAATCCACTTATTTTAATGAGACTGTTAACCTTGTAATTAATTCCAAATTTTTTGGCCAGTCTACTACAGTGCTTCAAGCATACCTCAGAACGCAGATTAAAATAGTAAAGAACGAGAGTATAACTTGCAGAGAGATCAGCATGAACTTTCAAAATCTGAAATGTTGAACATCTAAAAATTAATTCTATTTTGGGATGTAGAACATCACAACACTTTGGTATAACCGTATCCCAGCAGTGATATTTCCCATTGTCACCATACCTGGCATCAAGCTGTAATCGTGTCTTTACCAACCAAATGGGATTAGTCGTTGTGATTGCAGTAAAACCTAAAAGATGTAAAAAGAACAAAGTTAGATGTGATAATACCACAAGAACAACAACTGCATCTAAGTTTAAAATGCACACAGTAAGGAACAGTGGATGCAAAAACTCGGACTATACTGACTTAGCAGAAGTAACCATTGTAGCCCTTTACTGACATTTTATGAATCCTTACAGCCCATAAACACTCAGGTTTTTATATTTTACGTTAATATTGAGTATATTTAAATCTTAGCAAGAAATGTCCCATCTATAATAAGCCAAATTAAGTACATTTCTCTCCCTATCTAATACCAACCCTGTTTTGATACCACAGAACAGCAATGCCAGCTAGACTAATATCACAGCCAATTTGGCAAAAATGTCAATAAGAATGCATTGCAGAGACAGCTACAGCAATTTGAGATGGTAGAAGACATTGTGTCAATTTACTTTGTTACCTGAAATACAATCCGAGTTTGAAAGCATGCAGACTGAATAAATACTACTTTTGGTGCAGTCAAAAGGCATATATTACTGTAAATTAAGAGACCTTTTAATACTAAACTATAAAGAACAGTTAAATTTGAGTGCTAATATTTTATTTAGTATTCAAAGCAGAGATTGTTGGCTGGCCTAGGAATACTTTTACAAGCATATGAGTGTTTAAATTGTTAAAGTAAATACTATGACTTCTAACTATTCAGACAGCAACTATTCAGGCTTGCATAAGGGTCAAGGGTTAAAGCTTTGATTTTCAGTCCACTAAAGAAAAAGAAAAAGGAAGAAAAAGAGAAAAGCAAAAAAATTAAAGAAAAACGAAGTAAGAATCACTCTTACTTCTGCACAACTGTGGAGAGAGATAGAGAGAGCAGAGTGAAAGGCAGCTCTGAAAAAAAGTAAAATAAAACAAATCATTGAGTTGTAATACCACACATGCACCATTAATGAGGTGTCATGTCTGCAGGAGAGAATAGGAAAAGGGAAAAGCTGGAACATGGCCAGGCAAGAGATGATAAATTTGGACACTTGCTTTCTAAGTGACACACATGGCTGGTATAACACTACAGAGACATGCTGCCCTCCTGCAGGGGGATGGACTGGGGTTGTGGGAAAGCAGAGTTACCTTACTCAGTGCACATCTGGTACACTAAACTTCTCCAAGGAACAGGCTATTGATAAGCTTGTGTAGGGAGATCATTAGCAGCTTACAGAGACGTATTTAGCAGAACTGCTTGCATACATGTTACTCCTGGACAATCACAATCTACTTGACATTGCACACAAAGGTCTGCAATACTCAGAAATGCCAGGGGATCTTAACTGTTCTAAGGTTTGTTCTGTTGCCACCCCCAAATCTTAAATACCTAATTTGGATTTTCAGTTACAGCTCTTAAGACAAATTAGGTCCGGCAGCTACTAAGATTCAGCTGATTTTCTACACATCAGAACAAAAACACATTGGAGGCTTCTGTTTAATCTTCTGATTAAATAGATTTTTAAACTGACTCAAACTTCTTAACCAAGTAACTTTCTGTGGTAGATAAAGGTTTGGAGTTGCCTTTTTTTTTTTTAAATACACTACTCTTTTTGTTTATGTCTTGGTACATATATACCCTTCATATGAAGGAGTGAAATCCTAACGAGACAAGTGGTTTATATCTCTACTTTAGGTAGGCAAATAATTATGTAAAAACTCAAAGCACTGAGGAACTACACTGCCATAATAAGGCACAGGATGTTTTTAAAACACATCACATCTGCAAAATCAGCTCTGTATCTCAACTAGCCAGAGCCTGTCTGACCATTTAATGTCATAGAAACTCCGCTGATTCCAACAGCACTTCAGCCCCAGATCAGCTACACTGAAAAGAAGCACTGTTTTTATTTCTTTACACTATCACTTATGAAGTTTTAATTTTCTTTGACTTCCAATCAGAATCTTTCCATATCTAGACTGGAGTAAATGGCACTAGGAATGCACAGGACTGCAATAAAGGCTTTGAAATAAGGTGGGGAAAAATTACTAACTTACCCTACCAAGACATTTTCCAGGAAAGACTTCTCTGTAAAAAACAATATTAGTTCTTAAGTCTCTCCTAGTTTTTGATTACAAGTGAACAAAACAAACAAAAAAACCCTTTCACATTCCTATTCATCTTGCATGCTTTGGAATTTTGTTACTGCTAGATTGTATGTTACAGCCTTATCTGCTCAGCCCTTTCTCCTTCCTATTCAACCCAAAAAAAGGGTCTCTGCAGATCCTAAATCTGGGACAGGAAATGCATAGTGAGATCAGTGGCAGGGTCTGGGTGACAGCAGTGACTGTAGTCACCCACAGGAGCAGCCTGACACTTCTAAGCAGGCTGGGAAGAGTACATTGGAAATTTCCAGTGAAGGGTGGTTGGCACAGGATGCAGCCCCTACTCTGTCCCAAACTGCACTCCCTGGGCATTAAGTGCAGCACTCTCAACAATACGATCTGACACTAAGCAACATGGCCAATTTTTTTTTTCCCTAGGGCTGTCAAAAGCCTAAATTGACAGTTCAAACTAAAGCTTTCAAATCAAAGGGCCCTCAGTAATTCAGGTTTCAAGATGAAATGACTACAGGTCAATTCTTATGGCTAATGTGGTAAACAAAGTCAGTGGAAGAAAAATGAATTAAGAGTTGAGTGATGCTGACACCAAGGAAAGCCCTCCAAAACACGAAAAACACCATTTGGGATTTTTGCTAACCTTTCCTTTTTAAATAAAATCTCTAGCAAAAATATTGGTTAAAAAATAAAGGTCTGGGAGTTTCAACAACTACTATGAAGCTCCACCAATTGTTTCCTTTTTCTTTTCAGAAGTCTCAACAAAATTTTTATTGCTTTACAATGTTTATCAGTGTGTTGTACCCCCAAGAAAGATTCCAGATTCAACAGAAGTATGGATAGATTTGACAATACTACAGACTCCTATACTTTTCTTCCATGAAATTGTATCCCACTTTCAGACAAAGAATTATCTCAATCTACTTTCAGCTATATCAGCTACTGACAGGTAAGATCCCAGGTATTCCTATTATGTATATTTCCAAGGAGAGGGGTTTTGCTTTTTTCTCTATAAGCCAATGTAATTGATAAGACACATGTGAACATGGAATGCTAAATTAAAAATACAAAGTAGTCAAATAAAAATAAACCAAAAGAGTAAACAGATAGAGACAGGAGATTATATACATATTAAAATGAAAAAGAAAAGAGGTCTTTGAAATAATATGACAACACAGAATATCAGCTGCAGCATTTAAAAGGCAGCTCTGGGACACTGAAGAAAAACCACCCAAAACCAAAATGCCTTGTTTAACCCATTAGGGGCTTCCAATTAGCCAGAGCTAAGTACAGTAACAGCTACCAGTGAAAGGTATTTTCTACCTTTCCCTGAACTGCCAAGGGAAAAAAAAAAAAATTAAAAAAATCACTCTTAACAGAGTTAAAGTGATGTCTTTGCACAATGCACATCATCTGAGTTCACGATAATGCAAGTGAATTCCCCCTGTTTTGTTTATTCAATAGATATTACAAACCCACTGCGTGGTTCTTACACTAGAGGCTGCAAGAGACGCTCAGTTCAGTACTCACGAGGTTTTAGTTAGTCCATATTTCTGCAGGAAGTGACCTGCGGGTGGGGAGCATGAGATGACACGATCTCACTCTTTTCACGGGAGAAATGTACAGTAAATGCCTAAAATAGACACAGGCTTTTCTGTATCATAATAACAAGCAGTGACCTCATCAGACACAAGTGTACAAATCGAATCCCATTGGAGGGATTTGTGAATTAGTTATTGTGAGATCTAACTGTTTGCAGGTAAAAGTTTAGGAAAAAAACAAAGAAAAATAATCAAAACAGGCCACAGATATTAAAGTAGTTGTTTAAAATGCACTGAGTACTGAAATTTCTGCTCATTTGCAGCAGTTCAATTTTATATCTCCAAATACTTACCTATATAGCAAATTTACAAGTGAACCCTCCTCCTTTCCCACTCCCTTGAAAATATTATTCACAAAAGCTAGCCTAGTCTTAGGACTGAAAAAACAAGATAGATGCCTTATGAAATCAAACTATCTAAGACCAATGAACTAAATATACATTTTATTTGGTATGAATTAACTGCGTACACAGTATTAAAAACATACAAAAGTATTGCATCTCTGTAAATAATAAAGTGGTCCCAATTATTTTTTAATAAATAATAATAAAAAAATCTGCATTTGGGTTGGTTTGCCAGTGAAGTTCTAGAAAGAACAGCAACAGCAATACAAGGCAAGGTAGTTTTGCAGCAGATTTGCAACCATGTTGTCTAATTGAGGCTGTGAATCATTAAAAAAGCAAATAAGAAAGCCATACAGGAATCAAGTATCTCATTCAGTTCTCCACAGTTTTTTCTTCTCTGTGGCAAAAGAGGCCAAGTACAATGAGAAGGAAGAATTTATAGTGAATCTGAGAATTTAGCCTAACTTAGAAGGGTACAGAGATCAACTATCTTCACACAAGCAAACACTCATTCTGGTAGTAAGCTCAGATATATTCACTGCCCTAGTTTGCAAAAAGAGAACCATGTGATAATGCTGAGGAGCTGGCAAAAAGGATTGCTGAGACTTCATGTCAATACACAGATATTTTAGGTATGAGACTGATGTGAACTATATGCTAGAAGCTGGCACATAGCAAGGAAATAACATTTCTAATTGCATAAGGCATGAGTTATTAATATGTAGATAATTCATTCTCCTTGGGATCAGACAAACTTAGTAGAAAAATCTTAAAAGCATAAATATACCATTTTTATCTTGAGAAAGAAGAATCAGGCCTAAAACCAAACAAAAATGCTTAAAATGCCACACCTCAGCTTTTCAGTCCCCAAAACACCATGTACATAAGACAATCCTTATTTAACAAGGACATCAGTTTAGCCTGAGATACTTATTAGCACATGATACAAATAAACAGAATTTAAAGTTGACTGAAGTTCACTATTTGCAGTACTTTCACAAAACAGTAAGTTACAGTTTTTCCTTTTTTTTTTTTTTAATTGTGTATATGCATCATTACCATATTTTGCAATCTACAGGAAAAGCTCTGTAAGTGCAAATCCTCCTTCATGCTCATGAGGTGTGAGAAAAGCCTTTATGAAACAGGTCATGTCCAAAAACACCCCCCCCCAAAAAACCACCAAACCAAAACAACCCTCATTTAAGACTGATTTATTCAATTTCTTCCTGAAACCAATGGCAGCTGAAAAAGAAAAAAAACCCGTACTGATTATTTTTTGCTAATTATTAGAAGTCTTTATTCATCTGGCCATTTTTGAAGTCTTAGGTTCAAAGCAAATATTGCAATGATATTCTGTGTTAACCTGTCAACCAATTAAGAGCTCACATTCAATCTTGTCCCTGTTACTTTGCCATTTCTTTAAGTTGATTTGCATCATACAAAAATACAAACCTTGCAGGTAAAACTGTTAATAGCTGGTATAAGTGCATTTTCTGGAATATATTAGAATTACAAAAAACAAGGTTAGCACGTTCCCAAGACAGCACTGTTAATTTCAACTGCAGAGTCCTTTTCATATATCAAAATAACACCAGAGTATTGAGAAGTTGTGTGTCAAAGAATCTTTTCTTAAAGGTCTTCCAGAGAGTTTCTGTAGTGTACAATGCCAAGATCTATAGTGTGAGCCTGCACTGAGCATCCTGTTTTGTTGATTGTATAGTTTAGAAATACAACTGCAGAACTTGGGAGATGTGAGAAATATTAAATAAATTAAATTCTATATTAAAACTTGTATAGAAGAGTAAAAAAGGTGAAGAGCAATTAAGGCTCAAAGGCATTTTACCCCAGTTTCCTGCAGCTGTATGTACAAATGCATAACATCAACCTGCTGGAAAGGAAGTTACTTAACAGATACAGAACTCAATGACAAACTACAGCCCAAGTCTGCAAACACTCAGGAAAAGGCACTACAGCACATCTCCCTAAGTGTTCTTCTCACTACAGAATGAGGGCAGTAACTTCCAAAGATGAGGAACACTCTGAACCTTCATTTGTCTGCAGCACTGCATGAATTACACAAGGTGTCTTCAACTCAGGACAGACTTGTTTATATCACCCACACTTCCCCTTGCCCCCCGAATCTAAAGACGTGTATTATCCTCTTGACAAGGAGCTGAAGACAGTTCAATTTTTCTTGGCACAGTTAGCTGATCAGGAGGAACTCTACATTAAATGCCTTTCCAATTCATTCCATGTGCTGTTCACCTACAAACACAACACACATTTCTAGATGATAAAAAAAAGAAAATCCTTTCATCATCCTTGTCTTGCTTGGGCAAAACATGACAGATCTCCTCACATCTTAAAGACTAAAAACCTCCAACACATTTCATGTGCCAGAGATGAACAGTGTCATTTAAATATAAAGCTAATGTCACATTTTATATGCCTTACAGAATTTCTTTGTACCAGATCAGCCTTAAATACAAAACTAGTCCTACTCATTACTCTGACATGACCTTTGTCAGTCCATTCCAGATTGCAAAATACTCACATTCTATAGACTGGTTGTAAGTTTGACAGGAATTAGAAACTTCAACAATAAAATTGTCAGAATTCATCTGTGAAGTGCCTATGGCCTATACATAAAAAAATCTTTTGAAAAATTGGTTCTGTGCAGAAAATACACTGGCAACAGGTAAAGTATTGCCAGCCCAAGTTTTGATTTTCCCAGCACAAGTCCATGCCCATAACTCAGCTCAGTCGCCTTTAACTCCCCTTGTTAATGATCCCAAAGCACAGAACATACAAATCAAGCAACAAATATTGGCAGCTGCTCAAATACACCAAAGTTAACTATCTATATAAAATAGAAATTTATCTTTGGAGATGAAAATATATGAAAACTATGAAAAATCTGCTCTTCTATGTCTCTTCAGTGATAGAGCAAACTTCACACAGACTGGTATATGAACAAAGGAGGAGGGAGTGTTACACATAAATCACACAAATACCTGCAGGCATATTTCAGAAGGACAAAAATAAGTCAGATATACAAAGCTGTAACAGAAAGTGGTGGTAAAAAAAGCAGATTCAGAAGAATTAAACCTGAAGTCAGTGTTAACAACATTTATAGCTTACAGAACAACAAGTGACTGTTCTCAAAGTTTACTTTTTTCATTTCACAAATTAGCTATTGAAAAAGCAGGCATGCAGGTTTTCTAGAAAAGACTATTCACACACGCTTATTTATCACTCAGTGCAGTTTCATGCATATATTCTCCAGATAGCTTGTTTAATGAGAGGCCAAGGCAGGTAACCACTAAAAGAAAACATTATTCAATTACTGAACATGTTCCGGCTTGTTTTGTTGTTTTTTTTTTCCCCCCCACATTTGTCACTTCTCATTTGCAGATATGACTGTAGAATGAAGCTAAAAAGTTACAGATCCTTACCTGCCACACCAGCTGAAATCATGTGTACCTGGGTAGAATCTGGATTGAAAATACTGTTCAGCTTTTCCTTGCAGTTTGAGTAAGCAGCAAAATATATGGCTCTAAAATCAGAACAAAATCCAAGTTATGTTTTATGTGTCAATATCTTTAATAAGCAGTGCCATTAACTTCACTAATCTAAGTGATCTTGGGTTAAAATTTACTTCCTCAGTAACGAGCTACTCAAGGATTAACTCCTGCAACATGGTGCAACATAGTTGCATCCTGCAACTATTCTAGGGGCATAAAAGAAAAACAAAGATCACACATTTTAACTGTTTCTTCCACAATAGCTCCAATTACCAATTAGTGAGTAGAAATATGGCAGTGCTTTCTGTGACACTGGGAAGTAAAACGCTGCTGAACTGAAAACTCAAGTTTCAGTATTCTGCAACACTTTAATGTGAGAATAAATTTGTACTAATGGACCTAAACTCATTTCAACAGCATGACAATTTCAAGAGAACTAAAAAGTACACAGCTTTAAAAAAAACAACAAACAAACCAAAACAAAAAAACCACCAAACAGCATTTTTAATATTATTATAGCATTTAATATGTAAATATTGCTAACTTGTGGTTATAAATATTTATACATCAAATGCTAGAACAGCTGTGAAGCTGGTATCTACATTTTGGTTCTTTAGTTCTGTATTTAGAATTGACACTCTTTTCTCTGAATACACTCCCAAAAAAGAGCTGTAAAGTTGTATTACACTCGAGTCTGTGAGCTGGTATCTAAACAAAGCTAGATAAAGTCAGCATGCCAATTCAATATATTACAAAAAATATGAAACTTTGAAATAATAATAATTGAAAACACGAAAACTTGTTTTCACTCATTAAAGCTAAAAAGCTCATTTTAAACACATCTAAAAACACGCATTTCAGGTTGTTACTCAGTGTCTTTAAACACCCCTCTACAAGAGAAAAAGTGAACGTGCAACTTTTCGTGGACAGAACATTAACCTCATTAGCTGTGCAAACATGTTTTTCTTCATTACAAAAAAGATAAAGTGTTTGCTTCATGGGTGTCATTTCTCAAATGGAACCTGAACGCAGTTAAGTGTACTGGATGTGTTATGAAACATGCTTCTCTAGAGCTTATTTAAACAAAGAGCTGATGTTAAATCCACTTAGCTAATGCTTAATTGAAATGAAGTACTAGAAGAAGACCAAGGCAGCCAGAGGGAAATAGGGATGTGCTTATAAATAAGACTTCACATGCTACATCAGGTTGACATTTTTGGTATAGTGTGGGGGGAAGGAAACAAGCTAAGCATTTCACTTGGTGGAAGAAGATTTAACATAAAATTTATTGAAAAGAACTAAGATTTTTTTTTTTTGCAACTGAGGATGTTTTTCACTGAGGATAGTAATTTATAAAATGAAACCTATTCCTGGACAAAATTTCTATTAAAGTGATAACAATTTGAACATTTGATAGAACAGACTGGTCTACCAAGCAAAAGTACAGGCTCTTCAGATTAGGAAGTGCTGATACCCTGCAGGTGTAAAGAAAAAAAAAAAAAGATACTCAATTTACTTTGGCTTCTCCAAAGAGCAGTGGTAAGTTAGTGATCAGAAAATACCTCAGGTACTCCTAAATCCTCAAAAAAACCCAAAACTTATAAAGACATCCCAATTACTGCATTATATTTTTCTCTTATGCAGAGGATCTACAGAACACTGCCTCATCTGTCAGAGCTAAAGTTCAGTTTAATAATGTTTTCCAGGAACATCCAAATACCTTAAACCAGAAAAGTTAAGACACCCTCTAGCCGAGTGTGCAGGAGACAGGAATGTTTTCTCTTCAGGCAAAGTAACTAACTAAACAAAAGCAGAGTGCTAAGTCAAGGGAATAATAAAGCCTTTGTGGAATATATCCCCTCTGCATAAAGAATCTTCTCTTAAACAGAAAAGAATAAAAATAAGCCACAAAAAAACTATAGACTCATCCAGAATTAAGTAGTCATATTACTTTTACACAGCTTTGTTTCTACACTCTTCCTTATGTATTCTCCTATTTTTGGACTCAACTTTGGCTAACACTTACATGTAAGGAGAAATTCAACCTCTGGCATCATCTGGTCCTTGCTCTGCCAGCACCAGCCTGGAGCTGGAGTATTTGTGCTAATGCAGAGCAACAGAGAACAGCAACACCACTGCCCCGGAGATGAGATTTACATCCTCCCCTTCTGCACTCTGACACTGCCCCAGTACCCTTTGAAGCCCAGCCCACTGCTGGATCTGCATGCTCTGGGACTGCTGTTAAGTGTGTCATCCTACCCAGCCTTGCCCCTTTTGAAGTTTCAGAACAGGCTCCCTAAACAGGGAGCACCAGCCTGTACTTCACCAAAACTCAGGAAGAAAGACCCAGTGTTTTGAGGCTGAAGTCACGTAATTGCTTCCTGATGATGACGGATTAACAAAGCTAGATCTACCTTTGTGTTTTCCAAGGTACAAACTTCTAGTTTGCATGTGTAACTCCTTAAGCATTTTTCTTTTTAATTGGACAAAACTCTACATAAGGGACAGAACACAACAGCAAATGCCATTATAGTAGCACAAGAGATAGCAAAACGCTGAGACAGTTGGAGCTCTGAAATACAAGTAGCTCAATTTCTCAGACAACACAATTATCCCAGAAACAAGAGAGTTACTTGCTATTAAGAATTTACAACTGCAGATGCAAAACTCACTTCAAACAAATCCCTTAATTTATTTAATGTGCATGTTTGTATTTACCTGGAAGGAGCAACGCCTACTAAATTAGGACCCAGCCCTCTGAACAGAGAACGAGGGCCTTCATTTTGCAAGATCATCCTAGAAAACAAAAAAGACAGTACTGTAACATTCAGATCAAAATTAAGGAATGCACTGACAAACAAATACATCATTTTAACCTTTACTCTGAAAAACTTCCGTAATAACTGACAATATAGTGTTGACCACAAAAAATTAGTTATTTCCTAGATTCAGAATAAAAAATTCTATTATTGTTTGACATGCCATAGAAATCCAGAAATTAAATGCAGAAGTAAGACTTATGATGTCAATACAGATTTACCTCAAATATAGGAACACATCCATGCATGGAGTTGTCTGTCATCAGGAAGCTAAAGAAAGTGTCCTCTAATCAGGGAGAAAATACTAAGAATGGAAATGTCCACTTTCCTGTAGGTTTTAGACTGTTCATGAGGCAAAAACACTTTATCCTATGCTACATTCCTTTCACCACCCTTTAGGTCCGTATGTTTAACTTTTTGGAGTGGAAGGGTCAGAGGGTAAAAGGCAGGAGAGGAAGAGAAGAGAGAGACTTAAGAAGGCTTTGTTTCACTGAGTCATACTCCATCTGAGAGCTCCTCAGGAAGATGTAAGCTCTCATAAGCTCTACTGCTTATGTTCAGCCAGGGACACCTTTGGCAGTCTATTATCTCCTCTTCTCAAAAAGAGACAAACCTCAACATGTCTTTGCACGTGCTACCCAGGTTTGATTCTACAAGATTCCCAACAGTACACTAAGTTACATGTCAGAAGTTGGTATCTGGAAGGTTGCTTTCCTCTATATTCTGCCTTTCTCATACCCCTAAGTTATTTAAGTCACTAGGTATTCAACTAGGAGCCTTAGCTTTACTCTTTAACATATGGTGACTACTTTGGCTACAGTAAAAGAAAATTGAAAACTCCAACGTAAGAAGAGGCCGTTCCTTGAGGCTGGCAGGGATTCCCTGTTCAGTTCTGAACTGCTGCCTGTGTGCTCCTACCCAAGCACTGCTGCTGAGCTGTGGAACCAGGGGTTTTTTGCCTTTTGACAGTCTTTCCTTCCAGAAAAGACAATGCCTCTCCATGCAAGGTAATTCACTGATATTAACTGAGACAGGAGTGTAACGCATGCAAAGAGTCACAGCCTCAGTACAGTCCTAACATCTTGTGTACCACATTGACCATAAACACAGTCTTGGGAAAGACTGCTTGAATGGCAGCAGGGTGTGACCTTCCATCTTTGTGGAATTTATAGAGAAACAGGGATACAAGCACTGAGTTGAGACCTCAAGTGAGGCATTACTAGTACTTTAGTGTTTGCAATAGTGATCCCACAGTGTTGTGGATTTTAGAAAGCATTGAAAACTATTATGCAGCAAGGTAAACCAGCACGGTAAGAGAATATCCATTAATATTCTGTTTTCGGGAAGTCAATCTGTCCAACAATCCAGATGTTAATCACATTGGTACTTTACAAAGTATGGTAGGACATGGGAGGGAAAACAAACTACCTGCATCCCATTACTTGCAAATTGCTCTAGCAATTACTTTAGAACCATATTTAAAGTTAATTCTTAACTACTTTCCCAGATGCTACAAAACAGAAGCCCGTGCTTATTGATTTACAAATGTTGACCAATATACACAAAGAGTTCTACTGTATATTTCTTCTTCAAAAAGATACAGGTTAATGACAAGTCAATTACTCAATAAAGCACACTACCCTTGTATAAATGGCCATTTTATTTAGAATATACTATCAGAACAAACAAGTGAAAACCATCTATAGCACTGAAGGAGATTCCAAGCCTATTCTGATTTCCAGTAGCTGATTCACTATTGGGTTCTGCTGTTAAATCCAATGTTAAGTTTACATTTGCTTTAAATAAGCAAAAATGAAACAGTGGTTCTGAAGTTACCAGCACTATTTGGGATATAATGTGTCCAGCAACATCTTAGTTTTGTGTCCATAACAGTTAAGACATCATTTCACTGTGTGTGTAGTATTGCTCCACAGCAATAATTGGAATATTGAACACAAACTCAAAGACACTTCAGAAATACAAATTACTTAGACCTGCCTGATATCCTGAAAGCATTGTTAACAATTGCAGTGCTGAATGCAATTAACATGATCTGTGTCCACTTAAAAACACTACTGAAAAATCACTACCACCATATCCCATGGTACACATGTATATATGCACATATATCACATACATCTATACAAAGCACAAGGAATCTGTGTCTTAAGAGAAACTTAGGTGTGAAATGTACCAGGTCTATTTGTTTCTTCTGGATCTAAAGGCCCAAAATTTGACAGAGTAGAAAAGTTTCAGAGAGATTGTACCAGACAGGACTATCATGGAGGTAGTTACTGAGATTCTTCTGCATTCACAGACACAGCAGGAGGAGTTCCAGAATCTGCGCTGAAAATAAGACAAGCTTTTTGCATTAACGAGCAGATCCCAGAGCCTGCATTTGTTTATTGAACAAGTGCAGCAAAGGGCAAATCCATGGTTGGAAGAGCAGGACAAGTGCTCCATATGGCCTCAGCTGACCTACTTATGTCACATGGAGAAGCCTGCACTGGGAGGCCAGTGAGATTTCCATTATCAAGACCTCAGGTTTAAATTGTGCAAGGTTAATTATGAGAATCTGTAACATGACATACAACACAGATATTTAAGAACACGGGAATTTGCTTTTGTTGCCAGAGAATGGAGTCACCTGCACCAGTTATTCCAAGCTTGTTTCTTGACAGAGATGCCTTTGAAGTCACCTCTGCTGATGCTTAAGATGCAGAAGTGATTCTACAGCAGTCAGTTCACTGAAATTCTGATGTAATTTGCCTGATTCTCCCTGCTTTCAGACTGAGTATTGTGAGCCTTGGAGCACTGCACTGAATTTGCTTACACAGACAGACTCTGACAACTATGAGTCAAAAAATATCAAGTGATAGTAAGGGCATGAGAGTGACAGGAATCCAATTTTATTTCCCCATTAAACAGCCCTAGTACCTTAACCTGTAAGGAGTAATTCTGTCCTGCACCTATGTATGTTTATTGTCACAGTCCACTGCCATATCATTCAGGATTATTTTTTCCTATTTAGTATATTTAAAGAACTTGAAACCCAGACTTTGCATCTCAGTTGTTTGATAATGACCTGAGAATGACATCTAAGCAAAGAACAAAAGCAGCAGAAGAGACATTCTTGTGTGACAGGTAAACAGCACATGGAAGAAGACAATTGTTAAAAACAAACAAGCCCTACCAACAAAGTTCATCATGGACTTCCTCTGCCTCAGTCTGAATTTGCTCCCTGGGAATACCCAAGTTATTTTTGGCTTTAGGGATGCTTTTAAATCATAGCAGGCTTCTAGCAGAGGAACATAAGAAACAAATATCTATTCCATCTGCTATTTATTCAGATACACTTCTAAACAGAAGACAAATTCATAACCAAACACTCAGAAAGCAGCTGAAGGGCTCAACTTCCACCAGGAGAAGCCAATAAGGCAAGGATGAAACTCTTCTTGCTTGTCATGATCCAAGCCTTTCCTTCCCACCTATCTGTTCACCTGTCAAACTCACACAGAAAAAGGCTCTCAATCAAAACTTTCATGCTAAGAACGATCTTCTATTCAAGGAGCTATTTGGTTACAACCTCCCTTTAAGCAAATCCTATCCTCTAACCAGATAAGGCCTAAATCCTACACTAACTGCCAGAGGGGGCTCTCTACAAACTACTTCTCACTAATTAATTGGGAATAGAAGATAGTTGATTGAGTCTTGGCAAGTTCTAATGCAAGAAACAGCAGCAAGTCCTTTCTGGAGGAAATCTCCCCTCATTCCCAGATACTGAAGGTACCTCCCCTGCCCTTAACTGGCTAGCTTGAGTCCCCCCTACGTGAAGTGAACCCTGCCTGTGGCTGTACAAGCAGTTTAACTATGGCCTTACAACTTTTCTGCTGGCTCCTGGACTGCACAAGCACTGCTGGCAAGGAGAGGAAAGGCAGTCAGTCACCTTTCAGTGAAGCATCATGCAAACAAGACATCCCAGACTTTTGCAGAAGCTGGGTGTACCTATTTCTTATTAGTTCTAAAAAAATGTTACTAGTCACACATCCACCAGAAGATATTCAAAAGCTGAAAGTGTATGGAGTGGTGGAAGTTGAAAGAAACTAAGAAGCTGAGTTAATTTTCATTGCCTCCATATTCAGTAACTTCCATGATCTGGATAACACTTTCAGGATGAAAGTGAGAGTCTGGCATTAAGTGTTACAATGTCCCCAGTGAATTTTGGGGATGCAGTTTGGAGCTGTGTGTTGCACAAAGGTATCTGTGCTCTGGCTAATTCACAATACAAACTCAAGCATGAAGGACACTCAGAAAATTGGAATGTGAAACTTACAGTTAAAAGGCAAAATACGGAAAGTCACCTCATGGTAACATGACAGACAAATACTCTGAGTCTTTCATACAGATTTGTCCAAAACACTTCTCTCCTCCCCAAAATGAACCCAAAACCTAGTGACATGTACACTCACTTCAAACAATGAAGAGGTCCAGGAGAAACTCTGGTTACTCTGTTGACACCAGCACCATTCACAGTGTTGAGATGAACTTCAGAGATGTAGAGAGTCACAGAGGAGGACTGCAATCGTGTCTTCACAACTTCCAGTGGACATGTCAGAATTGCACCAACAGTACCTCCACATCTGCAAAATAAACAGGATCACCACATCTGTAACTGCAAAGAAACTGTGGGGATACATTCACATAAAATTAGCATTGTAATACAGTCAAACTGCAAAAGGTGAAGAACCAACCAACCAGAACATGTATGACAGTGCTGCAGTTATTTGCCCTTGAAGGCAAGCAAACTGTTAAGACAGTTTGTTAACCCCATAAGTTGGAGTGAAAAATTAAACAGACAAAAAGTGGTGAAGGAGCACAGTCTTCAGTACATGCTGTTCAAATCAGCTCTGGAAAGTAGCTCAGTAGTTGAAATGTTTAACTTCTCATGGTAAATTTTAACTCTTTTTTTTTAATGTTTAGTGCACTCCTGACCACAAACAAGGTGCCAACAATCCTTAAGGGTAGAAAAGATTTATGCACTATGCACACAGAGCTACATGTAAAACCTGGTAAAATCTGTGCCATGACAATATAATAACATCTTCAAAACCCCATTTGTATTTTGGGCACTGTACCATGAAAGCAGTGATTTCCTGAGTGTTTCCTGAATTCTATCAGTACAGCAAGGCAGACTAAGATACTACAGAGTAGAACCTGGGAAGACAAAAGAGCTCAAGGGACTGAGCAGGTGAAGACTTGTAGGTTTTGCCTGTCTGTTCCTGTGAGCAAGTCCAGGCAAGCTGTGCACGACTTGTGCTGACAGTGCAGTTCCTGCTGGAGCAGAACACAGCCAAGAACACGCTGCCTTTGCACAGCCCTGCTCAGAGGATTCTTCTAGTGCTGATTCACTGCTCACTTAACATCGGCATTCCTATCTATTTAAATACACCCTCTGAGGGAAAAAGATCAAATCCACAAATTCTGGTTTCCAAGACAGCCCCAAATGCCCTGACATTACTATTACAGACACTTTCCTTGAACCTTTTCAGAGATCAGTATTCTTAACATTGCTAAGCACTCTTCTTAAAACTATGACCAGGACACTAATTTTAAAAAATTATATATATAAATATATATTTATATATAAAACATATTTTATATATATTTATATATAATATATATATTTATAATATACATAAATATCTCTCCTTTAGAAAGGAATCAAATCCATCCCAACAAGTAAACCTAGATTTCAATTCAGGTATCAGTGGTAACAACTACTCAGTTTGAAATCCACTAACATAAACACAACTTGTGCTACATTCAAAGGGCCCAGCATTTGCTTCCCCGATGCAGTAACTAGAGGAGGTGTTTGACTCTGACAATATAATTATCAGCTATTTCTTTTCTAACATAAGAAACTCAAACACCCCCAAAACCTTTTAAATGCTGTAAGTCTGTTCAACAGTCTTTTTAAAATAATATTTTCCAAAATGCAAAGGAGAGTTCAGTCCAAATTAAGAGTAACAGCTAAGACTCAAGATTTCCTATACATTTTTATAGTTGGGTAGTCTGACGACTATCACAGAGAATACCAAAAAGTACAGCACTGCATGCTAAGTAAATAAGGACTGAACTGACAGTACAGCTGCAAAGTAGGAGAGCATTTCATGATGTTCACTTCATACTCCATTTAAACCTAGAGACCTAGAGGTGTCCTATTACTAAGCCTAAAGGCATCTTGCCCATCTCCAACTCCAACATTAGTCTGAAGTCTACTCTCTTGCAAGGTTTAATTGAAGAAAGATATCAAATTTCTTTGTCAGTCTTGAAAAAAGTGTTCTGGCAGGAGGATGACCCAGTCTTTCAGTGTGTGCTGCACTCACACAGTTACAGACTGACACACATCTTGGAGTAGCATACTTAGAGTGAGCAATTCACTTGCTTCTAATTGTATTTTAAAATTAGAGTTACAGAAAGACAGGACAGATGTGCTAAGATTTATTTTAGCCAGAGCTTGTAATATGTCAAGGTTCACAACACGACCACCACATGAGAACCACAGGTAGGCCAGCCCCCAAAACAACTTGACATGAAGATGCTCAAACTCTAAAGCTCTGAGCAGACAGCAAGTTGCTGTATTTCCTGCAGTTCAAAGCAGATACTCTATGGTAATGTGCCTGTGCAGGCAATGTGGAAAGCTGGCTTTAGAGTTTATTTCCTTTCTTGCAACCCCTCCATTTCCAACCCCCTAGAGCTTACTCTCCTCAAAGTCCTTCTGCATTTGATTTTGGACAGGTTACATGAGAACTTGATTCTGAGCAACAGTAATCACAAGAAGAAAGCACATAGATTTATATTAGTGAGATAAATACCATGCAAGAGGGGAAGCAAGTAGGAAAAAAAACCCATGCCCTACATTCTTGAACAGGGCTTGGAATTTGGAGCCCTTAATGCTCCCCAACTCCCTCACACCAAAATACCAGAAGATTTTTCCAAAGTTGAAGATGAATGCTGCCCTGGAGCTTGTGCCCTGCATGCTCCCCTGCACTACACCCAAATCATAAGGGATGCCTGACTGCAGCAGCATTTCTGCCAGACATTCACTGTGGATGGGTCGGACACACCTCACTCCACAACAGATTATGAGATTACTGGGGAAGAGGGCAGATCCACATCTACTCAATGTTTGCTCTTTTTAAGTCTGCCTACAGCAAGCATTGGTCAATGACAGCCAGTGGATGTTTACCTGCATCATAAGGAAGCAGCAGATTACCTGCCTCCCTTCTAAGGCCTTTACCTGCATTACATTCTGCCATTCAAGTAATTTCAAATAATCAGCACCCTTGGCAGCTTCTTGCTGTTGTGTTGTTGGGTGGTTGGGTTGATGATTCAAGGTGATTCAATCGAACCCAAGAATATTTTCAGTGTTTCCCATTAACTATTGACAGTTTGAATTAAAGTTCTTCTCTGTTCCCATCTTCAAGATCTCAAACTGCTCCTTAGAGTTGAAGAAAGCAGAAAAGTTTTATAGTGCTACACAGTTCTGTATCACTCCAATCTCCCCAATTTCTACTTCTGTTCAAGTCTAATACTCCACTTCCCCAGCACTCAAAGAGTCCCATATAATAGAGATAACATCTGGAACTGAAGGAGTAAAAGAAAAGGCCTTGGTATATTGAGGAATCAGAACTTCTCAATGGGCGCAAGATCCACCGAGTTTGAACAACCACTAAATGAAGGCATAATCCAGTAACTACTCCTGACTTGTCTAGTTCACTTGACCTTTAAGATAAACACTGCAAGGCTTGACAAAAACCTGTTTATGAGGAACTGTCAGTAAACAGAGCTTGTGTGTAAATAAAGAGACAATTCAAGAACTACATACTCTGTACAAATAAACAACTTTTAAGCAGCAATACCAGCTGCTCTGTCGCCAGCAGCAATGACAGTGTGTTTTACTTAGACATATTTCTGGCCTATTACTTATTTAACACACTACTAGAAATACTGTCCAAAGAGGCAGCTACTTTTTTGTGCCCCAAGTCCTGGCAGGCCATTAGCAGCCAGCCAGCAGCTCCAGTTTACCAATGTTCTATAAACTGCCAGCAGACTGCTGCCACCTTTGCTGCTACCCTCCTCACCAGCTCAAATTATGGGAAGTTTTTTTTTAGTTTGTGGTTTAACACAAATTATGGGCTAACACACTTTTTTTTAAGAGTTAGAAAATTATTAGATTTCTTCTCCTCATAACACAGGTGGGATTTTGTAAACTACTTCAGACATTTTTACTACCTACAACCACTCTGGGCTTCAGTATCCCTAGTCATGCACCAGGCCCCAACAACTGTGACTTCTAAGCACTTACTAGTGTGTAAATTTTTCACCAGGATTAGATGGGTTTCACCTGGTAGAGTAAATAAGTGAGCAAATACGTTCCTGCTAACAGAGTGTAAATGGCAAGTGAAAAATGGCAAGACCTGAGACACTTCTGTCTGAACTTTTACAGCACTTTCTAATGAATGCTGCTCAGAAGACCACTTGCTCTTATCTTAGATGTGACATTTACCTCTAATCAGTGTTCACTATAAGCCTTTTTCAGCTCTGCCAAGTGAGTATAAAAACACCTGCAAAGCTGACTTTAATCAGAAACACCTGATCATAAAAGGGTATGAGAATCCACCTGTAGGGCCCAAGTAAACTGAAGGGTAGAAAACCAAAGACCAGTAGGTAAAGCCATAAAATGAAGAACAGTTGTATACTTGACATCTCTTGGACAGCAGAACGTAGGGAGATGACAATGCTCACCTAAACTACAGCTTATTCCAGGCAGCACCCATGGAAAAAAAAAGCCCCAATTACCCTACCCACAGTACATTTAATTGGATCCCTAATGTGCATTTAGAAGTCTATCACCTCACCAGACCAACAGAAACAAACCTGGATCTACTGGGCTTTAAGCTCTGCTGGCAGTTCAACACAAACAGTTCTGAAAACCATTTCCCCAGGGAGACCTGTATTATTTGTGTGACACTGCAAGGAAAGAAAAATGCACATGCTTCAAAAACCTAATCCCATTTGGCATTCAAATCTCAGGTTCTGTTTGCAGAGATGGCTGCACAAGAAAGCCTTCTCTTATTATTCCAAGTGGAAGGTATCTGCTAAGCAGTCACTGCAGAGAGCTCCAGCATGGATGAGGGTCTCAAATCCAGCCAATGGACTATCTATAACTGCTCTAAAGCAGATTAATATCCCCAATCTCAGGATCAGCTGACCTAGAACTGAAACTGTCAGTGAATGAATTTTTATTCCTTGAAATAATGATGTATTTTATAAAAATAAAAGGCAATGCTGCATGGTGTTGGTCTCAGATTCACATTATTTGTAACCACAGCATCGAAGACTTGAAGACAATCCCTGACCCTGTTATCTCAGGTCTACATTCATTCACATATTTTACCAGCTGTTTATCTTTCCTCTATGAAAACGAAAGTTCCATACAAATACTGGCTGTCAAAAGAAAAGTAAGAAAACTGAGCTCAACATTCTGTCAAAAGAACCCCCAACGTCAAGGTGTCCAAACCTCCTGCAAAAAGAACTCCTTCCTATCTCTTCATCATGGCAAATTCAAGTCCCAAATCTGTCAGCAATTTCATAGATCTGTCTTATGTCCAGAGTAATTTTCACATCAACAAAGTTGCAAGTTTGGACATTAAGTTTGCAGTATCAGTCTTCTGATGACATAAGGGCTTTAGTACAGCTTTTAGAAAAAGCAAGAATGTACATCATTAAACCTGAATTTTCAGGGGTTTCCTGTTATTATACTGTTCACCTTGCAGATTATAAGCATTTCCATCTTCAGTATTAATACAGTGTCTAGGAACACTGGCAGCCAGAAATCCTTCAGCCCCTTATTCACCAATTATGTTTCTTTACTAACAGGAAAAAAAAAAAAGGTAAGTTAAGCTCACACCCTTAAACTTAAAATACTAATCAACCTTGCTATTTCTAATTAACAGTGTAAAAATAAAATCCCCCTAACGTGCTGCGGCATAGAAGCCTACAAGTGAAATCAGGAAAAACAGCACCAGGGGACCAAGCATCACTGGGATCTGTTATCCAAAACAAACATCAACATGAACAGTTTCATTTCTATTAGAGGCCAGGGTAAATAAACATTTACAATAACATTTGTGCTAAGTAAAAACCACTCAAAACATCTGCATCTAGAAAGAAATATGAGAAACATACCAGTGGCACAGTGTCTCAAATACTGACCATAATTTTCATGCAATTTGATAACTCCACGGAGCAAAGCCCAAGCTTTAAACAAACACTGTCTTATTCCACACAGAAGTGTATCTGAATATAAAAATAACCTCAAGTTTGGATAGGAAGATACTAACCTTCTTCTCACTTGTTCTGAAAGACAGCCAGGGTTACACACCAGGAATGTATTTTAGGGCAGAGAGGAGCTAAGTGCTTGACAACTCAGTTATGACTCAAGTGGCTATTTTCTGAAAGGGCATAAAAAAGCCCCCATCATCACAACACCCACTACAGACTATTATTATCTTTTTAATCAGAAAACCCCAAGAATCTTTCACCTTTTCTTCATAATTTTAACAGTGTCTGATGTCTCTGAGAATTCAAAGACTTATCTTAAATACATTTCCTGTGCCTCCATCAGAGTGATTTCAGTGACAGACCAATTTGAGACAGTTCCATAATCGAGACAAATAAAGACACTCCTCCCTATGCTCCCTCACATATTAAACTAGAAAACAGCCAACTTTCTGCAGGAAACACAGAAATGAAGAAGAGAAGCAAACCTGACACTATCCAACTGTAAACTGAGAAAAGCAGCTGAACCCACCTCCAAACCCAAAATGGTCCCTCTTTTTGCTGAGGAAACACTCAGGCAAGTTCATTGCTCTGATGGAAGTTTGTATGATACAGAGTTACTGTCATAAGCCTTCTGGAAACGAAGAATAAACCAAAAAACCTGAATATTATTTTTGTAGCCAACACCTGAATTTTCATTCAATATACTGATTACAATTGCAAACAGGTACATGCAAAACATATTAATCTTCCCTATAAAGCAAAACATTAGGGGTTTCTGCTACTCTTTTTTTAAGGAGTCAATACTCTCCAGCACATGGTGTGACTCTTGGGGAAAGCTCTGTACATGGTAAGGAGTTAGACTTGATGATCCTTATGGGTCCCTTCCAACTTGGCATATTCTGTCATTCTGTGAACTAGAAGAGTATGTAACTATCAGTTACATACTTGAAGCAAAATGTTAATCTACAGCCTATGTTTCAATCACAAGGCTTTATAATTTAAGGATGGAGAATGCTTAACTGATTTCTTCTTGGTTTGGAATAAAAGCACCTGAGTTTATACTACCAACACACTGTCTACAGTCACAACAGCTGCTGTTTGACTGGGTGATGGAAGAACAGAAGATAAGAAGATATGCAAATGAAAAAAAAAAAATCTACAGCCTAGGCAGCTACAGAGAAATCCCAGGATGGCCCCATCTATGTTACTAAGCCAGCAATGTCATCTGTTACAGTTTCATTTTAGAAAGCAGGAACTAAAAAATTAACTTGGACACTACAAAAAGAGGCCAGCAGATTGAGATAATTGTGTTGTTTTCATAGAGGTTCCAGTGGAACTTAAAGGAAAACAAAAAGTTGCCTTGCTTTTTAAGTTTCACTGAAGGCTAAAGATCACTCAGGTGATCTGTAGTGCACCAAATTTGCAAAGTCATGAGATGACCCTGAAAACTTTTCTACTGCTAAATGAGACCAAATATAAACTGTTAGCTTGACTGGACTATGGCTACAGGAAACACGTGGCTGGCACATGTACATGAGGAAACTGCACTCAGCCTTTTCCTCACAGAGCAACCCTTGACCCAGCTGGCCAGCAACTCACCACAGACGAGAGCTCTCTGCAGAAAAAAGGAATGAACCAGCTGAGCTGAGCAATCTTCATCTGGTTCTAAGTTTCGGGTTTGTAAACCTTGTGACATTACACACAACTCTGCCCAATAATTCCCCCCTGTGCAAAGCTATCAAGTGAGCACCACTCACAGAGTCACAGAATAACTGGGATTGGAAGGGAACTCTGGACTCCACGCAGTCCAACCCCCCTGCCAAGGCAGTCACCTGGAACAGGTGACACAGGAACACATCCAGGTGGGTTTTGAATGTTTCCAGAGAGGGAGACTCCACCACCTCCCAGGGCAGCCTGTTCCAGTGCTCTGCCACCCTCAACATAAAGTTCTTCCTCATGTTAAGAAGGAACACTTCTTGTGTTTTAGTTTAGGGCCATTGCTCCTTGCCCTGTCACTGAGGACCACAGAAAAGAGTCTGGCACTGTCCTCCTGACACGCCTGTGACATATTTCTATGCATTAATGAGATCCCCTCTGTCATCTCTTCTCTAAACTAAACAGGCCCAGCTCCCACAGTCTCTCCTCATGAGAGATGCTCCAGACCTCTAAATATGTCTGTGGCCTCCACTGGACCCTCTCCAGCAGAACCTTGTCTTCCTTGAACTCCTTCTATTGCTTTTTTAAGTGCTTACAAGGATGTGAAGTCTTAAGAAAAAAATTATACACTACTACATCTGCCTCCTGCTGCATAACCACTCTCCTCCTAAACAGAGTTCCAAAAATTAAAGGGGTGAAAAAGCCCACCCCCAAGCAACAGACCAGGTGCATAATGTGCACAAACCTGCAAAGTGTGCCAGAAGCAGAGAAAGTGTCCACGAGTAATCCAACTCACCCAGACGTGGTCAGAGTAGATACATTACTATTCCACCTCAAACACTCCAGTCCAGAGTCAGTGAGCTCATTTTTGTCAATGAAGAGCACAAATGGAAATGACAGCTCCAAGCTCTCCCATGGGATACAAAGCACGTTCTCAGTGTGTCACTCCTGCCCAGCCAGGCTCACTCCCCAAACACACTTTTAGAGTCAAGCCAATTAGGATCCCCAGCTTTCCCTTTTAAGCCAGGTGCCCTTCCCACCCTGTCCCGGGAAGGGCCACATGCTGTGTAACCACATACATCCCGTGCGTTTTGAAGCTTAAAAAGACGAGACCAAACACCCGCGAAGGTACAAGAGCTACCTCAAACCTAAGTAAAGCTACAAGGGACACACCTTTACTTCTAGCTATATTCTTCCCTCCAACTGCTTCTGCCTTCCTGGGTGGAACGCTTTAAAGCCGTGTCAAGCAGCACACCCCGGAGCGCAGGAACGCATTCCAGGGACACAGCGGCCCCTGGACACGAGCGGGACCGGCCGGGCACTCCCAGCCCGCCGAGCCAGCGGGCGTGCCCGGGCAGCCTCCGGGATACAGAGCCCATCAGAGCGGGCTTCTCCACAAAGACACCAGATAAGGGACAAACCCCGGGAACGGCGCAGGTTTTAAGGGAAATCTCCACCCCAGCCCTCCACCCGCAACACAGCACAACCCCCAGGCCCGAGCGCTCCCAGGGCCGGGCCCGAACGCGCACAGCGGGCCCGAAGGGCCTCAGGGCAGCGGGCGGGGAGCGGAGCGCGGCCCCCCCGGCCCCTCGGGCACAGGGAGCGGGGCAGCCCCTCCCGAGACACCCCCGGGCTCCAGGTAGCGGGTCCCGCCCCAGGCGCGGCCGCCGCCCCCGCTCCCAGGCCGAGCGGCAACGGGCGCTAGACCGGACCAGCGGCCCAGGGATAGGGACGGGAAAGCCGGAGGATCCCTGCCCGTGGCTTGTTTCACTTACCCGCCGGCGAAGAGATGCACAAGGGTATCTCTCTGGCTCATCCTCGTCACCTGCGCCTGGAGTAAAGGAAAGAGGTGCCGGGCGCTTCCGCCCCGCGCTCACCGCGCGGCTGGCGGCGGGGCTGCGCTTAAATACGGGCCGGGCGGGCTCCGCCTCCCGCTCCCAGCTCCGCACTCACACGGGCCGGGCGGGCTCCGCCTCCCGCGCCCGGCGGGGTCTCGCACACACATACGGGCCGCGGCCGCCGCTCCCTGTCCGGGGGGGCCGGGCCGGGATCCGCCTCCCGCTCCGCCCGCCGCGGCAGTTGCGGCACCGAACGTGTAAGACACGGATTTGCATAAATATGAATACGCAACGAGCCTCTTGGGCTAAACAGACACGGCTATTGGCTGCGGCGTGTGACGTCACCGCAGGGGCGGGACATGCCTCATGAATATGCAACACCTCCCCGAAGTAAACAGAGGCGGCCGTTGGCTGCGGGGGTGTGACGTCACCGCACGCGCTGCCTCATAAGCCGGCGTGGACGGAGGCCCTCGCTTTTCTCCGTCACGCCGCGAGGTCGTGGCGCGGATCCAGCGGGAACGGCTGTGTCGTGTCCCTGCCTCCCCTTGCCTTTTTCCTTTCCTTCTCATGGGCGTTATACGTGTATATCAGCATCTAAAGCGGGGGTGCCAAGAGAACAGAGCCAGGCTCTGCTGGTGGTGCCAACCAACAGAACAAGAGGAAACGTGCAGAAACTGATGCCCAGGAAGTTTCACCTGAACACGAGGAAGAACTTCGTTACTTCTTTACTGGGACAGATCGCCCAGAGAGAGAGTGGAGTGTCCCTCTCTGGAGAGATTCCAGAACCGCCTGGACATAATCCTGTGCTGTGTGCTCTGGGATGGCTCTGCTGGAACAGGGAGGTGGGACCAGATGCCCCACTGTGGTCCCTTCTGATCTGACCCATCCTGTTTTCTTTTTCCACAAAAATACACAGAGAAGGCAAAATAAATAAGGCTAAACGGGCAAATACTTAACATCACGTGTCAGGGTTAATATTTTGAAAATTCAAGCACTTAAAAGCAGATAAATGACTAAAATCTTCATGAATATCCACACAATAAATACAAAAATCTTCCAAAATATAAGCAGCTCTCTCATAATAGCACAACAATTTTTGATTTGTGTATTAATAAAACAGGAATGCATTTTGAAAGTTATTTATTAAACTGAAAATTCTCCTCTGAGCAGGTGAGCTGATGAGGAAGAAAAATAAGCTGGAAATGTGAAGTGAGATTTAAGAAGGAGGTTGGGTGGGAGAAGTGTGAGATGTGGAAGTGCTGAGGGAGAAAGACGTTACATTGAACTGGGACAAGTAAAAGTAGGACAATGATTTTGCAGTTGCTGTTTTGCATTGCTACTCCTTGCAGCATGCAGTTGAAACTAATGATCAAATGGCTGATATTTGTTCCAAAACAGAAAGACAGGCAAGACTTTCACAAGCCTGTAGTAAATGTACATGAGGCATGTTAAGTATAACATTCAAAAAGTGAGAAAGGATCATGTGCTGCTTGGCAGAAGTTGTCACACAGAAAACAGTAAATATATTCAGGTTAATTAAAACAGATGAAATATTTAGAGGGTACTGGAAAACTCCACCAGCGACTTTATTAAATGCTACATGAAAGACAGTCATATAAAGAAGTACTTAGTGTGAGGTCACAAGTTCAGGTTTTTTCCAATTCCCTCAGCAGTAGCTTAAGAGGGAACAGAAGATGGGTTTTCTGCAGGCCATGTGATGCCATCCAGCGAGCACATGTCCCAGAAAACTCAAAAGAAGATTAAATACCACATAAAGGCTCTGTTTCATTCTGTCTCTGTGTAGGTGAACACCTAATCTGTGAGCTTTTAACTTCATCTGTCACTTACTGCTTCCACTGTGAGAAATGAAAAAATGTAATGTGATTATTTTCATGAATACTTACTGAACAGCTAGGATAAGTAGTGCTATTGAAACATTTTATTTACATAATTAAATACTCTGTAATATTTTTAAATTTTATCTTTTTATAGAAACTTTCGGTTTTCCATTGAAATACTTAACAGGCCTCAACTAATATATTTTCAATTTTTATTAGGAGTCTGAAACACTTTGATTCAAAATAATTTTGCAGTATTTCTTGAGAGCTGACTTTAATACTACTTCTATTCTCCTTGCTAGGCTGGACTCTCTGACTGGACTGTGTATCCCATAAAGTTTGATGGGTATGGATTCTTACAGTGTATTTCCCCTTTCATCCACTGGGGAGAAGTAAGTGTGGAGAGGAAACACCCCATGGAATCCCTCTTGAGAGCCCAGAACATAAATAAAAGCATCCAAATTGCATGAGGTCCCATTTTCAAAAGGTTTTATTCATCCCAGTCTTTTTAAGATTCTATTTCCCCCCCCTAGTTTTATTGCAGAACCTGAGTAACTCAATATTCTGTCTTTTTCACCCCTTGATTCCTTAGAAATAATAATTTTTAAAAGAATTTGTTTTGTTGGATTTGGGGTTTACTATTCTCGGTGTAAATCAAATGTGTAGTAGAACTCAACAAAGTGACAACACAGATTAAAAATGTAACAAAAAAAAATAAGCCCTTGTTTCTGTGTTTTCTGTCTCTGAATTTTTCTCAGGATACACATACCATGTACTGCACTTTTTGTCTGGTAGTCCTTGGACAGAAAATACCCTTTCTTAAATTTCACAAGTAGCTTTCTGTGTAAAAAAAGAGCTATGGAATACCTTAGAATACCTGATTCACCTGGGGTTTTTTTCTGCTTCTTTTTAGCAGCCTAAGGTGGAATTATATTTTTCCCATGCAGCAGATTCTCTGCTGCCATTTTTCAATTAGGTTCTAAAAATTGCATTTGTATTTCTGTTCAAAACTACTGAGTTGGATTCATGTTCTTATTATTGTGGTTATAATGACCCTCTCTTTTTCTAATATTTATATGACCACATTTCACAAGTTTAAAATATACAGGAGATGAGACCAGAACTCCACATCTGAAACAGAGATTTAGTGTAGTCATGGCTTTATTTACCCTATAGTGTTCTTTAAACAAATATTTGTCATCTTTTAACAATGGCAAGGTTAACCAGCATAAAACAATAGACAACAATCCCCCTGTGAAATAATATTTGTACTAAGCAACCTATTTTAAAACATTTAGCATTCTTTGATGCTGTTTATGTGACACATTATTCTTTTTCCTGACTGAGCTCACAGAAATGTATTTTCTTCCTTCAATAAATGTGAAAACAAGGTTTATTCAATTGGGAATTTTGATTCTGGGCCATTTTAATCCACTTCTTTGCCCTTCTGTGAAATTATCCTGCTGTGGGGTAGAATTATTTATTGATGTCATGCAGTATTGGATGTATGTATTATATGCTTATTTGAACAGAGGGAAATTTGTGTCCCCAGGAGACTTGAAAGGTAGGTAGGATCCTTCAGTCCAAAAAATTTTTCAAGTTGGTGTGAACGCAAAAAAACCCCCCAAACTCGCTTTCCTGGTTGTGAATGAGAACTGAGGAACAGAAGACAGTGATCCAGAGCTCACCTCATGCCCTGGCTCAGGGAATGCCATGGGAAAAAAAGCAGGCTGTGTATGGCCTATGGTGCTCCTGAGAGCTGCAGGCAGAGTCTGGCCTCTCTTTTAAAGCCTTGTGAAGCACAAAAAATACTATGAACTTGCCAGCCCTGAGATGCTGAGGAGTGAGAAGGAAGAAACGAACCTTACTTGAGCAAGCAAATCCATGGAAGTTGCTCAAAGCACAGGAAGAGGCCCAGCTGTGGGATGCTGATTGGTTTTCTTCCCAGAACCTTTTCCTGATCTCCTTTATGCCTTCAAATTACTGTCCCAATCACTATGCTCCACTTGTCTCCAAACTCTATGAGAAGCCAGAGGAGATGTCTTAAGATATTCCACTTAAATACATGCGTTCAGAAATGATAAGATGTAGAAAATAATCTATGAATACTCAGAAATAACTAGGAAGTTAAATTTTTATTCACTTCCTTTATTCTTCCTAATATTTCAAGAGCTTCTAGAAGAAAGAATGAATCTAGACTAGTCCCAAAATTGTGACCACTAACTTTATGTTCTCCTTTTTAAGTATATCTAGGAACTCAACATTATGATTTGAGAAATTGTCAAAGCATTTTTCATTTGCTAGATCAAAGCTTATTTTCTATAAATTTCACAAAGTAGTGTTTTGTGTAAGTGCACTTGGTGTGGGCTATCCTGAGGATGTTTGAAGTTCTCCTGTATTCCTTTCAGAAGGGATAAGGTTGAGTATCCTGCACTGCAGCGGGAGTGAGGTGGAAGTGGAGAAAGAATATGCCCCCTGAAAGGCACGGCATTCCAGGGTTTAATACCTATTCTGTTGCAGGGCCAGAGTGAGTGGTGTTACAAAGTGTCTATGCCTGAAGAGCTATCATAGGAATTGGGTTTCCAGGGAATTGAGTATTGGGAATATATCCCAAAGTGGAAATGGCTAAAGGTAGCTGGTACAGGGTCAGCCAAGCTCAGGTTGAGGCCTTGTTACAAGTACACAAAGCGAAATAAAGTTCAAATACTTGTCAGTAACAAAGTCTGAGTGGGCTGTTACTCCAAGAGGGAAAGCAGTGAGCTGCTCTCACAAGGAAGTCAGACATTAAGGCATTAAATTACAACTTCTGTGCTTTGGAAAAGGAGCAGTGGGTGACTAAGGCTTCCCCTTTTTTATGTTATCTTCTCCTTTTTCATAGAAGACATTTTTAAAAGCAATTTGATTCAACATTTGTAAATGGGTGAAGCACAGCTTGTTAAACAGCCAGCATTAATTTCCTGATATGTCTGGCTTAGAAATGAGACTTGAGCTCAAGCTTATTAATGACACAGAGACCTTGAACTGCTTCATTATTGCTAATGAAGACCTGGCAGAGGGGTTAAATTTAGATCTAAAGTAAGCCTCTGGGAAGAAACTAGATGGGTTTCTTTAGTACATGTCATAAGAGATCAAGAAATGTTTGATTTTGTTTTGTTTTGTTTTGTTTTCCTTTAAATGCCATTTTCATCATATTTTATCTAGTTTTCTTCCATAAACTCTTCAAAAATGGGGAGATGGTTTTTGTGCTTTCACACAGTGTTCTTTTTGTCTCTGATAATATGTTCACAGAGCTTTTCAATGAAGGGAAAAGCATTTTAGACATATAAATCCCCAAATCCTACATTACTGTCCTATACATAACTTGCCTTCTAACTTGTGCAACTTCAGACTTCAGACTTGAGTGATAAATGCCATAAGCATAAATTTCAGGACTAGTGTTTTTGATGCCAGGAGTTGAGCATATTTTAAGTTGTGAATCCGGAATCATAGCAAGGTATTACAAGGAACGTTTTTTAGCTCATAAAATGTACTGATTCTGAAACTGAATAAAAAGAGTGTGTTTGTACTGCTTTTTGAAATGGTAGAATTGAATTTGTGAAATGGTGTAAAGTACAACAGCTGGAGGATCTCTACTCCATCCCAGCAAAAGCTGACCATTCTGAAAGATTTAAAAAGTGCTGTGAATTTATGAATACACTTCTACCAATCAGTTTAATAATATGTTTTTAGGTCCATTTCTTAAATAAGGAAGCAGGATGAGACAAGGCAGATCTTTAACCAAAACTATTGGACAGATCAGTGATGGATTTAAAAATAACCTTTTGACCAAGAAAGCCAGCAGGGAGGGTGTGCTAAACAACTGTCTTTATACTTGGTATAGGCTTTCTTCTTGACAATGGAGCAGCCTTTGTTTCTTGAGGACATACAAACCTCTGTAATACACAATTGTAAATACACATTTGTAAGTCTATTCCTCAGTTACTTGTTTACCTGAAGTTTGCAGCTTACAGAATCTCTGGAAATATTCAGAAAAAGCAGAACAGGACAGGGAAAAGGGATAATAAGGAGGGAAAGAGGAAGAGAAGAGCAGCTGATCTTTGAAAAAGGTGTAGGAATATCAGTAGCACAAACATGAGGACTGGGAGAGTGGCAGGTAAGACTGAGAAAGAACAAGAGGTAGTGTGATTTGCAAGAGTGGAGACAGGATAAGTCATATCAATATCCTGAGGTGCTTGTTAGGGAAGGTATAAATTCTATGTGTTGAAAATTGGGGTTTACAATCAGGAATATGCAGATACTTGCTGCAGAGAAAACAAAATAGTTAATTCTATTGTGCTTGGCCCTCATGAGAGCTGTGGGGAGCACTTGGCATAACTTAGGCTGTCAGTTTTTACGACAGGTTTATTCAAACTGAATCAGGTGTACAGAAGAGCCATTCATGGATGGCTTATCATATCAGAGAACACTTAAAATATTTGGTTTGTTTAGGCTGGATAAATAAAGGCTAAGATAAGATATGTTTGCTACCAAAATATATGTCAAGAGAATAAACTACAGAAACCAGAGAAGTAAAATACTATATAAGCTAAAGGTCAATATTAGCAGAGTCACCAGAGGTCATGAATAAGTTTAGGCAGAGAAAAAAAGTGAGAATCTCTGATGTGGTTTTCTACAGCACCTGGAGTGTAGAATGAAAGATTTCAAGTATTGTATGCACCCTATCCTCAGCTGAGTCTCAAACTGTGAGAAGATGGGTAGCGTACCTTGACAAGGCATCCTTCTTTTGAAAGGTGTGAGTCCATGATGCAATTTAGTTTCAGCCCATCATTAAAACAAAGGCTTCTGTCCTTAGTTTACTTTGAGAGAGTTGTGTAAACAATGTCCTCTGATTCAGAAGTAAGTTTCCTGATGTGAAAAATTTCAAATATCTGAGAAATTTACTCACTCCTAAATGAAGCAGAATTTCTACATTTTTATTTTTTTTTTGCTTTTAATCAAAAGGCAGAACGAAGTGTGATTCATTTAGAAAAGGTGAATGGGTGACTGCATAAGTTTTACAAAGCTGGAGTAAGCAACCCCAGGGAGCTCAGTAGTGGTGTGGTTCCAAACCACACCTCGCTGTTGTGCTTATAGGAAGAGGCTGTGTCGAAGTGCAGAGGGAGGATCCCAGCAGCACTCATCGCTCTCTGGGCTTTAGCATTTTATGTTAACAGCCTGATTTGGAAAACTGAGGAAACCCAACCATCTTAGATGTGCACGAAGGCTCTGGAAGTGTTTTCAGGCCACCAGCAGTTGCCTAGGGAGTCAGTCACCTTGCTGCTCTCACTTGACAGATGTAGTTTAATAATTAATTTGTGTCTGGAGGAGATATTACTTCTCTAGCTTGTCTAAGCCTGAACAAGGAATTTGCTGACTCAGGTGTACATTAGGGGCATAAACTTCATTATTGCTAATGAAGTTAGAGAAATATTGCCAGGAGACTTTGCTTTTTTTTGCAAGAGGTAATGCATCTGAAGGGTTGTTGAGTAGCTGTGCTGTATAGTTTATTTCCTGGATATTGTACCTATGACACAAAGCTCAGGTAGATCCTCAGTTTTGAAGTGTTAGAAGGAAAACTGTTACCTCAGCTGCTGCTAGAAATGGAGAATGTTGAGTATTGTTAACAGGTTGTTTATCCTGATGAGGCAAATATTCTTTCCAATTTTATTTTCATTGTATAAAATTCCTTATTTCCTGTAGGCTATGGAAATATCTTGTCATGTTCCAGATTTTTCTGACAGTCTCATTTACTTCCAGAAATGGTGGGGGGAAAAAAATTGTTTTGGTTTGGTTTTTTAAGAGAGTCAGATCATCATTTGTTTTCTGCCCCTGAACAACCTGTAAAAGTGATTCCTTGGCCTAAAAAAGGCACTTGAAGAAATGGAAAGAACTTACAGAGCAAGCAATGCCAGTTTAAAAGATGTTTAACAAAACGAAAAAAGAAAACTTACAAGTTGATGTGTTTGATTCGAGATTTTATGGAATACTGATTTACTTGAACTTTGTTAACATTTTAACAAGATTAGGATGAACAATTAATGCTTGCTCTGAGGCAGGGCATCAGGTCAAAGAGATGAAATCCCCATTTGTTCTGGAATTTATTTAGCACATGTAGGCTCATGTAAATTCTGGGGACACATCACATCTCAGATACAAAGCCCTGGTAACTGTTGTTTTCTCAGTGCTGTTATTTTTTCTCCCATGGAGCACAAGCTCACTTATTTTTTAATCTGTTTTCTAATCTAATACAGAGAGTTATTTTCACTAGTTCTTTGAAAATACTTGGAAAATCTTCTGCACATTTTTTGTAAGTTTAGACACAAGGAGCCTCATAATGTGCTGTATGTCCCTTAGCCTTGGTGAAATTGCAGCTTGGATGAATTTGATCTTATCAGCCTTGTGGAAAGAGCAGTGGTTTTTGTGATGTGATGAGTGAGATCTGATGGAGGTGGTTTTGACAAATTTATCTTTCAAGTCTTGACTACATTTGTAGTTAGGTTTTTAGTCACTGTGGTGGGAAGAACTGCATTTAACTTTTATCTATGACATAAAGTGATGAGGAAATTTGATATATTATCTTGATTTCATGCTAAAACGTAGGTCTAAGAGTATGTATGTCTTCCCATAAATGAAATAGAAATTCTGCATAACCCAGCATGGATGGTGACCTACATTTCAAACTCTCTATTTTTAATCATGCTATGAAATTTTCCATGTCTCTTTTTAAAAAGAATCTTTGGAATTTCCATCTCTCAAAGTAAAAGAATTTCTGGCTAAGAATATACTCCTTATTCTTTCCCACAATGTTCTTCCAGTTATATTTGAACCTTATCTTGGTTTTAGTGTGCCATGTGAGCAAAGCAGCAGTCTATGTGTTCACAAAGCCAAGTCTGTGTGAGATTATGTAAGACACATGTGCTTCAAGTATCTCCAAACAGAATTCAAAAGTTCTTAAATCCAGCTGTGTGCTACAGTGCTGACTTTGTTTTCTGTGTCCTACAAGTTCCGAGGATAGATTAGTGGAAGTTTGATTCCTTGTCTATTACAGTGTTTTATCCAGACTAGAGCACAAGTTGGAATTCTGAGATATTTGCCTACATTTTTACATGAAGTGGAGTCTCAGGGGAGGTTTGCTGTGTAACTTGAAGCTTGTGTCAGTCTTCTGTTAGAGCAGATGTTTTGAATTTTTTTTTTTTTAGTTTACTACCAGTTACTGTAAACCAAGCTCTCTTTCCTAAACACCATCTGTCATTGCAAAGAAATGAAGGGACATCCCCACTGTAATAAAGGTACAGATTTAATGAAGAGAGTGGGTGATAGAAGCCTCTGTACTGCAACTTTGTTTTCTTTAGAGATGGGAAAGGATGTCAGAGAGAAAAGGCTGAACTTTGGAGAAACCAGTATGAGTCTGAGTTCTCAGCAGTAAGTGCTGGAAGAGATGCCATGGATCCAGCTGTAGGGCATACCCACCACCTACCCAGGGGGCTAAAATCTTGTTTGAGCTTAGACTGAGCCTTAAATGCTGTCCTGGGCTGTATCACAGATGCTGTGCCTGTTTCCAGTCCTGTTCATGAATTACTGTTTGTATTTCCCAGTTTGCCCTTGGATCCAACTTGTTACCTTGCTTTTGCCTGTCAGTCACTGGAGTATTGACAGGACCTGTTGCCATCACTCCCCTCAAGTGCTGCAGGACCGTGTCCTGTGGAACTCGCTGCCCAGCCACTGTTGTGGCCATCCTTGGCTCCCTCCAGCCTTTCCACAGGGAGAGCCCAGCTCTTCCTCCTCCATCCCACTGTCCTTCACAGTCTTTTGTTGATTTTTATAGTGTCAATAATAAAAATACTCAAACGATGAAAATCATCATTCTGGATGTTAAAATCATCCTCAGAAATTGAAATGATCCATTCTAACATGTAAGGGAGATGGAGGGGGAAGCATATACAACTTTGTTCAAGTAATTGTCAAATTTATATGTAGATGCTGCATCTCTGGGATGGTGGCAAAGACACTAACAGTGGATTCTCATTTTGACTTTGTTCTGAGATAAATGTTAATAAAATGTTAGTTTTTATTTTAGCAATGTGTAAAGGTCTCTTTGAATGGCTTTATCTTCTGTATCTTCTGGTCTTTTTTTTTTTTAGGAATAAGCACTGAATGACAGTACTCAGATGGTTGGCTTTTTTCTTAAAAAATCTGAATTCATAGCATTTGGAGGAAAAGTTACTTGCCATTCCGCAACAGTTATTTCCAGAACAATGAGTTGGATCTAAGACTGCTGATTCCTTAAGGTAAACATAGACTTAATTTAAGAAGGTATTGTTCTCAGAGCTTGACAAGTAACAAGGATTTATCAAAATAAGAACTCTGCTTCCCTGTTGGTTATAAAAACCAGTGAAACAAACCTCTACATTATAATTCAACTCTCCTATGATTATCAGGTTGACACTTTATAAAAGAGCTATTGATGTAACCCTCATAAAGAGTACGTTCAAACCCTCTTTGAAATGTAGTGTGACAAATAGTTCAAAATACACTGATGAGCATTACAAGAAAAAGGGTATGTGGCACTTACAGGAAACAATCCATATTATGCAAGACAGTTACTGAAACCAATTAACTTATATGTACTGTGAACAGATGGGATTGTTGTTTCCTAATTCTGTGAGTTGCCTTTAAGAATTCCAGCCTGGACCAAGTCCAAGATACTTTTTTTTTCCAGTCCCTTAGACACAGAAAGGACTGGAGGTCTGAGCATATGCTAAAAACTGTTCTCTTTTGCACTTTTTACTTGTAGTTATTACTGATATTTTCTAACCAGAGGAACTGTGCAATTAAAATCAGATGACAAATAATTTGGCAGCACTGCCAGCTGCTGATGTCATTTCAGAAACATAGTTATCTTTGCTTATGATACCAGAATGGGTTGCTGTGGAAGTTTATTTTCAATCTCAGCCTAGTTCTGAAAAGAAATAGATAGAAAAATAGCTTACAAATATAGATCCAACCTTTTCCTCTTTTTGTCACTGCTTTAGAAGAAACAAAATTATTGCTGAAGTAGGATGTTGCTTATATATTTTTAAACAATGCTGGTGTGTAATGCTGCAAAATGGCAAATACCATGAAGTTAACAATGTGCAATTAGGTAGCAGTCTGTAAAAAACCCCAAAAAACCAAAACCAAACTACTTGGTGATCATAAGACAGGCTATGTTCCACTAGGTCAGATAAGCATATCCACAATTTTGACAACAGTTTCTGAGAATTTCAGTATTTGGAATTTGGGATTACATTCTCAATAGAGGCTTGACTTACTTGGCCAAAGACCATTAAGTCAATTGACTTCTTGCACTGTATTGGAGGTGATGGATTGGTGTGTGTGTGAAGGAAATACTTCAGTCTGAATAAAACTGAGCCATCCTCAAACAATATGACACTTCCAGCTCATCCGACTCTGCATGGAAAACTTAATTCACACTGCATGTAATCACTTAGAGTTCAGTGTTCGCTAATCTTCAACTGAAATCAGTAACTCAGCCTGGACAGGGAGAGATTAGGCCAGTCAGAAACACGTACTGTGACGTTTGCTTTTGTAGACTTTTTGAGAGGTCAGGTAATGGAGACATCAATTAAAGGCAGGATAAACAGCAGGCTTCTTCCAGTGCAGTAGTGCGACTGTTGAATGGTGGATAGGGAGGGGGAACTCCAGGACCAGGGGCTTTTAGCCCTGGACCCTGGAGGGGAACGGTGCTCCCCCCTCCCCCCACCACGCGGTCTCATGGCCACTGCAGAGACCGCACACGGAGACCAACCACGAGGAGGAGGCAAGAGAGAGATTTATTGTTGGGGTGGTTACATATATAGGTTTCAGGAGCATCCAGAAAGTAGCCAATGACAAACTCAGAGGGTCAAACCCACCAACGACAGCAAAGGTTAACAAGGCCAATGAGAGAACTTCAACTTATCTCTTAGAACATTCCTAAAGTAGAGATAAGACTGAGGAGCCTGGGAAGAAGAAGGTACATTAACAAAAACAATTACAAAGCCATCTTGGAAATATGTTCACTTTAACATTAAAAACCTCTGTTTCCCATATACACTGCAAGTGTATTACAACACGGTAGAGTTTTCATTTCTTCAATGGGAGCATGAATTTAGCTTCAGAGCAAGCTGCCAAATCACTGATTTTGTTTATATCTGATAGAATACAGACATGGCCAGTGAAAACTTCATTGCTCAGACTGGTTTCCTAGAAAGCAGAGTGTAGATTTTGAGTGAAAACATCAGTGTTCAAACTTGCTTTACAGAAAGCAATGGGGATTTTTTCAACCTCAGTAATTTTCCAGTGTTTGTTCCAATTATTTCAACATGACTTCAACATTCAGAATGAAAGTTTTTTGTGGGGGATGTATATGTGAAGGAAATACTTGTTTGAAAAAACTGAGCAAACCTCAAACAAAGTGTCACTTCCAGCTCCTCAGGCTCCAATAGAACCTAAGCATTCTATCTCCTGAATGTCTTTCTCAGTGATGATAATTTCTATGGTAGGGAGAAACTACAATATTTATCCACTGCCCTCTATTACCTGGGCTGTTTCATGTAAATATCCTTTTTTTTCTCCACTGTCTTAAAATCCAATAGACTTGATGAATATCATGGTTTCATCTTTCTCATATGTGGTTTTGTTGTGTGGATATTTTTTGTTGTGAGGATATTTTTGTTCCCAGCTATGTTTTCATAGGCCCCAAACAATGATGCCCTAAGTAGTTAGAGGTGCTATCATTGAAGCTGTTGTTTAACAGGTAAAGTGTGTGCTGAATCAGAACACTTGGTGAGAAATGGTCTGGCAGTGAGTTTGTCCCAAAACTAGGAATTAGGTTTCTCTGATTCCGAGGGCTGGTAATGGAAATGAAGAGGAAATAAATACTTGAGGCCTTTATGGGGTTGTGTTCTGTTCAGCAACAGATGTGGTCATTTGGCTGTAGCTCAGAAGATTTACAGGCATCTTAATAGAAAAGTGAGCCAAAAGGCAACACACTCTGGTAGCTGATGGTGATTTCTTACATTGCATTTGATGCCGAACAATTATTTTGCAAGAAGGCATTGCCAGCTGTGAGACAGATGGAGCCACATATGTTTCCACACCCAAGAGAAAGGTTTGTGTACAGAATTACAGTCAGGAATAAGGCTGAGGGAATGATATCAAAGGTTATTCATACAGAGATGTATGAAGATAAACTCACTTGCGCTGTATGGATTGGTTATTTTTGTGTTAACTTTCTGTGACAGCAGTGGGACATGTTCCTGCATAGCACCACTCCAGAGACTGGCTGCTTGCTTTGTTGCCATCTAAAGTTTCCCATATGTGCACTATCACCCCACATAAAGTATGGGGTAGCTCTTCAGCTTTTAATCATGGATGACTGGTGCATGTCCCAGGAGAGAAACAAGGCCTGCAGTCTTCATGTTATATATGAGGGCAAAGAGGCACTGTGGGAAATTCCAGAATCTGGGGCAATACTACTGTGATTCTTGTTAGAGCTTTCATTATACCAAACAATGTGCCATCGTCTTAACTAACATGAACCTGAGCTACCTTTCTGCCTGTCCTAACATGCTGGTGAGATGCTAACCAATCTATACTCAGTTAGAAGGACCTATGTGCCGCAAAAATCTTGCTCAGCAGCTTAACACAAGGGTCTTTAAAAGCAGAGGCACCATCAGTCAAGTATGATGACATTCACCACAATTGGTTGTCATTAGCACCATTAGTACTCCAGACTGATGAGAGATTTTCAAATCACCAGCAGAATACCCAGTTACTCCGCTTCTATTACTGAGAAGGTGTTCAAGAAACAAGGCCAAAATTGTTTTTTTACAACACTGTGGGAGCAGTTCATTGAGGACATCAGGGAATGCCTCTAGAGGTAAATGTTGCTTCTCAGTAAAAGTGCTTCAGGCTAACAGGTTGGAATGATAGTCCTAATGCTGCCAAATAGTTAAGATGAACTTCAGAAGGAAATGAGTGATAACCTTTGAAATTATTAAATTATCACCCAAAAATGCATTTGGCATTTATATATGAAATATACTTATGGCAAAATATGTGAAATACCTGCCATAAAGCAGTTTAGCTGAGCTATCCACTACAGGATCAATCCTGCAGGACAAGACTTTGTGTCTGGTATTAATGAAAGCTTCTTGCTCTGACAGGAACCACAATACAGAATATTTGAAAGCTATAGCTGGTTCAAGACAGACTGCAGTGGCTGCCATAACCATTTCCTATTATTTTCAGAAGCTGTAACACACACACACAAAAAAGAGAACATGATAGTGAGAATTAGATGCAGGGAGTGTAACCAGTGAACTTTCAGTTTTGGCATATTGATGAGCTAAGTTAATAGATCTTATAAAAGAGGAGGACAGCTTTTAAGTGGTTCTAAATTTCCTAAGATTTCAGGGAGAAGTGTAACAGCCAAGCTCAGGCCTGACACATTGCCTGTTCTCCTTTCTTGATGTTTACTTTCAGATAAAACCAGCTGGATTCAGAATAATGGGTCAATGCTGAGTGCTTCCATGACCTGGAATTGGAGCAGTTATAATTGACAATAGTTCCCTTTCTTCTATTTGTCTTGATAAACAAATTCCTTTTCCTTTCAGTGATGTTTTCAGCTTCTCTAGGTATGCTGCTTTCATCAGTATCAGTGGCTGTTTGTCTGCTGGAGCCCTTTGGACTCTGCACTACTCCTATTCACATGATGCTCTCACATTCCTCCTGGAGACTAAAATGCATGTTCATGCTGCTGGAGAGTGGAAATTTACTGATTGTACAGAGCTTGGCAGAAGCTCCTGTTCCAGCCTCCTGACAGGAGCAAAGAGACAAGCTGCATTTCTGTAAGTGCTAAGCCAATAAAAGCCTCTGCACTGATGTTTCTTCTCTTCCTGTCTGTCCCTTTCTCCATTCTGCTGATAAGTTCAAAGCAAGAAAGGTTCTTTTTTCTGTGCCCTGTCAGTGATGGAAGCAAGGTTTGCAGTGAATGAAGTCCCATTTCTGCCAGAGCCCTGTCAGTGGAGCTGCCTACAGCAAGTGTTCAGATTATGTTTAATGTCTGATACATCTGTCTATTTTAACATATAATAGCAGAAGATGGAAATGTTCCTTTGGAGTCTCCAGATGAATTAGCAATACAAACTGGCTTTCTGGTGCTTGGAGCATTGTCTACACTCCTTTTAACTCTTTATTAGCCACAATCCAGACCACAGAGAAAACTGCAGTGAAACTCTGAAGTGGCTGCTCTTTACTGTTACAGTTCCATAACTTCATGAATTTATGTCTTTATTGTAGCATAAATGTACTTAAAGCCATTTCCTGTAGTGGAAGTAGACACCTGTGAATTGGAAGAGCACATCAATGTGTGACTATATTGAAAGAGAACAGCTCAGTGCATAGGATTTTTTTCCCCATTTTCCTTTTTAAAATATCCCAACTAGTAAGCTTTAAGAAAGTGGTTCAAGCACATCTGCTGACCCCAAAGCCATAACTATGCAGATGCTTTAGTGGAAGGCTTGGTGAGTTACTCCTGAGGGTGCAGAGTAAAGACAGCCTGTTTCTACCTTTCCTTCCATTGCTTGAAGTCCTTTTCATGAAGTTCTATAAAACATGCATTTTGAATGAGTCGTATTATGGGCATTTACAGTCAGACCTGCAGATTGATTAATGATCAGCATTAAAGGCATGTCTCCAAATTTTCAATATCCAAGACTAGCTTTTCAACTGGGTTGTGATAAACTTTTTTTCAGATATGCATTTGCGTCCAGTATGCCTGAATTTATGGTATATCTAAACCTAGCACAACAAAGTCTTAGTAGTCTATAATTGTGCTATTAAAACTGCCAGCCAGATAGCTAGAAATTTAAGTCTAAAGGCAGATATTATAATTCTTACAGAATGGTAAGGAATGATAAAGAGCTGTTTGAGTTTGGCTAAGTTGTAGTGCAGTACTGAGTGTAAATACACTGTCAATAGATCTCTGGTGAATATAAATGCCAAGGGAGAGGAGGATTAGTGCTGTACCATTAGTTATGACGAAATGTACCATGAAGAATGTGAAAAACTATTTTTGTTATCAGCAAAATCCATAAGGCTTAGTTTCAGTTAAAAGGTTCTGCTTTCCTAAGAAATTTAAAACCCTATTGAGCAGAGGGAACCAGCTTGCAATTCCAAATAGATGAGACGGATGAGCTAAGACTTTTCCCCTCCCTATCTGTCTGTTCTCCTCCTTGGCTGCTGACTGTGGCTGTGCTGTGACTCACCAGCTGTTCTGCACGAGGAGGATTTGGCCTGGAAGTGAGTGTGGGACAGGTGAGTGGTTGGAGCCTCTGTCCCCACACTCATCAGTCTGTTCCTTCCATGAGCTGGTGGCAGAGTGCACAGCAACATGAGAACAGTCACTGCCTTGTTCTGCTGGACTTACAGTTCAATCCTGTATTCGGAGAAAGAAGGTCCAAACTTAGGTTTTTCAGCAGGACATTGATAAAACATTGATTTGTTACAGATTTTTTCCCCCACCCTTGCTGCTTTCCCTTATCCTGTCTACATACAGTCACTGCCATGATGGCACAGTGCATTTTTTATTATTGTCTGTGCTGCATCACTTTTCTAAAAGGTAGTTTTCCTCTGCTTGTACTACTTCTAATGATAACCCGCAACCTTTATAGACTGTAGTAATTTCTAAGTGACAGAATTGCCAGAACATGCAATGATGAAGAGGCAGCTTAGCTAAAGTTGGATGGCCTCTGGTTACTGCCTCTGTAGCACAAAGAGAGAGAAAATGCCAAGTAGTGAAGGGACAGAAAGTCAGACAGTTTGAAGCCCAAGATGCTGTGTTGTTGCTTGAGGGTTTTTTTAATGAGCACTGAGTACTCTCATGTTTTTTTCAGTGGCTTATTTTCTTGATGGTAAATGATCCATGCATTGTTTGCTTTTTAAGAGAGAAAATAATGGAAAGCAGTGAGAGAATTTACAAATTTTAAAACAGAGAGAACTTGTTTTATGGAGCTGTGACCATAGCCAATATGAGAGATTATATAAAAAAGTGTTTTCTTTAGCTGACAATACTGAGAACAACTAAAACTCAGAGAAAACAGAGAGCTCTTCAATGCAATCGGTAGAGAGAGACCTTGTTTTGCTTAGCTTTAATTTCAAGATCAAAAAGACATTTATGGAGAACTATAATGCTATGGAGGCAGTTGTTTGAACTTTGGGTTTGCTAACCCTAACAGCTGCTCATATCCTTGAGAGGAAAATCCTTGGTAGCAGTACTAAACAAGCCCACTGCTTTCATCTGCACTGGGAAAAGCTTTGCTGAAAATATCACTGCTGGGAATAAAAGAGGAAAGAATTGTTGTAGGATCTGCCTAGAAAAATCACAGAGGTGAAGAAAGAAGTGTTCTGAGTCTGATAAGTATAAAGTTAAGACTGAGCACTTGAAGTTGATTGCCCTGTGGTTGTGTGAGTTCCTGTAAGAGTTGGACTGCATGTTTGTGTAAAGCTTGTACTTCACTCTGAGGTTAGATGGCATGTTTCTGAACTGGAGATGTATCTTTGAGGTTATCTAGGAAAAGCACATAGATGTTATGGGAAAAAAATCAGTTTTACAAAAAACTGCAACATGGGAATTAAGAAGTCCTAGTTTAGGCCAAAGGTAAATTTGAAGTCATATTGTAGTCTTCCCCTCCTTTTATGTTCTGCCCCTGTCTGACCTGTGACAGCTCTGAAGAAAATTGCTGTGTTGACAACTCCTGATAGGCAAAGCAGAACTTGTACTGGAAACATTCCTCTTCAGGCAGTTATCAAAGTCCTTGCAGCTTCCCATCAAAGCAAGCAAATACACAACAACACAAATTGAATGTGGTTGTTGATCCTGAGTGCTTAAATACCAACCAGCATAGAAACACTGACATTACTGCTTTAGCTGATTCTCGATGTTATTAAATATTAATGTACTTTTCCCACCCTTCACCTGACTTTTCTTCCATCTTGCTTTTGAGTTACTCTTTGCCAGTCTTTGAACTGTGCTTCCCAACTCCCTTTGAACCCAGTTTCAGCTGGAAGCAGGCCTAACCTGTGGTAAAAAGGGCCTAAAACTACTTTGTTGTAGCAGAGATGTATCTGACTAGAAGCAGACAGGGATGTGCTTTATTGAGTGTTTCAAACTGCCTTCCAGCGGGGCAGAGCTGAAAACTGGAGCCCTTTTAAAAGCAGTAACGCAATTAGGTGTTGTATAAGTTCTTTAAAAATTATTTAATGAAAACCAGCCAATTGCGTTGTTAACAGAAGTGCTGGGGAAGGCAATGTAGAACCCCAAGGTGACATATTTCAAGACTCCTCAGCACTGGAGTGAGTAAAACAATCAGAAGCACTGCAACATCTGAGATTGGTGTATAAAGCCCTTATTGAGTAGACAGCTACAAAAGCATTGTAGCACAACCCTTGAACTACTAAATATGCACTGGGTGAGTAAACATTTACTACTACTACGATATTGCTACTACTACCACCACTAAGCAGATCTTATCTTGAGGGTCTAGCAATGTGGCTTTTGAAAAGTTGCTACTTTTTTCGGCTGATGGCTAAATATGTGGATAGTCACAAGTTATTTGACAGAATATTTTGAGATCTGAGACATAATGCACATTCAATTCTTTAAAAACAGTAATTTCATCTATCTGTTATCTTTGCTCCAGAAAAAATCCCTTTGACAGGGCTTGAAAACTGTGCTCTCTGAAGTCCATGTAGTCAATAGGCTTGTTTCTGCTGACTTCATGGGGCTTTGATATCAGAGTATATATGAAAAGGAATTTGTGTATTTCATAAGCATTAGGTACAGAATTCTCTCTACAAGAAATTGGAAGAAATACACACCCTCTGTTACTCTAACAGAGTAGTTTTTACGTAAAGATGGAAACAGGCATTTTTTTTAAATAATCCCACAGTTCATTTCTAATATTAGTAACAAATTATATAAGCCCTGTTTTGTGAGTCATAAAGAAATCTGGATCAGAGATGTCCTTTTCCAAATGATGGCTGCTTGGTAAGCTTCCATTCATGTGTTATTCATGTTCTGTGGAGATTTTGGCTCAAAAAATGTAAGCCTAATATCAGAATAGTTAGAATCTATCCGAATAGAATATCAGAAAGATTTAGTAGTGGTTGGGATGAGATGAAACATATAGCAAGAAAAAAAAAAAATGACAAACTAATGATGTGCAGGGATGCTTTTCTGAAGCCTAGGGCTAGTTGGTATTCCCAGGGGTTGAAGTGCTGACCCTACTCTAGTCCCAAGCAACGATCCCACTGTTTGGCTTGTCTTTGTCCCAGCACAGCAGCGAGCAAAACAACAGCAGCAGGATTACTGCATCCTAACGATGAGGTGTGCTGGCACAGAGTCTGGGGTAGCTGTCTGTAATACTGTCTGCCAGGCTGCCTAAGCCTTACACACCCAAGCAGCTGTAGTCATTCACCTGTTTAATTAAACCAGAGCTCATTTTCTCAAATGCTTCTCAACTGTAAGAGTTAAAACGTGCAAGGCAAGACAGAGAATAAGGACCATGGAGAAGGACCACTTTACCAATTACGATTATTTGAGACATTAGAAAGAAAAACCAAAAGGCAGTTCATAAGCTAGGAATACTTCAGACAAACACACAGTTTAGGCTAGATGTCTACAAGGTTTTCTCTTTCTCTGCTTCTTTTGCCTCTGTAGGTGAAATGTGGTTGCAAATATCCCCTCATGATGTGGGATGGCACATGATGCAGCCAGCAGTCTGTCAGTTAGGCCGGTTGTAACTTCAGTGGCTATTCTGATCTCTTCCTTTATCACGTCATTCCACCTGGAAAGTCTGTAGGATATCTCTGTGGGCATGGAGGGATTCTGCTTTCTCAGAGAAGAAAATATGTTTAGTTTTTGGACAAGTTGTCTTTTCACTTGCTCTGATCAGCAAGTGTCCTTCCAGAATAAAGACAGTGGCATAAATGGGGATAGTAAAAACAACTACCAAGATCTGGACTTTGAAACAAACAATGTGTGCAAACTTGATCCTTTCAACTTGCTTCACAAATTTCCTGTGTTCCCAGATGCTGAGGTTGTGATGTTCAGCTGGCCTGGTACTGAAGTTGGCCTCACAGTTACAGTGCCACACCAGAGTGGCCAGTGTGCACTTAGCAGCCATTGCAGTGATGCTCATTTAAATGACTTGCCTAATTCAGGTGTGATGCCCTGTTCTGTGAAACACTTTCATTCCAGAGTAGGACCAGCAGTGGTAGAGAAAGCTAACACATTAGTTAACAAACCGCACAAATGAAACAACACCCAAATTTTTACTTTTTCAATATTGTCTTATCTGTTTTATAACACAACTTTAAATTAATGGAGGATAGTTTGTGACCCACATACTCAGCTGTTGCAGACTTCTAGTAACTGTGGAAGCCATGCCCAGTTCACAGTGCTGAATTTGGCCTACTCATATTATTCATAGCTGTGCATTTTAATGTGGGTACCCTTGAGGGGGAGTTAAAAATTGAGCCACTAAAATTAATCCAGTTAGGAGGATGAACAGTCAAAAAGGCAGTATAATTTTATGAGTGATCCTATGGGACCTGTAAGCTCAGGGTAATTGGATTTCATATTTCACTTCTTGCACCTGAGCTGTTGCCTAAGGGAGAGCAGAATCTCTTCTGGTGTTCATAAATCTAGTCCTGGCTGGAGAATCTCTGGACAATTCACTTGACAACTATGCTGTATTTTGTTTTCCTGCTTCATTGATACAAACCCTGACACCTTACAGATATTTTAATTTACTGCAGCCACCACTTTTAAATCAAGAAAATCAGTTATGTGACCTTCAGAAGTAAGGAGGCCTATCTTAGATCTCAAACTTTTCTGTATTTTTTTTTCCAAAAGTAAAACAGATGTGTCTTTAAGAAAGGTCATAAATTTAGCAGAACAATTCCTTTCTGTGAAGAATGTTCATCAGTGAAGGGTTTACCCCAGCTCTAAGGAAAACCATTCATTTGGGTGCAGTGAGGAAGAACAGAAAGAGAAGCTGGTAGTGCTTCAAGCACTGAGAAAAGCATTGAGAAAGTCTTGGAGCTGGATCTCACTTGCCTATACAGTATCCACTTCTGTGCAGGTGAATCTTTCATTTCTTCTATTCAGTGTCTTGAAAGCAGAGTCAGATTTCCTCAAATTTGCAGACATATTTATTATGCATATTCTAGAGAAAGCAAGAGCAAGTCTGTTCAAAATCAAATCAGTGACACTCAGTATCACTCTCGTGGGAGTGGTTTTCAGCTCAATCAGTTGTATTCTTCTGCCCTTTTTTTCACCTGAGTAATTAATATTAGATACTGTAACTTATTTGAAAATAAAGGAAAGGGACACTGTTGGTTAAGGGGAAATAAATCACTTTACTCCATTATTTCATTATCTTCTTATTAAGGTAGAGTTGCTTATCTGCATTAGAAAAAAACAGTCTAAGATTTCTCTTTATTTTGAATGTTTGGAAGCATTGTGTATAGACAACTTCCATTTATTTTGCTTGGATTCTCCACAGAGAAACATAGAGGAAGCAATGTTTGAGGCATGTACTCCCAGAAGAGAAAATATTTTCAGGGAGACTGAATGGGAAGAGTTTTAGAACTTCCTGACCTTTTTAACTGATTTAAGTTAATAAGATGTAATTTTCATGAAGCAACTACACTACTTTGAATCAATCACAAGCAGACAGTTGTCACGTACTACTGAAGATAAACTATGTTATGGAAAACGCAAAAACCAAACAGGACAGGGAAAGGGAAGGAATTTAGCAAAATTAAAGTCAATCCTATGCTTGTGGATTTATCAAGTAAAGTAGTAAACAATCCCACCTGCTTTGTTACAGAACAGAGGACAATGGCACTGGTTGCAAAAACTGCACATGAACAATGTAGCTCTAAGAAATTATGCACATCTAGGAAATGGTACCACACATCCTTCTGACCTCTTCAGTTTTACTTTTTCTCAATGTATTTGTGCCTTTGGGATGGAGAGACCATAACTGCATGCTGTACTTAAGATGTGGGCAAAGCAAGGATTTATTTGGCAGCAAAACGATACTTTTCAAAATGTTATTTCTCTTTATATTCACTCAGATATCAGAATCCTAGAAAAAAACCCAGATGTTCACACAGCTTTATTTCCTCTGATTCAGATATAGGAAGCAAAAAAGCATTTAAAGACTTACTCAGATTGAATTAGGCAGGAGTTATGCCTCATGTATTGTAGGGCCTTACATCAGTACTTGGCAATAGCAGATGAGTTGTTGCTGCACTTAAAGTGACTGGTTCCTTATGAGTGCCACTGGTGAGATACATTCTCTACCTCACTATTTCCCAGCAGGACAGTCCCCCTGATGAGGTATCTGGAAGATAATAGATGTTTTTTTGGTGAAAGTATCCTACATAAACAGGACATCTAGCTTTATGGCTGTTTTGTGGTATTGAAGCAGCACCCAGCACTCTGTGTAAAGAACAGGACCCTGCACCACTAAAACTGCAAGTCTTCTCTGTTTGCACAGTCTGTCTCGATGGAGCTGTGCATCAATTATCTCTCTGATCTAGGTATGAGTAATACACTAGAAAGGAGCTTAGTACCAGCAGTCCCTAAGAAATCTGTCAGTGAATTATAAAAACAAGTGTTTAATTAAAAGATTCACTCAGTCTCATGGCAAGAGAAGCTCAAAGTAGGACACCTGAACAAGCAAGAACTCATTAAGACCAGCTTGTTCAGAGCACCACTCACAAAAGCGCTGGTAAGGGAATTATCCTAACAACACTGCTTTGTAAAGAGAAGTAAATCCCATTTGTTCTTATCAATGCAGGGCCTGTTATTTAGCAAATTCTGAAAATTCTTCAATCCTTTCACAGGAGTAACATACATCTCCTTATCCCAGATGTGTTCTCCTTTATCACTACTACAAGAAACAATTTAAATGGAAAACTTTACTAAATTGGACTAAACAGGAGTTATCTCAATCCAGTCCTCTTCCATGCACTGCCCACACCTACAACTTCATTGTAACTGATCATTCTAACTCACTCTTACACAGGCTGACTGCCCAGTGAAGATACGAAGGGGCATCTGTAGCAGTTCCAGGCCGCTTTCCCTTGAGAAGACATCAATGCATACCTCTGTTCAATTAAGTCTTGCTTCACATCCTAATTCTTGATACAAATCTGGAAGATCAATCATTGCTTCCCTTCCTACTTTCCAAAGATACTGGTTCCATATGATTACATTAATTGTGGGTAACAATCTTTCAGGGTTTCAGCTACATCTCCTTTCTGCCTACCCAGATTCCAGTAAGGATCCCACAATTACATACCAGTGATTTTCTGAGAGTTTCAGCAGCAACATTTCCTCTGAAAAGGCATTGAAAATTTTACTTGAAAAACTCATGGGACCATTTGACAGAGTAAAAACTGGTAAATGTTTCCTTATCTTTTACTCTAAGATAGTCCTTCCATGACTCCTGTACACACATTTTTCACTCTTATGTATTTACAGTTCTTCTGTTACATTTTAAGATGCTAAACATTTATGTTAGAATTCTTCCTTCTTTTTTTTCAATATTTAGGATGGAGAAAGGAGAAAAATTGCTCTTAATCTGCAGCTCTGGATTTACTTTTACATGTTCTAAGTCTCTGTAGAACTCCATGTGTGGACAAAGACAAACTAAAAGCATAAATAATGTCTAAAATCCTTGTACTGTTTTCACAATGATTACAGAAGAGGAACAAAGAAACAATTCAGTGAGGACTCAAGCCTAAAGATAATGATAAATATTTTAGGTAGCACTGGAGGAAAAATTTCCAGGATAGGTGATAAGTATTGAGTTACTAATCACCACTGATTTCGCACTACTTCACTTCTATCCATAAGTATTTATTGGCCTATCTTCATCTGGGGAGAACTCTTTGAAGTGAAAATATAGGTGAATTTACATTTCACTTTCTGATACTGCCAAAATGCCACACATTAATGCTAGTTGCAGTGGATGCAATTTGTCTCCTGAAAATTTGATTTGGAACATGAACAAGTTTATCCAGATCTCAATACCAGCACCAAATTTTGCTACTCTGATTTTCAATGTTTGAAACTGTTGTTTCAGTGGTTTTAGTTCCCTCCTTCATTTAACAGCACTAGAAACTCTTAAGAGAATGGACCATTTAAATATCCCAAGTGAGATGTGCATAAGATCACTACTTTTAATTATCTCAGCAAATTTTCTTGAAGTGGCCAACTGCTTACCAAACCCTGACAGTTTTCCTGTGATGCAAATTAAAAACCTGCTTTACAGTCTGGTGAACTGAAGCATGACAAACTAAACCAAGGCCAAAGTAAACCACAGCCAGGAATAAACCAAGTCTAGAAAGAACGTTATGTTTAAACTGCATAAACAAATTCTAGAAATCTGGACTCCCAGTCTGCCTGTCTGCTTATTTCTTGAACACACTTGCTTTTACTCCATTAGGCTCCTTCAGTGACAATATTTGCAGCAATAGCAAATTGGAGTGGTGTGAATTCACTTCAGGCCAGCAGAATTAAGGGCAAGAAGCGAACTCCTCAGAGGTTCAGTGTGTCATGGTGAGCAGGGTGACTTCAGCCCACTTCTCACACACTTTGTGTGCCTTTAAAAAACCCTGGACTGGCCTAGAAAGGTCTGTGGCCTTTGGGGAGATTATGTGAGATGAGCTCCTGCTATTCCCTTTCTCTTTTGAGTTACTTGTAAAAGGATTGAGAACATTCCGGCCTTCAGCATGAGATGTTGTCTGAACATTATTCACTGCATATGCGTTTATTAAAAACTTAATTTAAATCTTGCTTTTAGGTAGGCTGATGCTTTTGCACCTATCTCTTGTGAACTATGCAATATATCTTGTATGTACACAGCTGGTGGATGGATACAGATGTCATATATTTTCTTTCTCTTGTTGTAGGTACTAAACTTTCACTGAAAGGGTATGTTTCCTCAAAACCAGTGGTGTGTGCATGGGAAGCAGAGAGTTATAAAAAAGGCCAATTTTATTTTGTAGAAGAAGTGGAATCCCAACATCTAATTGTTTAGATCCTTTATTGTATCAATTTATTGTAATTAGGATAGCCAGATGTTTTAGGTATAAGAGGTTTACAGCATTTTGCTATACCTGCATCTATAAATATGACTATGTATTTAAAGCTTCTCTTACATGAATTCAAAAAGCCAACCTGTTTAAAAATTAGATGACAATTTTGCAAAAATTTTATCTTTTGCCTTCAGGAGTTATTGCTGAACGTATAAAATGATCTTCCTTACTCTACAACATGGTAGGTACCTCTGTTAAAAGTACTTGGAATCCTGGCTGGCTTGTGAATGGTTTAGAAATCATGACCACTTTTATCACCTTGATGGGAAAGAGAGACAACCAAGTGTTTTGGCTGCAGACCTTGTTCCTGGTCAGGTTATCACTTACCTTCAGACTGCTCTGGCAAGCTCTCAGCCCCACTGATGTTTTCAACAAAATGCTCTCACGGGTCACTGAAAGACAAGGCAGGAAAGAACATTCTTTCCACTCCTTGTTTCTGTTTATGTCTTTCACTGTCCTCTAAGCCAGTGTCTGCTCACAACTGCACCATTTTTATTAATGCTTTAGGTGGTCCTACATACAAACTCTAATTTGTTTTATTTCTTTCCTAACTACGTAAATGGTCTAAGGAACATATACAGGTATTTTAATGTTTTTACTGGATTCTTAAGCAGCTACAAAAGCACTGAAAGAGTCTCTTGGTCTTACATGGTTACTAGATAGAGAGATGATGAACAGTTTGGGGGTGGCACTTCCAGTTTTTCTCATTTATTTTGAATTGTTTTATATGAAAATACATCCTTAGATCCTTACACTTCGCTTCTCGGTCTCCATTCATATTTTCTGCTTCAGAGTTCAAGCTGACATATGAAAATTTAGGAGAAATATGTAAACAAATGGTAGGACCCTGTTGCTCTACTTTTATGTAAAACAGACTCTTACTCTGCCTAGAGAGTTGATTCATCAGTGACACTCATCAGCGTTGTTCAGTGTTTTGTATCTCCCTGTTCCATTGCAGCTCTCAGGGTCTGTGCCTTGCTGAGATGTTTAAGCTCGGTCATTCTGTGCCATTCAATTCTAGGAAATGATTATAAAGTCCTAGAAAGAGAAATATTGTCATTTTATGTTTGTTTTTTAATCGAAAACAAACTCAAATCTGTCAGTGCTGAAAGTAATGTAGTGTAAAAATGTCATGTTTCATTCATGTCCTATTCAATTTTAGGAGAACTGTTCAGTAAGGATAGTACTGTCCAAGCTAATGTTTATTTGGCTTTAAAAAGGTTCTTGCACCAATTTTGAGTGCCATCTAGTATTTATTGAGAATGTTAAGAAAGCAGAGATAAGTTTTGCCCAGGAACTGCAATGCATGATCAGTTCTGAGAATTAATATTAAATTAGCTCTCTGTAAGTGAGATAATAGTCCTTAAATAATTCAATCTGGGAAGAATCATTAATGCAAGAGAAAGACATGACCATCCCAGAATTCATCCCCCAGAGCTAAGTGTAACCTTGGCCCTGTGTTGCACTTTGTGCCTGAGGGTACTTTAAACCTATTTGTGACAGAGTTCTGCTGCTTACCTTTCCTCTGGGGTCTGCAGGAAAAGCTGTGCTTTAAATTGCAGTTTAAAATGGCAGTCCATTGGAAAATGGGGAAGACCCAAAAGTGGTGATACTTATGGCACCTGTATCTCACTGCAAGTAGCTGGTGGGTCACCCCTACGTGGAAAAGACTGCACCACAGAATAAGCAAGATGGTGCCAGCACAGGCCCTTCAAAATGTGCCCAAATAGCAAAACCATTATGATATTCACAAATGTTAGAACCTTAAAGTGCTTGTGCAGAGGACAAGTGTTCTCAGATTGCAGTGCTGAGAGAACATTGGAATGCGAGGCTTGGTGAAAGTCAGGTTGGCCAAATGCTAGAGGTGTGTATATGTGTGAATCTGTGGGGAGGAAAAACCCCCTTGCTTCATTTATCATGGCCTTTAAGCAAACACTTAATAAAAACATGGGGGGGGGGTGGGTGTGGAATCTCCTTACACCTGTGCATTGTGTAGAAGATTGTATAGATTTTGTGTAGAAGCTCTGTTTATTCATGGCCTATTGATATTTCGGGCATTAATTCACTAGCAAAGAACAAAAAATTGTGTACTAAAACTGTTTTTCTGAACTTCAGAGAGACATATATCCCACAGGGCATTGTTATTTATTTGTTGTTATAGAAGAATTTTGTTCCAGTTGGATAACTCCAGAATAGTTGAAAAATGCAGACATATGAGCTCAGGCTAAAGAAGATATCATATGGTTTCCAAAGACACATTTTTTCTTGTTAAAGTTTTGGGGACTATAATATTTCCTTTTCTTATTTTTGTAATTGTCTTGTTTTCAGGAAAGTTTATGTACCTTTAAAATTAACTTTTTTTTTTTAAGCAGTTCTATGAGAACATCTTGCCCTCTAGTGGTGTAGAGAGACTGAGCTCAGACCTTGCAAGAGTTGTTAAAAATATTAAAAGCCATCTGTGGTATTTAAACCCTGAAAATTCAGCTGCATCGATCATCACCCTTTGTGAGCTGTGTTTCAAGGGCCAGTGGGCCAAGAGAATTGATGAGTTTTGAGAATGTTCTAAATACAAGTGAATATGAAAATTGTTCTAAAGTGTCCAAGCAAAGTGCTTCAGTATTTATAGTAATTTGTTAGTAATCTTTGCTGTAAAGCAAAGGAAAAGGTTAATAAAAACCACCCTTTATCTTATCCTGAAATGCACACATGAACACAACAGTGCTAGAAACACGCTTTAGGCTGAAAAAGGAGAAGTTAAATCAAATTTTAACCAAGGGATTTATAAAAGCTTCCTTTGAAAAGCCTCACTCTGAAAGATTAATATGGTAATTTAGAATAATTTTGATTCAGTTTATCAAGCTCAGAGTTCAACTAATTTACACTAGAATGTGTCTTACTTTACTTGGTATTTTTAAATATCTCCTCGTAGTCAGAGAGGCCCTAGAGTACCTCCAGGATTACTGACGTGCTTGTTTGCCAATGATGATGCTTTTTGCTTCCACAGCACCCTTTTGCTTATTCCAAAGTATTTTCAGGCTTAAACAAGTCCAAGAAATGAGTTGCTGTACTGCTGGCAAGCTGTGCCCTGCTCAACCCCTGGGTAGGGCTGTGCCAGCACAGAGGCGGGAGCTGTGCCTAGAGAGTTTTCATAAACTGGGGGGTTGTTTCTTTTCTGCACAACTGAGCAGAAGCTCCTGTGCGAGGGAAAGGGTGCAGGTGGAGCACTGGCGATGCATGAAGTGTTTGCAGGGGACCACATGTGCAGTCATGTTAGTAATTCCCATTTCCAGGCCTGGCAGCTCTTTTGCTGTGCTGCCTGTCCGCCTTTCCAAGAGCCGCACAGGCTATTAGTTCACTGGAACGTGTCAAAAAGGCTTCTCGGGCAACCCTTGCAGGAGGTGGTGTGCTTTAACCTATGATGGGTTCGCGTTGTGATGTGCCATGGGGGGCACTGACCACAGGGAGGCAGGGCAGGCAAGCTTTAGTTAGCACTTGTCACAGCCTGAAAACACAAAAGGTTGCCCCTGTTCCTATTGACGGCATATTTTACTTGTGCATTTAAGAAAGACAGAGAAAAAGGTTATAAACAAGTGATCAGAAGTCCACTGAAACAGTGAGACATGAGGTGGGATGCTTGATTTTTTTTTTTTTTAAGCAGCGTTGTACAGTAGCTGATGTACAAAGGAAATGACACTGATGAAGCAATGGTTATATACACTGTGGTTTTTAGGAGACCACAAAAGCAGCCTCATTCAGTTTTTCCATGCCATGACCTTCAAAAAACTCCTAAAATTTGCATACAAGGATTGGCAATCACAAAGGGAGATGGAGGCTAGGGGAGTTCCTCCCTGTGCACATTTTTCTTTTTTTTTTTTTGCAACTCTCTGCTCAGTAGGGTTGGAACAAACTGCAAGGCTTCCCCTCACACTTTGTACAAAGAACTACTTTTAGAAGGTGCAGCTTACTGTAGTTTGCCTTGAGCTAAATTAGTTGTAGTCCTGGTGTTTCCAGTTTTAAATTGAACACAGGCCAAGATCTGCAACACATTCCCATCATGACAGTAAATCAGATGCCATTGAAACAACAGCTTCTTCCAGAGCAGCTTCTCTCAGTCTATTGTGAAATTACACCCCCATTTAACATTTTTGAGGACAGTTCTGTGCCATATTGAAACAATTGCAAACAAATAAGAATTGGACAGAATTTGGAATGGTCTTGAGCTGCTTCAGTTTTCCTTGAAAGTTGTTTGTTGGTCTGAGAATAGGTAAATGTTTGGCAGAGGGATGTTGTTGGTTGTGACAGAAACTTCTGCCTACGTTAATGCCATTGAAATTGATTGTTCACTTTTTTCCCCCAGGCTTGAAATACAAGAGTTGTGGCACTTGGAAGAACTGAGATTTTATCTCACTAGCCAGTTAATCTATATTTTTATAAATTTCTAATTATAATTTATACATTAATTTTACACTGAGTGATGGGAGAGAAATAAACTGTTCACATGGGAGAATTCTATGCTACTTCAAGTAAAAGGGCTGAATGCCTACACAACTAGAAATCCAGTTTTGATTTACCAGAGGATTAAAGGAATTGCTTTGGGGACCCCTGGTGGTCTAGCGGTTAAGATTCGGCGCTCTCATCGCCGTGGTCACAAGTTTGATTCCCAGTCCTGCTTCAGGGACACTCCCCCGGGCAGATGGAGCTTGTCAGCCCTTAAGGCCATCCATCTAAGAGAAGGTCACTCTAAACAAACCTACGTCCTGAGGACCTC